>CATQJL010000001.1:21205623-21787650 GCA_958299035.1 Cylicocyclus nassatus
AAGCAATGCCGTCACGAGATGGCAACCAATACCACAGCCTGGTCGCGAGTTACTCGTGGCATCGAGACATGTATCTGCCATTCCCCACCTCCCCAACCCCCCTATCCTGCTCTTGCCACTCAATACCGGAGAGTTCTACCTATGGGTTGCAAATTTCGGGCGCGGCATGCGCGGCAAAGCGGTGTGACTCCTGACTCGTATCCTAAATTACCATTTAAATTACCTATTACTATGGTCTTGAAGCGGATACTGTGACTCTCCTGCTCCCTCCGCATTTGCTCGGACGAGTTCACAGATCATGTCCAAGACTTTCACATGACAGCGAGCCTGTTTCATATACATTAGGTCTTCCCGAGAGCATTTTCGCTTTGTTTAAACAAGCGCCACATTCCGCGGAACAAAGGTTTATAAAAGATTTCAATTGCATTTGATGCAGTTTTTCGTACTCTTCCAAACAATTATTTTTATATGTTCAACAAAAGAGTTCCTCAGGAATTCTTTTAAAAAAACCTGCGACTTATGGTTCTTTCCATGGTCTAGTTCCGCTACGCCTTTTTTATCCTTTGAACTTACGATTTTTCAGGTCAAGACAGTGCAAGCTTGTCTTCTCAAGAATGAAGAGCAAAGGTGACAAGTTTGAACTCATATCCATAAGACCGTTACCATGATGCCTTTAGATGAAGCCAAAATTTGTTTCTATGATTTATTTAGAAGCTGAAGCTATTTTGAAGCCCATGTACGATGCAATGGAAAGTACATATGATGCTGGCGATTTGACAAAAGCTTTGAACGATTATTTTCATGACGATGGTGTGGTTGTCCATAAAGGTGTTATAGTGCAGTATGGCAAAAAAAGTAAGTGCGGCAATTGTTGCAGCAAGACTGTCACTGATGTTTTTCTAGGCATCATTGAAAACTTCAGCAAAATGGCAGAAGAATGGGGAAAAGTGAAATTCGAAGTGAGTTTTGCTCTGGTTTCGGCTGAATTTAAAGAAGTTGGGTTTTAGCGAAAACACCAAAAATATGACGGATGTGATCGCTTGATATTCACGACATTCGATGCCATTGTCGACTCATCGAAGAAAGGAAAGCAGAAAGCTAAAATCCTACAAATTTTCAAAAAAGATGATGACGGCAAATGGAAATTATACCACGATGAATTTGAAATCCTGAAGTAGTTGTTTGACCTTCTAGCATTTATAGATTTGAGACATTCTTTTTTGGCAATGTTTTCTAAGAATAAAGTGGTTCGTTATAAAACAAAAATGGCATTATACATATAACATATGAGGAACAACATGCCTGCTGAGTGTGCCGATTTGAAAGGATGTAAGGCTTTGGCCATACTTTACCCGTGTTACCCGTGTTACCCGTGTCATGTCACCATTGTTACCCATGTTACCCGTGTTATTCGTGTTACTAGTGTTATTATACCGCTTTTATTGCGTTGAATAGTGTAATGATTACAGATACAGTCTCATTCTAAAACGCATTCTCATTCTCAGTAATTGGTGAGAAACACGAGCACCAGTTACACGAGTAACACGGGTAAGTGTGCCTTCATATCGCGCCGGCAGCCGCCGTTAGCAGCCCGAGCGGCCGCCAGTATCCCGCAGCCGCCGCTGGCTTTTTTGTCATAGAAGCGCAAAATCACCAAATTCTTACCAATTTGAGTGCGCCCGCCCACGCTTTCCATCTTTCACGCTTCCTTCTTCTTATTGCCGCTAATGTGCAGTTCTACACGCACACATTACAGAGATACAAATTATTCAAGATAAGCACCGGCCAAGGATATGAACTTAAAAACTAACCGCAAAGAAACTTTGGCGAGATACTTTGGCGGTTCAACTGCGAAAGGGAAACGGAGCACCTAGGATAACGAATCTACGGCAACAAGATTTTAACAACAATGGACACAAGTATGATATATGAGATCGAGTTGCGAAGAGGAAGGAAAAAGCGTGTATGATAGGAAGCGTAGGCGTTTGCACTTAGAATAGCAAGAATTTGATGCTTTTGCGCTTCTATGACAAAAGCGGCCAGCGGCGGCCAGGGGCTGCTGGCGGCTGTTGTGGGCTATTACGGGCTGCCAGCGGCTACTACGGGCTGCTACAGGCTGCTAGCGAAGACTGCCGGCGCGGCATGAAGGCACCTTAACACGGGTAACACGGGTAACACGAGTAACATGGGTAACACGGGCAAAGTATGGCCAAAGCTTAAGAGACCGCTTTCGAAAAAATTTTAAAGTGTAAAGTCACTTATAGTTTGTTAAGGAGATTGTTCCTTTTAAAAAGCTGTTTATCCTTGGCGGTGCTATGCGTCATTCAGGATTATCAAGTCTGGAACTAAGTTTGAACTAAGACAGCAACATTTTCGATTGAAGGGAGCCTCAAAAAGCTATTCATTGTATGTATTCTCGTAGAAAACGGCTTATTGTATAAAGAACAATACTTAGCAAAACTGTGGTGACCATATGATTGATAAGGGTTAGATAGAATAACAATCGAAAAAGCTTTCTATACAATACCGCTCACAGAATGTGCAAAATTTCCGTGAATGTCGCAGAATTCCGGGAATTCCGCGAAGGTTCGCGAAATTCCGAAAATTTCGCGACATTCCCGGAATTTCGCGAAATTCCCGGAATTTCGCGAAATTCGTGTAAATCACGCAAATTACGCAGGGCCATAACTTCTTTTGGAATGAGTATATTCAAAATCCGAAAACAGCATTGTATTCAGCTCCTCAAGGCGAATCTTTTGCTATACAGGGTGTCTTCAATATCCTGTTTTCAATAATCTTGAATTTGCATGCGGACGCCTCTTCGCATGGGTGTAGCGCAACGAGCATCACACATAGGAGACTGCCGTGGGCACCCTTCGATAGTACTCTTTCAGTAGATTATTCTGCACTAAACAGCAGCCGAAGACTCTCCTTTAAAGAAGATAAAAGAGCTGATAAACTCTGAAAAAATTAAGCTGTTCCAAGTTCTACCAGCCATAACTTCCTCCAAAATGAACAATTTCAAAATCCGAAAGCAGCGCTGTGTTCAGCTCGTCAAGGCGAATCTTTGTATATACAGCATGTCCTTGAAATTCTGTTTCCAATTTTTTCAAAATTTTCTGCGCGCGTATATTCGCAAGGTGGCAACGCAGCGCACATCAAACATAAAAAACTCCAATAAGCACTGTTGGATTATGCTGCTTCCGCAGATTACCGAGCGCTAAAAACGAACCGGGGAATCTTTTTCAGAAAAGATAGAAGAGCTGGTGAATTCTAAAGAATCGTGCTGTCTCAAATTTTGCCCACTGTAACCCTAAAATGGGAAGCTCTCCTGCTAAGCAAATGTGATTTTCGTAATCAGCAGGTCAATAACCTTCACGAGCAAGTTTTCAAAGAAATTCGGGTGATTTGATTTTTTCTCGTTCTACGCCCTGAAGCTCGCTAATGAGTTTCGGTCAAAATGTCGATGATTTTGGATTATAAGGAAACTTCGCTCAAAAAGGTTATCTGACCTGCTGATTACGAAAATCACATTTGCTTAACAGGAGAGCTTCCCATTTTAGGGTTACAGTGGGCAAAATTTGAGACAGCACGATTTTTTAGAATTCACCAGCTCTTCTATCTTTTCTGAAAAAGATTCTCCGGTTCGTTTTTTAGCGCTCGGTAATCTGCGGAAGCAGCATAATCCAACAGTGCTTATTGGAGTTTTTTATGTTTGATGTGCGCTGCGTTGCGACCTTGCGAATATACGCGCGCAGAAAATTTTGAAAAAATTGGAAACAGAATTTCAAGGACATGCTGTACATACAAAGATTTGCCTTGACGAGCTGAACACAGCGCTGCTTTCGGATTTTGAAATTGTTCATTTTGAAGGAAGTTATGGCTGGTAGAACTTGGAACAGCTTAATTTTTTCAGAGTTTATCAGCTCTTCTATCTCCTTTAAAGGAGAGTCTTCGGCTGCTGTTTAGCGCAGAATAATCTACTGAAAGAGTACTATCGAAGGGTGCCCACGGCAGTCTCCTATGTGTGATGCTCGTTGCGCTACACCCATGCGAAGAGGCGTCCGCATGCAAATTCAACAATATTGAAAACAGGATATTGAAGACACCCTGTATAGCAAAAGATTCGCCTTGAGGAGCTGAATACAATGCTGTTTTCGGATTTTGAATATACTCATTCGGAAAAAAGTTATGGCCCTGCGTAATTTGCGTGATTTACATGAATTTCGCGAAATTCCGGGAATGTCGCGAAATTCCGGGAATGTCGCGAAATTTTCGGAATTTCGCGAACCTTCGCGGAATTCCCGGAATTCTGCGACATTTACGGGTGCACATTCTGTGAGCGGTATTGTATGCATTGCTAATACCACAATATATCCTACCGCGTTTTTTTGAAAATCTCACAATTGTCGCTAACTCTTGAAAATGTAAATTACCGAAATTGCAGCTTTGGTAAACGTCAGACTAGCCGATCGCAGATTAGCATGAATATGTTCATGTTTTCGTTCAACGTGACACCAAATGACATGACTGCGCCGTGTCCAACTGAAGCAGAACGATCGGCTAGCCTGGCGCATATCCTAGAAAGCTCATGACATACCGTGATTAAGGTCCTACAATGCGGGACCGCTAGAGCCTGTGGCTAGTAGAATTTTGCCTTTTGGGACCAAGCACTTCAAAGAGCCTTTCTCACTCTTCCCAAAGCAAAACTTATGATCGCTTCAAGGTATGCAGCGCAAGTCGTAAGGCAATGCAGCTTGGCGCTGACTACAGTTGTACTAGTACAACTCCTTATTGTGGTACGGTTAGATCCGAGATGACTTTACTAGCGATAGTTGCATTAGCGACTATCGCTAGTAAAGTCGCAACCAATGTGTGCATTTTACCTCACGCGTCGTAGGGGCCAACGATAGGTCGCTTTCATCTATATAAAACTTTCACATTTCCGCATTCTCGTAATTTATGCCTAAAACACCATTTAGTGTAATGAAGCAACAAAAACAGCTTTTCCGGTTCTGGCTCCGATCCAATCCTGGCTCAGTGTCAGAGATTTTGTTACAACAATGGCAACGTAACATACAGTACCGCCATAAAGTTGCGGACAAGCCGCCCTTCTTTATCCGTCGCTCATTTTCAAATGGCAAACAAAGATGAAAAAGAGCTCAGATTGCACGAAATGATAGAGCTACTCAAAAACTATAACTCAACTATTAGCTTCTCGAAAACATAGAAAAAGTTCAAGAAATTTCTTACGGAAGAAAGCCCAAAAATGGCCGCTTCACAAAGTCGCAAACAATGATTCTTCGAACGCGAAAATTTTTGAACTCTCAAAAGCAAAACAAAGCAATCCGAACAGATAAGCGCAATATACAAAGCACATCAAGGACTATAACTGACACAAGCTATAATTCTAGTTTGCATTTTTTAGAAATTAACTTCTAACTCCCTCTTCCAAACCAAATCTTTTCACATGAAATCCGATACAAAACGTGTTAACAAAGCTTTCTGGTGCTTTTTACAGGGCTCCTAAATGGCAGAGTCGTTTGCACCAGCGGTCGCGCGACCGCGTCGCGCCCGGGCATTTTGCCGGCGCCGGCGCCATCGATCGAGGCGGCGCCATTGATGCCCGCGGGCGCGACGCGGTCGCGCGACTGCTGGTGCAAACGACTCTGCAATTTAGGAGCACTGTACCTTCATTTGTGCATCGCGCGTGTGTTATTGACTTTCTATGCTGAAAATGGCTTTCGATCGTGAGTGCCCATGACCTTACCTGCACCTCACCACTGACTTGTACCGATTTTCTGGCCTGTAGCTCAGCCAACGGTTAATCTGTGAACCTCTGAGTAGGCTTTCTTTTTAAAGCAAGACTTTTTTTGACAAACTTACAGTCCTGAACTTTGAGGACAAAATTGGACAAAAGGAGCTCCGCCTAACTTTAGTTGGAAACCTTTGACCTACCACTGAAACTCGCTTTTCAACACATCCTCAAAATTACCAGAATCTCTTAAATTCAACCATTTGCACACAGTCTTGTTGAAGAAGTCTCGCGCTTTTGAATGAGCCTAGACACAAGATCGTAGACTGGCTGCCTACTAAGCTACAAGCCCGTAGAGCGGTACAAGTTGTTGGTAAGATGCAGGTGAGGTCATGTCGCACATCCAAGAGCAATTTTCAGCATAGAAACTCACTAGCACACATGCGCTGTTTAGAGGAGAGTGAAAAGCGCCCGTTTTACACAAAAAGCTTTGTTAAGACGTTTTGTTTCTGCTTCCATGTGAAGAAATTTGGTTTGGAAGAGGAAATTAAAGTTATCTAAAAAGTGCAAAATAGAATTCTAGCCTGTGCTTTTTTAGGATCAGCCATTAATCAGGTTATAGTCCTCGGCTTTGTATAATTCTCTTATCTGTTCGGACTGCTTGTGTTTTCGTTTCAAAGAAGAACCTAAACGAAAATTTCCTTGTTTGTAGAATTATTGTCCGGGAGTTTGTGCTCATTTTTGCTTATTTGATAAAAGATTTCTAAAACTTTTGAATCCATGTGTTCCAGCGTAATATTTAGGTTGTAGTTTTTGAAAGGCTCTATCATCTCATGCAATCTGATCATTTCCTTACCCTTGTTTTCAATCTGAAATAGAGCGAGGAAGAAAGCAGAGCGCCTTGTCTGCAACTTTTTGGTGGTCATGTATGTTAGAAGATATGCTGACTTCACAACACTAGACTAGCAATCACACTACACAAAACCTCCTTTATCACAAAAAATATTTTTTTCCAAGTAAGAAACCGTCAATCTCGATTGATAATTTTCCGCTGCAGACGTTATCAGTCATGCACACTTATGTGCGATACCATTCCCAAACTCTTGTCGTTATCATTACACCGCCGGTCATCTCAAAATTTAGACACAGTTTTTCGAGAAACTTCTATTCGAAAAACAAGCCATACATGGGGGCGGACCAATCTAGCCGTTGCATTCCGGTTTAGAGTTCATATATAGAAGATTATTCGCTATCTTCGTGATGAAGAAATGTCAAGGAATAGAATGTATTTGCCTAGCTATCTCTTCAAAAATCTAAATCTTGCCAACCAGACTTCTCGTAAATTTGCCTTCAGTAAACCAAAACTGAAAAGTAGATTTTGTCAACCTTGTAGCACTTTTGCAAATGTTTTAACAGTCGACGAGTTCGAAAAGACTTTTTGCTACAATGGTTTATCTCAATTGTTTACATACAGGGCTGGCTTCCATAACTGTTAGATGTTGTTGCTGCAGAACTGAGGTAACCTTTTGAGACTCAAATTTCAAACAATGGGAGAAATTTTAGGTTGCTTCAAATTTTGCTAAAATAGTCTGGGGAGAAGGGGGAAAGGAGGTTAGTTGACTTTTTGAGTAGAAAAATGATGCCCACATTTCATACGCCTCTTTCTATGTTTAAGCGATAATTTTTCACTTAACTATCTGCAACAAATGAATTTGATTTTGTGTTTATCATGCCTATCATCCCTTTGTGTGAAATTTCAAGGTCTTATTTCGCAGCAGCATGCTTCTTGAAAATTTAACACATTCGACTTGTTCAACTTTCCAAGGCGCCAGATCATAAAGACACCGTCTAACCAAATCCTCAACTTCCATGTTTTTGTAGCTTTCAGGCCTTCTGAAGGTCCTGATTTTGAATATAGGGTCGAGAATCGGCGAACCCCCCAACGCTGCAACAGGCGCGGGAGAGGGAAAACCCGCAAAGTTGGCGGGGTGACCACCTGCATGGAGTGACCAGCTTCGGATACATCCCTCCGAAGCGATTTCTTGATCCGTAAGCGATCTTCTGCGGCACAGGTTGGGGGTTTGCCTAGTGGGCGCCCACATTAACATCCCATAATAATCTCGCCAACCGCCACGGCAGAGGGTGCCTTTAACTGTCTTCTAATTCCATTTTCTCACCAAGTGTTGTAACTCTACTTTCAGAAACATGATGTCCGTCTTGATGTGACTGATTCATGTTGTGCATGGCTTCGTTCTTGCTTAAAACCGCGAAACCTTAATTGCGCATTTTATGACATATGCTTAAATTTGTTTCTACTATGTTAACAGAAGTCAAATGGTTTGCATAATGTAGCACTTGCATCACAGTCTATATAATGCCAGAAAATATGAAGCTACGTTCAGAAGGAGAAAAGTCAGGGAGAAGTTACAAAACTTTTGGCTAACGTCGTGTTTGTCCTGCAACTTCACGTCACTGGAAGGACGTAAACCCTGCATTGTTAAAAAAGAAAAATGCCTCTGTGGTGACCGCAATTGACTGCCTCAATCTTGCTCTCATTTATTAGCAAGGCCATCGAATGCTTTTGGTATAGTTCACTATTAAATATTATAACTTTATTACGGATCATACTAAATTTTCGTGTTTCACAAACTATTCAAAAAGCTTAAGCAATCATAAAACACGCTATCTTTCTTGCTCGCCAATTGCATTGAAGAAACTATCAGTTAGGCCGAAAAATGTAAGGTTGTTACGGAATTTCTTTGAATCCAAGTTTGCACAAAATTGCGGAGAGTTGTTAGCTAGCCTGTAGAAATCTGTAAAAATTTCTTGCGGTAATAGTCGTTTAGAATGCCAGCCTTTCTCGCATGGACAGGCAAAACAAAAAATTAGAAATGTTATTTGACCGAAAAGCCCTGATTTTGATCACTGTTTTTGTGAAGAAAATGCAGCAATGAACGGATCTTCTCTGTAGAAACATGTGTTCACATTTTTATATTTGCTATTCGAGATTCGATTTTTCCGTTGGTACAAGATCAAGCCTGCCATGAAGACGTACGCTACTACAGCACTGGCAGTGCCGCTTTTCAAAACTGCGTTTTAAACGCAATAAAGCGCCGGAAGTGCCGCATTGTTATAACTTCTTTCAGCTCACTCCTATTGAGCTGTGGTTAAAATATTTGGAACCAGCGGTGTCTGGTGCATCCTATAGTATGTTTGAAAATTGGAAAATTCACAATTTTTTTGTGCCCCACGGCGCAATAAACGCGATATTGCGTCGAAAGAGCCGCATTCGAATGACTTTTCACAAAACAACTCCTTTTGATCCTCGTTGTTATATTTGGACTCAGCATTGATTGCTCTATCCAACAATATCTTCAAAATCTAAAAACGTCAATTTTTTCACGTGCCGCAGGGCACAATAAACGCGTTTTTGCGTCGGAAGTGCCGCATCGTTATAACTGCTTTCATATTTATCCCACAAAAAATCTTATTTACACAGTTGTCATCAGTGTCCCTTGAGCTAACTGCTGATGCTTGAAGTTCAAAAAACCTCAATTTTCAATGAATTACACGTTTTAAATCCCATTGGTCCTTCTTTTTGCACTGATAAGCTGATAACGATCTTTAAAGTGGTCGTACAGAATTTTGAACAACATATCTGAAATCAGCTCTTCGCAAGCTATCCAATGATGTGCTTGAAAACCTGAAAATCTCATATTTTTCGTTTCCGATTGTATTGGTCCCTCATAGTGGTATTATTAGCTAGGCTGGCTCCGGTCCCTGGCTGCCGTGACCTATCATTATCGATTTTTGCCAGAAAATCACTTCATTCTGATAATACACTAGAAAGTAACTCTATATTTCTGTCCTGTATAATGGAAGTACCGCGCATTTCGATTTTGAAATTCTTCATGATAAATTCGATTTTCAAACTTTTTCTGAAAATTTTTGAAATTACCGAAACTTTTCAAGTTAGGATCTAAATATAACAATCAGTGACGATTTCGGAAAGCCGCTATTTTTGAAGCAGATATTGCCAGCCTTGCCTAGATTTTAAATTTTGAACAAAGGAAGCTAGATTCAAATCTCTGTATTTTTGGAGATCCTTCTGACCTGAAACATTCAAAATCGTTCTGCTAGTTTACAAGTCAAACTCTCAACCATGACTTTCATCAGTACATCTGACCTCAACATGTATACGAAATTCATGAAAAATGATTGATATAATTAGTGGTCATTCCTGATTACAAGTGACTTTTGGTTTGAGTCGAGTTTCTTCTTAGAATTTCCGAAGTCATTGACATTCCGACCTAAATGATTTCGAAACAGCGTTGGGATCGAATGAGAAGTTTCTTTCAATGTCCTGTCGTTTTGAAACAATGCGAAGAGATAACCAAATCTAATACAGTGCTGGACATAATTATACAGCCACTCTAGAAATCGTCGTAATTTTTGTTCTTGTCAATGAATCTGTCTGAAACTTTGCTGTATTGTGCGCATGTCAACCTGCCATAACCCCTCCCTCAAAACAGCTTCTGGTCTTGTTGAGTTTGAACGGAGAAAAATGAAAAAAAAAATCGAAAAAGCCCTCTTTGAAAGCTGGACAAAATTATACAGCCACCTGGTTTTTCTAATCACTATCGCATTCGTTGACTCTCAAATTTTTTCGTACAATTACATCCCAAAATATGAAACATTTGCGACACTTACGGCCTGTCTTCCTACCCAAATAGAAGCAATCGCTGCATTTCTTGCTTTCAAAAGCATTAAAAGTCAATCTCCTTCAACAAACAACTGCTTTAAAGAGTTTTCAAGCTCTTGTTCATTCCAAATGATAATCATGGAATCTACTGACCCTTCTGGATAGATGAGGTGAAGAGCGCTTTCGTAAACTCTGCGTAATCGCTGATTTTGACGAACAGACTCCAACCTCACCATAGGGTTACGCACTTTTAAACCCCAAAACTCAGTTTGCAATGTCCACAAAGTACTGAACTTGATTTATCACATTGTCTACATGGGGATACAGCTTTCGCAACAACTTTCAGATTTTTCCTAATGATGCGGTAGCGATTTAGACCTGGAATACTTTCCACAAAAATTCCCTGCGAGCGGAAGATTCGATATAACCCTAGATCTCCTTATTTCCGTCTGTGTTTCATGTCATATTTCACCCGATGAATGAGATTAGCTATGATTTTGAAGTTTTAAGCGTCTCCGGTTTTATCTCGTGATCTGAGTTGGCTTTGATTGTACAGGGTGCTCCACTCAACATTCAGTGAATGTCAACTGCGGCTGAATCAGAGTGCTCAGTCCCGAAATTTCTTCCCAGTCATGCACACGAGTTCACTGTTGTATAGCTGTCGTGATGGCTACATTACAGTATTTTTTGTCGGTTTAAAATCGAGTTTCGTGGTGCAAAAGTGCGTCAACCCTATGGTGACGTTGGAGTCTGTTCGTCAAAATCAGCGATTACGCAGAGTTTACGAAAGCGCTCTTCACCTCATCTATCCAGAAGGGTCAGTAGATTCCATGATTATCATTTGGAATGAACAAGAGCTTGAAAATTCTTTAAAGCAGTTGTTTGTTGAAGGAGATTGACTTTTAATGCTTTTAAAAGCAAGAAATGCAGCGATTGCTTCTATTTGAGTAGGAAGACAGGCCGTAAGTGTTGCAAATGTTTCATATTTTGGGATGTAATTGTACAAAAAAATTTGAGAGTCAACGAATGCGATAGTGATTAGAAAAACCAGGTGGCTGTATAATTTTTACCGAAGACTTTTAGTTCCCCACAGACCCTAGTTTTCGAAAAATGTTGATTTTAGCTCTCCTCACTCGGGTGTTTCATGCTAAAATCAGTATTTTCCGAAAACTAGGGCTTGTGGAAAGCTGAAAATTTACGGTTACACCTCAAGGGATCGCAGTATAAATTTCAAAAGTGGAAACAGCTTAGCTTCATTCTAGAGAATGTCACTTGTTTAGGTCTTTTATGCTGAATTTGATATTTTTCCACTTTACTCTTAGAGAAGTGTAAAAGTTGATTGTTATACTATTCATGCTTTGTAGTATAGTACTATATGCCACTGCAGACAGACCAGCACTGCTCTTGCTCGAGAATTTCGAACTCGAATTGCTCGAAGAAAAGCCAATTTTCATTCTCGCAACTTCTAGCTACGTTAACAATACAGCAACTGTAATGTGAATAGGTGTTGCGATAAGTTTCTTTTTTGATTCGGAAGTTTGCAAGATTTTCTGACAATCTAGCAAATGCTATTCGCCTTGGGTGACACTTCTATTCTTAAATGTTGTTTTGCGTTGTTTTTACGAAGCTATGTTTATCTTTACAGTACCGATAAGCAACTGATTCGATCAGGGCGCAAATGTGAGTTACAACCAGTAAGTAAAATTTACATGAATCAAGAGTTGGCAAGCTTCTTTTTTGGAAATCTTACTCTAGCGACTGGTGAAAGGGAAGGAAAGCAGCAAAGGATCAAAATAATACGTTAAATGTATATATGCATGTAGATCAAGAAACTGTGGAATAACGATATATATGAATGCAGAGCGTATCCGAAATCTTCTCATATTTAAAGTGCACTTGCCATCTCAGTGCCATTACGCGAGTGACAGATTTTCTAGTTCTTCATGTAAGTTTGTCATTTCGTACTACATTCAAAATTATCACATGGCCAGAGTTTAATTTTGAAGCTCCTCCTTTCTTTTCGCACAACTGCGAATTACCATAATATATAAAAATATACTTCAGTTATGATTTCCGAAAAATAACTCAGAATCACAATTCTGCCATCCAACCAAGATAGCAAAGCATCCCAAAACACTACACTTCTTAGACTGCTTGTACAATAGAGCACAATCACAGATGTATGAACGCTTTTTTTGTAGCAGAAAATCTTTGTTCTATTCACGTATAAAGCCATTCACCACTATAAGATAATTTTTTATAACGTTATCAGTTATTCACGAAGATGCTCTCTAATCTTCCTAACAAGGAAAGGATGCAATGACCCCAGCCATATGGTATGCGCTGTATACCATAAGGAGCATCTCAAAGCGCTGATTCTAAATCTGTGCTCGAAATCTGCGAAACGATCAAGTGAAGGCAGTCATGAACTTGTTTTCGTAAAAAATTTGCGTGCTTTTCGGCAATTATGATCACTCAATTTGGTCTATTCCACCGTTTGAAGCTATTAAGGAGAATCTTGAAAGATTTACGTTGTATTTATACCTGTCAAAATCATACTCAGCATATGAAGAGGAAAGAAAAATTATTATTAATGATTTTCACCCTCTGCAGTAGGGCAAATCATTCTTGAAAAAGTAAGTAACTCCATCCAGGTTCTCGTTTCGCAGATATGGAAAACAATATTCGAACCAGCATTGAAAGGCGCATTGATATACAAACCATTATGAATTCGGGGTCGCCAAGTATCGTTCCCTGCTAAGACTATGTTTTTCTCACTATTTGTGGAATTATTATAACTATTTTCAATGTACTATTCAACTTAGCATGAATTTATTATCGTTTTTCAGTTTCCTCTGTAACGAGATTTGAACACAATGAAAAACGAAGGTGAGTTTTGCGAATTTGCTGAAGACGACAAAAGTTTGTGTCAATCGGAGGTTTTTCTACAAAAAACCAAAACTTCTTTCAGAAGCAGCAGCTATTATGGAATCTATTTCTAATGCTTGGTTAAAGGATTATTACTCTGGAAAGTTAGATGAATTGATTCAAAACTATTTCCATACTGATGCTGTTGTTGTCCAGAAAGGGGAGAATGCGGTATATGGCAGGAAAAGTAAATTCGGTTCATCAGTCATCGCTTCTATACATGAATCAAACTTACTTGCAGTCATAACAGAAATGTTCGGCAAAATGGAAGAAGAATATGGAAAAGTCAAATTTGAAGTAAGTTGAGGTCGTATACGCTTTTTTCTCTGCTGATACTATTCAGAGGAAGAACGAAAAATGCTGCGGTTGTGACAGCTGTATCTGCGTGTCTTGTGATATCATTATAGAATCGCCGAAAAAAGGCAAGGAATTCGGAAAATCGTTTCAAATTTGGAGGAAAGAAGGCGGTAAATGGAAATGTTATCACGACGAGTTTGAAATGATAAAAAATGAGACCCACGTTTGAATGTTCAAGAGCCAGAGTTTTCGTATTTGCGATACATTTTTAGTTTGTTCCAGATGAGCATTACCTTTCTGCTGTTCTCTATCCTAACAGCTTCTACATATTAGGTCCCATCCGATTTTCGTTGTCTTGTGTTCCAAGCACCTGTTATAAGAGTTTCGAGTTTAGAGTGGTAACGTTTGTATGCTTAGAAATTTATTTTCTTGATCTTTCGATACATAATCTCTATGAGATAGTTAGACTGCAGTTTCAAAGGCACAAGTAGTGAAAAATGTCTTTGCAAGGAAACATCTTTCTGTTAGAAAATAACTTCCTTAATCAAAATCAGCCCATTACACTAGCCAAATAATAGTATAATGAGCTAGCATGTGCACAAATTCAATTTCATGTAGAATACATATATGCTTTCATAGGTCTTCTACAAGCAACATTCTGTGAAAGAGGCATTAACCATTATAACGCTGTGATGATAAAGTAAAGCAAGAGTAGAGTCCGTCCACCGAATGTTTTTTCATTGTACACAACTACAATAACAAAAACACTGAAGCGAATTGATCAACTTCTTTTTACTTGTCCAAACATTTAGTGAAGAACATTATGCTTAGTTCATTTTCATTTCCCCTGTAGGACTTAGACTGTTTATGAATCGTGGAATCCTGTGTCTGTTTATATCCTATGGCCTACAAATTTTGTGGCTGTTTGTAAAACTCCCATGCTAGTAAACAAGCCTTAGGCGGAGGATGCTCAAATTCTAATTTCTTCACGCCTTTTTGATATCTGTGATTTCGATGTTTAGTTGTAGTGCGGTTCATTTTGCTGCAGAATCAAATACATTTTCGAAAGAAATTTTCCTAGAAACACAATTCACCAACGAACCCAGTGGGTAAACCTAACTCACGAAATCGGTATACACGAAGCTAGGGGGCTCGCGACAAATCAGTGCTTTTGTGAATATCGATCCATCCATTAACACTGTATTTATTACCAAATAGGTAGCGAAACCCACTCGGTGCTTTGATGAATACGGTCACACATATCTCATGGCTTGCGTAATGTAACCTTTTCAACGCAGATCAGAAATTCAATATAACAGAAGTCCTGCTCGCAGTGCCTTTTCAGTCTGTCTTGATTTGCCCAAGCGATCTGCTGAGTGTTAACTCCTCATTTATCCCATTGAGCAAGGACGAGAGAAAAGGAATTTTGGGAAGAGACCGTGCAAAAACCACTGTTTTTCGTACAAAAACTTAAAGACGGAGAATTCAGCGACGTCAAAAAAGTTTGCTATCTCTGAACCCCACATATACGGCAAAAAAAGTAATAAGCCGCTGTCAGTGTAGTAATAGTACTTATGCACTTTTACTATTACCAGCCAAAGCCACAGATAAATTAACACAAAAGTTCCACGGCATTACAGTGAAAAATAAGTTTAGCTGGCTAGAGATCAAGTATTACAGTCTTTGGGTGGCTGATAGGATATTGCTAAAATCCATAAACCAAACAACTCAAAACGTTATGGATGGTAGTCATTTGGGTACAATGAAATTGAGCAATCCCACATGAGCAGAAAAACTCATTTAGTGTAGTATGCCAGAAAAGTCATAAAGGAACTTGCTGCACCTAAGGGGCGTATCCTCATTAATAGGTATATTAGATACATCTGAGTTACTGCTTTTGTGCTACAAGTTGTAATCTGGATACCCTCGACACATAGGGCCATTTACTCCGCTAACCTTCATTTTAAGCGACAAGAGAGCACATCTAGCTAGAAAAACAATCACCTGGGAAGCGTCGGATTTCAAACTCGTTACTAATTTGAAATGATTGTAAGTAAAGCTATAGTAAGTACCTCAAATGTAACCTTAAATACCCAATGACATAATGACAATGTATGACATGACATTGTGTTTCAGCACATATTATTATTATTATTTATTGCGTAGGAAATTCCTATGCATATTACATTCAACAGAACACTGAGACTAATCAACAACACAACTCAACACAACAAATCAGATCAAATCACACAAATCAACACGACAAATCAGAAAGGCCTAACAATCGTATGAAGGAACTACGGCGAAAGAAGATAGTTCTCAAGAATTATTTTGAACTGAGACAATTTAAAAGGAAGCATACCCCTTCTCATCAATTTATCTAAATCACCGCTGACTCTGCTTGTGAAAAATCTTCTTCTCACATTCCTCCCTGCTCTTGGTATTACCATTTTTGAGGTCCCCCTCTAGTAATAGAACTTCTGGTCTCAAAGAAGTTGGCAGTCTCCGAATAATATTTTGTGAGCCATAATAAGATCAAACTTCCGTCTTCTATTGGACAGGCTGACCAATCCTAGGACCTTATTTCGATCCTTTCCGTTGGGTAGAAGCTCATATCTGAGACCTCTGGTTTAATCAACAACTTCCTTGTGAAGCTGTTTTGCACTCTTTCCAATACTTGTTCATTTCTCCGCTTAGTTGGATTGAAGATTACCGTTCCATACTCCAATAAAGGTCTTATATACACCTTATATGCCCTCATGAGAATATCAACATCGGTTGTAGAAAGTGCTCTAAACAGATTATATACTGCCGAAATTCCTTTAGCTGCAACAATTTCGCAATGTTTATCGAAATCCAGCCGACTATTCACTAAAAAACCCTAGATCTCTTATCTCATCCACATAATCAAGAACTTCTCCTTTTATGCGATAATTGTAATCGATAAACGGAGGTCCAACGTGAAGAAATTTGGTTTTATCTTGTGAAATGGGTAACTTCCAGGTTTCAGACCATTCTACTATTGGTTTAATGCTTCTTGCATTTTTTCTTTATCTGCTATTCCTGCTACTAAATTGTATATCTTGAAATCATCGGCAAATCCACAGCATATCACTCCTGCCTCAGAAACTAACTGAAGAAGCTCATATGTGTAGATATTGAAAAGACTGGGAGACAGCACTCCGCCCTGTGGGACTCCACTAGGCATTGTCCTCAGGCTAGAAAAAGCTTCTCCAATATGAACACTGAAGGTACGATTATCTAGAAAGGAAGCAATCCACGAAACAATAAAGGGGTGATTTCCAACTAGTTTTAGTTTTAGTATAAGTTTCGAATGCGACACCTTGTCAAATGCTTTTGTAAAATCCAGATAGACAACATTAATCCCCCTATTATCCTCTACCAACGAGTCCAATCATTCAGTGAGTACAACATGGAAGTTACGGTTGTTTTTCCCTTTTGAAATCCGTGCTGTGCTTGTGAGATTATACTTTGATCTTGCAAATGTCTTAATATTAGCTTTTTGATAATTTTCTCAAATAATCTGGCAAAAATTGATGTTATACTCACTGGCCGATAATTGGAGACACTACCATGTTGTTTCTTTTTAGGAATAGGTGTCACAAAAGAGACCTTCCACCTATGCGGGACTTCTGATCGCATCAAACTAAGATTTATTATGAACTGTAACGGTTTTGAAGTGACGTGTGCTACCTCTTTGATAAAATGCAAGGCTATGAAGTCAGGAGTCAGAGATTTGGAATCAGGCCATTTTCGGAGTAGCTCATAAATCTCAAAATCATTGAAATAAGCACAATCCTTCATAGCCTGGAACCTAGGCCTAGTGATGTTCGAAGGCCTTTTTTTCACAATTATCCCTCTCGAAAACACTTTCAAACATGTCGGCAAAACATTCAACTTTATCTAAGTCAGATATCAAAATTTCACCCGTTTTTGAGTAAATGACTAGCTTTGTACCAAGCTTTCGTCTCAAGATGGGAAAGTCTCTCTATGTTTGGGGGCACTGTAATCTTGCCCACAGGTACCATTTTCATTGGCACAAAGAGATCGATGGTATGGTGAAGTATAAATATGAATAATTCATACATTTCATTGACTGTATTAGCTGCACTCAAGGAACCACTCCAATCAATCATTTCTAAGTATTTCACGGCACCAACCATGTTTGCCCTTTTATAGTCCCTTCTCAAAATGTAAATCTTTTGGACCTCACCGGTACTACTCAACCAAAAACTAATGAGTGCGTGATCGCTTGAACCAACAGGTGGCTCAACTGTAACATCAGTCATCAGCCCTTTATCATTGGTAAAAACCAAATCCAGTATACTATTACCCAAGATATACGATTTGACTTTCTGTATAAGCTGATGGCTGATGCACATATTCAGAAAATTTTTTGCCGCGACATTGCCTTTTGGTACCTCAAAGCTGTCCCAATCGATAATGGGCAAGTTGAAGTTTCCTGGTACTATGGATGGGTAGTCACAAATTATTAAATCAGAAATTGCTTTAGTCATTTGTTCTAACGCTCTATTAGGGCAAGAAGGTGTTCTGCAGATCAAAATCAATCGAACTTTCTTACTCTTGGTCAAAATGTCAACACATAAGATCTGATAACCATATGTAACCGATTCACTAAAAATAAGTTGGGGACACAAGGACCTGGTTATCAAAAAAGCGACACCTCCCCCTCTTTTACCTTTAGGGTCACACCTGTACACTTCATAAGTAGAGCATAGATCACCGAAAAGTGATGCATTGCTGATATCATAGTCGTCCACCAACCAAGTTTCTGTAAGTCCTATTACACTTGGTAAATTACCATAGAGGAGGAATCTGAGACTATTTATGTTTTTCTGCAGCGATCTAATGTTTGTTACAAAACACAGGAGAGAACTATCAACTTTCCAAAGAGGCTCTATGCGTTTAAAGAATCAACCACTTGCGTATGAGGAGTGTTACTAGTCGATACATCCATGTGACTATGATCTTGATTAGAAACATTGACATTGCTACGATCGATATCAGTATCAATACGTTTTGAGCCCCTCACAAATTTATAATTTTTTCTCTCCTCCCTCGACATAGATGGACTAAGTAGATACCCCTCTTATACGGGAAGTTCTTCATCAAAGAGCGTTTAAGCGTCAATTTAGCAAAAAAAGACGACGGAAATACAACTTTCAATAATCGATTATGAGAGTGACTGGGCTTGCCCATGCGATATGACATGATGGGAAAACATTTAATATCCAAGAAGTCAAGGATCTGACCTACACAATTGCCTGACTCGACAGTTGCTTGACCTTTCATGGCTCTCCGGTACTCCAATAAAAACCAATGATCTTCTTTTTTCATTGACTTCCATCTGACCATCCTTTTTGTCCTTTCCGATCGATTGAACAGGAGCAGATCTAGTAATAGATTCTTTTAAGTGACTGTTTTCTGTTCTAAGAGAAACGACTTCGACCGAAAGCTTCTTGACATTCTCCATTAACTCACGGTTGTTCCTCATCAATTCTTCCATTTTTTTCCGGCTATCAATGAGAAACGCCAGGATTGTCCTGGCGTAGAGCGGAATTTGCTGGTCTTGATTAAGCGCATTCGTAGCGGTGTAGAAGTCCTGCGACGTTTCTGGCGAATCATCGAAACTCAGCCTTCTTTTACTTTGGCGCTCTATTGGTTCCAATGGATAGACCGGGGTTTCGTTGATATCCTTGACCATGGATGCAGACGAATAGCCAGAATAAACGAGAATATGCAGCGGTGTGGTAAGGTGGAGGCGCAGTACGGTGCGATAGTCGAACGGTCAGTCGATAGCTGGGTCAACGCGACCGCTCACCACGGGCGCAGGCTGCAGAATGAATATGCCCAACCCTATCTCACGACCCACCCGTCGGCCGTATTGTTTGAAATGGTAGTCTTTGAAATATTCAAAGCATAGCGCCTTCGATATCCCCAGAGGGGTCATCGAAGGCGCTGATTGTCAAAATATGATTTAACACAGTTTTTGGCATCATACGGTACAGTAATCATTCCGCACGAATCCAAGATCATGGATTTTCACTAAAAAATTGGTATCGGGGCCACACGTGCTGACCACGATCATAGTGTCCAATTTGCTTACTGCTGTCCCATAGTACGTTGGTAGTACGGTAGATTCGTAACAATCCAGAAACTGGGTTAAGAAGTGGTACTGGGACTTCAACCCTTAGACTGCGACTATCATTTCCAATAATCAGCATGCTACAAAACCTATATATGTAAGATTTGAGGTTCCTGGAATGAACAATACAAAAAATCAATGAAAACAGTAAAATTAAAAAATTTTTGACGGGCTAACAACAGTCTCTTGTTCTTCCCGTAGTTCTCGTGCATGTATACTTGACTTTGAAGACAGCTCATTCTGCAAAAAATTGAGATTCTGTGCTTTACTCAGGTCACGTATACCTACCGTGACACTACATCATAACACCCAAGCCCGAACCACTCTGGCTGGAGCTCCACCCAGGTGTCCCCAATCATGTGCCAAAACCGCGTGAAATTCCATCGCAAAGGTAGAGCTTCAGAAACTTTGCGACTCACCGGCGGGTCGTATTGTCGTGAATATGTTAATATCTTTTTAAGCCAAAAAATAAGATTTTTGTAAGAAAATTTTTTGAGAAATAAGGACTGCGTTTCTCAGTTAACCTCGGAATAAAAAAGAGTATCAAAAGCTTACGAAAGCTGTTGAGTCAAATAACGAGAAACTGCGCTTAGCATGAAAAGCCATGTCCATACAACTCTTGTCATCTTTTATTTAGTTCTTTTCACGCGATTTTTTCGTGCATCCGACAGATTTTGCTTCTGTCTATGTTGTAGAACAATGTCGCCAAGTTTACTTTGGTGTATTGGTGTATTGACATGGGGTATTTACGAAAAGCTTCAACTGCATTCTTGTTCATAGTTCTTTATTGAAATGATCAACAACCTCTCGATCATACCTGAGGGCAACCTGCTCAGAATGAAGAGCAGAGCAAAGCCGTCAACTTCGCCGTAAAAGAAACTACAAAGAAGTATTGAATTTTTGAAGGAAGCTTCAGAAACTAGATTGATTTTGATGTGCGTCTGGACTAAAAAAATATTTGCATGTTATCACTAATTCCTATGCGTTTTCTTTCCATACTAATCACTCCCAAAGCGTGAATGTTTTTAAGACAGTCACAAAGAAGATTAGAAAGAAATTTTGAAACACGGACTGGCGAGTCCGGAGCAAACATCTGCATTTGCCTCCAGAAATATTTAAACGCATTAGAGCGTTTCATTGTTGAGTTTCTCTTGCTTTTGCTGACTGTTTTGAGTTTCACTCTTCAATTTTCTGAAAACAAGCTATGTAATCAACTTTCACTTTTTAGGCCGTATCTCTAGACTATCGTAGATACAGTAGAGTAGATTTTCTGCTTAATATAGAGCTGCACTGTACCGCAATTCACCTTCTGTGCTTGCAATTTGC
The DNA here is from genome assembly GCA_958299035.1 of Cylicocyclus nassatus. Classification (NCBI taxonomy): domain Eukaryota; kingdom Metazoa; phylum Nematoda; class Chromadorea; order Rhabditida; family Strongylidae; genus Cylicocyclus; species Cylicocyclus nassatus. Next base: position 21,226,819 of record CATQJL010000001.1, read on the forward strand.
GCGTGAACAAGTAACCGCGACAGTAATGCGGGTACCTTGCGCGCGCAACTGGGCGTCACAAAGGCAGCTATTTGTTCATGAGCAAATTTTACCGCATTTCCCTGTAGTGCGAGCACACTTTACTTACTTAGATACTTAGATGGCCCGTCCTCACGTGACGTGCGGGCCCCAGTACAGAAGTCGCCATTGATCCCTGTCCCTCGCTTCGGACATCCACGATCTTCTTGGTCGTCGTCGGTGGCTGCGTCCACGAGTTCCAGGGGCAAGAATCGTATCCAGCTGATTTCTCAGCTGGTCCATCCGTTCCACGAACACGTCTGCCCATCTCGTCGGTGGTCTTCCTCGAGGACGTTTGGCTTCGCGAGGAATCCACTCAGATGTTCTTAGTGTCCATCTATCGTCCGTTCTTCTCATTATGTGACCGGCCCATCGGTGTTTCGCTTTCGCAACGTATTCCGCTGGGTCACGAAGACGGGACATTCTTCTCATATCCGTGCTGCGAAGTCCGACTAGATGTTGCTTGTGTCGGGTCATCTTCAGAAGACGCTCTGTGGGTGGTCCTTAAAGCTTTCGACGTGGCTACGGTGTCGGCCCAAGTCTCAGCTGCGTAGCAGAGCGCTGGGAGAACGGTTGAGTCGAACAGGTGGGCACGAAGCTCCGGGTCCGTCAGTTGGTCGGTGGCTTCCTTCAGAGGCCCGAAGGCGGCCCAGGCTGCTCTTCTTCTCCTGTTAAGTTCTTCCCTCAAGTCGTTCTCCATGTTCATCGAACGTCCGAGATACACGTAAGAAGACGTCTCCATGATAGGGGCGCCTTCCAATTCCATTTCTGCATCTTCGCAAAGGGCGTTCTTCATGAACTGAGTCTTCTTCCGATTTATTCGCAGTCCGATCTTCTTCCCTACTTCGTTTAGTTCCTTCAGCATCGCCTCTGCTTCAGAGATACTGCTCGAGAAAAGGACGATGTCATCCGCAAAACGAAGGTTGGATAGGAATCTCCCATCAACTCGTATGCCTCTCTCTTCCCAGTCTAGTGACTTCATCACCCACTGCAAGGCCGCGGTGAACAGCTTCGGCGAAATAGTGTCGCCTTGTCGAACCCCCTTCCCAATTGGAATGGTTAGGGGGCGATGGAATAGCTGCATCGTTGTTGTACAGTCCTTGTAGCAGTCGGCTAGTGTCCTCACGTAAGCTGGTTCCACTCCTTGATCGACTAGCGCAGACAGGATGGCGTTGGTTTCGACGCTGTCAAAGGCTTTCTCGTAGTCGACGAAGGTTAGGACGAGAGGCAGTCGGTACTCCCGGCAGACTTCTATGACCCTCGAAACCGTCTGGATGTGGTCCATGCAGCTGAATCCTTTGCGAAATCCAGCTTGTTCTTGAGGTTGGGCTTCATCCAGTGTCCTAGATATGCGTGCGAGGATAATCTTCGTGAAGAGCTTGTACAGCACACTCAGAAGGCATATTGGACGGTAATTTCGAAGATCTTCCCGTTTACCCTTCTTGAAAAGAAGGACGGTTCTTGACGTTCTCCACTGGTCGGGAATCCTCTCCTTCTGAAGGTAAGATGTCAGGTGCGACGCGAGAATCTCGTGTAGACGTTGTCCTCCGGCTCGCAGAAATTCGACGGAAAGATGGTCTGGTCCTGGAGCCGTGGATGTCTTCATGGTCTGAATCGCCGTGCGCACTTCAGCAGGTAGAATTCGTGGTGGTACTTCTCCAGTGGGAACAACGGGCATCGGCACGGGTGTTGATGAGCGGAAGAGGTTGGTATAGAAGTTCTTCGCGATAGATTCCATCTTGTATCGGGAAGAAGTCGGAGTCCCGTCTTCGTTCAATAGTGCAGCCAGCGGTACGTGATATTCACAGAGGTCCCTTCGGCATTTCTTAAGACTTCGTCTTTCTTCGGCTGCTTCCAGTATCTTGGCTTGCCTGTACTTCCTGAGATCCTCCTGCAAAGCAGTTCTGCAACTGGCGTTGGCTATCAGTCGCTCGAGATGGGTTGCATTCGGATCCTGCCTCAGAAATCTTCTTCTTTCGAGCAACTCCTTGGTGGTCTTCGAAATACGTTCCAAGTTCTTCTCAGAAGTCACTGAGGCACATTCTCCGCAGGCTTGCAATCCTTTCAGAAGCCGGTCGTAGTCGTACGTTGGGTCCTCCTCGATGGGCCAGTCACACCTTGATATGAGCTCCTCCAGCCTGTTACCGTCGTAAACGACTTCCTTCCTTCTCGCGGCACTGTGACAGACTTTCTTTTCCAGCCTTCGGCTGAGTCGTATCTTCGCTCGAAGGAGGCGGTGATCGGAGCCACTGCAGAAGGATGGAACTACTGAGACATCGAGCAAGCTCCACCTTCGGTTGGCGAGAATGTGGTCGATCTCCGCGTGAGTCGTTCCGTTGGGCGATTCCCATGTCCACCGGCGATGTTCTTTCTTCATGAAGATGGAATTTCCATGGAAAAGTCGTGCGGCGGAGAGAAGCCCAGCAAGACGGTTGCCGTTTTCGTTCCGGAGCCCATATCCAAACTTCCCGATCCTATATTCCTTTTCTAGTGGCATCCCGATTTTCGCATTGAAGTCGCCCACAACATACTTGTAGAAGGACTTTTCGTTGCGGACGACCTCCTCCACGTCTTCGTAGAAAGCATCTAGTTCTGAGTCGTCAGCTGCTGATGTTGGAGAGTAGCAGTTGATGATGCTGATGGTCTTCTGACGTGGAGGGCGTAGTCGTAGGATGGCTAGTCGGGGTGATAGGATCTCGTGCGAATCGACAAGATGGACGATAGATGGGTGGACGACAAAGCCAACACCTCCCACGTTTCGTGATGGAACCTTCTCACCACGAATGATGAGTGTTCCATCATTCATCTGTCGCACGTCCTTCTTCCTGGACTTCGTTTCCTGCAGAGCGATGATGTGGTACTTGATGTGCTCTGCAGCGTCGAGAAGAGCGTGGAGGTCGGCATTTGTGGAGACTGTCGTGGCGTTCTAGGTGCAGAGCATGAGGCAGTCTCCATGGCGTGTCGCCCGGGCAGACGTGTCGTTTTTCAATCCGAAAGGCGCCCTGAGGACCCTGACATCAGTCTTGCTACCACCCGGCGCCGTAGGCGGGATCCGATGTACAGGGTTTCTTTCTATTCTTCTAACTGGTAGAGTAATAAAATTTTTTCCCCTACAAGAGCAGACTTACTAGGCCAACTCTTGATTTCCATGGGGCGATCGCTGACCCCGGGCCTGGAGCGGGGAGAACCGCCTAGCGACCTGAAAACCAGACGGCGGCGGATCTGGCCGAGCACACTTTATTAAGCGGAAAATCTACTCGACTGTATGTATACAATCCCATAAACGCATAGCAGTAGAGGAGAAAATTTGCTAACGATGTCTAACTAAACTCTATGCTTTCTTCTAATACCATAGCCAGTGCGAGCGTTTTTGAAAGAGAGGTAATATATTGCATTATACCTTCATTACATAAGAAAAACTGGACATGGTTTTGTGATGAGCATAAACCATTATACATCGCAGAAAGGAGCTGTCTTTCTATCTCATCAAATCCACAAAACACGGCACCTGGTCAGCAAATTTTCAGAGATTTTAGAATAGCTTTAGATTTTAGAATAGATTTTAGAATAGAGAATAGCTTTTCATTCTCAAATTTTTCAGTTTTTGAAGCGTCATCACTATTTGTGCCAAGTGGAGCCTAATCTTTGAGTTGGTTGGATTTGAAAGCACCGTCCACCTAGATTTTCGACTTCCGTGTTTTGGTCGTTCCGGGCCTTCTCGTGTCCTGATTCCAAATATGAAGTCGAAATCAATCCCCGCTACGGAGAACCTGCAGGCAGGTTTTTTGGAAAGGAGATTGGAGGGCGCGCTTGCATGGGTGGGCATTACTGGAGAAAGAGGGGGGGTGGGTGCTTGGGGTCCACATGCCACTTCGCTATTCCAAAGCAATTTCCCTCTTCCGGAGCGACATTTTGCAACGCGACCTGGGCATTGACCTGGTAGGGGATTCTACAATCATAAGCTGTCAGAAGCTCAAGACCCCCCCCTCCAACTCAAAGTGGAGGTGCCTTTGAGAGCTCACAGAGTTTCAAATCATTTGCAGATCCTTAAGGCTATATGTATAGCTCAATATCCTGTGTTTCTTTGTAAGCTTCGTCGATTTCGTATGAGAGTCGAGTCCTTTAGAAGAAGTAAACTGAAATACAAGTAAGTCTACTCTGTAGTTAAGTGGAAGATCTTCTGTCAGCTAACTTGCATTCATAAAGCATGGCAGCACGGTCAGAAGCTTAGTTACGATCAAGCTATATCGTCAGCTCGCTTTATTTGAGTCAACCGAGGCCCTACTTAGAACTAAACCCATTCTTTTGTAACAAAGTTTCTTGCAAGATTGGTCTTGAAAAAAAAAATAAAGATTGGTAACAATGACGATTGAATTCATGGAAGCAAGAAAAATAGCCAACAGCAAGCAAAAACAAGTAGTATGGAAAAGAATTTAAACCCACGTATTTTCTACGGTCCATTCACATCCCGTATTACTTACAAGAAAATGGTCAGAGCTTAACCCAACTATTCCAAACAAGCTGTAAATTGTCGGACTCGTCTTAAAACGCTGATTTCGAATATACGTTTTTTGTCTGCCAAGCGACTATTTGGAGGAGTTATGAGCGTTCAAATACGGAAATCTTTGACGATTTTCCCTTGAAAGGCAGCTTAATGGCGCGGATTTACAGTCTCTGGTTTTGAAACAACGAATTAAACGCATTTACCAGAAACCTAAATAAGTAATTTTGGAACCTATTTTGAGGAAGTTGCGGTACAGAACAGCTGACAAATCACACATCTAAAAGCTCATAACTCCTTCCAGCCAGTCGCTTGCAGATAGTAGACAAATGTTTGTGGTCAGCGTCTCAAGGCGAGTCCGATGATTTACTGCATGTTTGGTAAAGCTAAGATGAAATCTGACCATGCCCTGTTTAGCCTCCTCATGTTACTCTGCTAGTGTTATGAGTGTTGAGGCCGTATTTGAACAGATGGCGGGGAGATTTGTATATTTCAATAGCCTTCACTGCTCCAACACGACAGTAGAGGAATGTGGGCATATTATGGGCGTGAGGCACACGTCATCATATCACTTCATGCAATTCTTGAAAAGACAAATGATGATGACCGCTATGCTTCACGGATGTAGGAAAGTGTGGCGCAGGCATAGGAAACTGAAAATTTGGAAGGCGCAGAAGTTGCGTTTTATTTCAGTGAATCATGCGCATCGCCATTCAAGTATCTGGCTCTTGCTATTTTCAAACTTATGTGTACATAGAATTGATGCTGAGAGCGTAAAATTAGGGAACTCAAGCGAACAGTATGACAAAACCACATGAATGGCTTTTCTGGCTCAGAAACAAAACCACACAAATGGCTTTTTTTGGGACTACTATCATCAAATCGTGACCCAGTATCAGAGATGTCTAAGAAAAATGGCTGTACACCAGATAAGCTCACTGTGCAACAGATAATACATTAGATCACAAACGAATCTGCACGGACCTTATCACAGAAATTTTTTTGTTCTATTACTTAGGAGCTGTCTATCATACTGAATGATTTTCGCAAACATTATCAGTCATGCATTATAGTGCCGCTTGTTCTCTCCGATTTACGTTGCCTTGTGTTTGAAGCAGCTGTTCTAGGAGATTTTCATGTTTAAGGCGGAGACGTTTGTATCTTTGAAACCGTTTTTCTTGCTCTTTCCGATACATATTCAGCTCTGTGCAAATCTCCAAACTAACAAGGTGCAGGCCGAAGATCGCAGGCACTCGAAATATGGTTTTTACTATCATAAAATATATTCTTGTAAGGAAATTTCCAAAAGGTTATCGCTGAGTCAGGTCTTTCTAACGATTAACAGCAAATAAGAGCAAAATAGGCTGACATACGCACAATTCAATCAAAAAATTGTTTTGCTTGTAGAATTTGCCAAGAATTTATGCTTCCTTCACACAGTCTATTAGGTTGGTAAGGAAGTTCTCAGACATTTTTGACTCAACTTTTTTGACAAGTAAAGATACAAGTATGAACGAGTTTGGTGGGACAAATGTGGAACCAATCGATAGGTCAAAACCAGCTCCATCGACGAGCTCAGATAATCAGTTTACCATATCTACTGTCAGCAGAAATGACTTCCCGTCAAGCCTTCGGAAACCCACATTCGGCATGTTTTGCTGTTTTGTTTCATTCAGGCCCCAATAACAAAGCCTATCTTTGCCTGCAGGAAGTTTATAAGGAAGATGCGCCGGCTAGAAGCACCATCTACGCTGGTTCTCCAGGGTCAAGAAAAGAGACTATTCTATGGAAGATGACGGCCAAAAGAGTCGCCCGATCAAGTTGGATTTGGACTTGCTGCGGGACGAAACGGAAATGAATCTTTATGAGACTACGCGCATCGTTGTACCAAACAGGTCCAAGTCCCTTTTTGAAAGCTTTTGCAGTAGCTTGCACAACGGTTTGACAAACAGCAAATCTAAATTTCCGAGCTTGAGAAATGAAACCCGAAACTTGGAAAGCAACATCTAAGTTTTTTCAAACAAAACTTTGAATTGCAAGCGAAACTCGTAGTTCCGAGTTAAGGCGGAGCTTCAAACTCGGAGTTTACCACGACGTCACCATCATCGGGGCAGGACGGGTGTAATAGGTTTCTCTCCGCCTTCGATCGGTATTGGTTTTATCAAATTCTATCAATTCTCTTGCAAACTTCGACCTACGGGTCTGGGAGTTAGAACGGAGGAGGGGGGGGGGGGGGTAAATGAGCATGCTGATACGATTACAATACTGATTCCTGAATTCACTTATTCAGGGCGAAATCCAGCACGCTGATAACGAATACAATGTTTGTTTTGAGAACTAATTACTTATATTAATTTTACAAATTTTTCGCAAGTTTGTGCCACGGGGAGGGGAGTCGGCACAGGGGATAGATAGGCATGCTGATAAAGGAAACAAAACGGGAATAGGGAACTGACATGTACAAGTGGCACAGGGAAATGCTGCATAGGAATGGGGCTGGCAATTTTTATCATAGTGTTTTGACAGTGCCGGGAGGAGTCGGGTATGCCGGCTAGTATGAAATAAAATACTACGAAATATACTCCCAATTCTTATAGATGAACAGCATAATAAAGACAGGATTGATGAAAAAAATGCAAATTTTTGATATCTTGTTTTTTCTATAGTAGCGTAAGGCATACTACTATCTGATAGCCAAAAACTTCCTAAATTTGCAGTAAGCTTATCGAAAATGATGTGGATAAAAGTTATGTAATTAAAATTGAAAAATTCACAACGGACAGAACTTATGCAGCGACCCAACATTAATGCGCGATAACACTGATTTTCTCTTTGGAGATTTCCACTGCTCTTGTGTCATTTCCAACAATTGGGAAGTTAAAATCTACGCGGAATTAATTTTATGAAATTATCGTAGATCAGTGCAGTTATCTTCACAATGGGAGTAAATTGCTCACAGATTGCGTATTAGTGTAGCATACTTCTAGTTGTAGTTTAGACTCTCTTTTTCCAAAGATAGCTTGCTTGTAGAATCATCAACGGCAAGATACAAAAATTTGTGTCACATCCGAAGTTCAGTTCTTCTTTTGTGATATTAGTCGTTCAGCCAGCTCTTGTAATCGTTGAACGAGATCAATAAAGCAAAAATGCAAGGTAAGAAAAATATGTCATTCACAGCTAATCTTCTCTGGACGACATGTCTGGTCTCCTAATACCAATATGTAATCCTCTACTTTCTTCAGTTAGAATCATGCATAAAATGTATTAAGTTGGAACGAAAGTCTTGTTGCACCATCTTAGTTCCAGCTTAGTTCTTCTTGATTCCTTAATCTAGCACGTTTAATCATAAGGTTGTTGCAAAAATAATGTCCATTTAGCAAAGTTTCACTTTGAAATTATGATTTGTCCAGTCTTTATATTTTTGAATGCGATCAAGACCTCCAGAAGCAATGACCCTTTCGTAACCTAACGAGCGCCTGCTTATACTGCCAAATTTGTTCACTTTTTTAGGCCCATTTGTGCTAAGCCAAAAGGTCCCAAACAATGAACATTGGGAATTCTTCATGCACTGAATAGCTGTTTTTCTGCAAAATTTGTAGCCAAAATGTCCTGACCTTGAGCATAAAGAAATGTACGTAGCTTCGGCGATTGCCTTAATCAAAAAAAATTTCCACCTATAGACTGCAAGGCAGCGAGTATTTGGTTTGAAGCGTCGACTTCCCAGTCCAGATCTATTCGAAAATCCATTCAAACATGCAATATGCTAAACATATTCGTCCCACACAGTAGTTACGTTTTTAGAAGGATTCGTTCATTTGCGTCTGGTTGTGGCGAAGAAAGTTGAAGCTATGAAATTCTAGTTTTGAGTGCGGCTGTGCGAGATGTTGCTGAAATTCTCACAAATGAGATAGAAGCTCAATTTCACCACAATTACAGAGTACTTGAAAAAAGCTTTTCAATGATATGCAGAATTGGTATCGAAAAAGAAAGTCTGGAGGAAAAAGTTGTTTGGAAAATAAGTCTAGAAAAACGGATATTATTTTTGCACCAACCTAAGGCCCCGGACAGACTTCACGCGATTTGATCGTCGCAACTCAATCGCCGACATTTCCATTACACAACCATAAACAACCATACAACCAACATTTTCATTTCACATTCAAAAATTTCGGGCTGGAAAAGTATCACTACCGAAATGCAAGTTGATCGGCATGGAAGAGCCCTCTGCTAAATATATTAGGTCCCGGACAGATTCACGCGATTTGATCGTCGCGATTCAGTCGCGACGATCAAATCGCGTGAAGTCTGTCCGGGCCCTAATATAATTAGCAGAGGGCTCTTGCGCTCTACAATTGTTGAGAGCCACAGTGGACTTTACCACTGTTTTGTGCTCTTTCATTCTGCAAGGGCTGTGCCTTTCGTCGTGTAGCGAACTTCTTTGACCCATTGACAACGACGCCTAAGTTTGCATGGCGGCGCTTTGGGACAAGTTTTGTGGTTATTTACAAAATGCATGGTTGTTTTGTAAACAACCATAAACAACCATACAACCAACAGCCATTTTCAACGACGGAGCCTACAGGTCTCAAGAGCGCAAAAAATTGGAAAAAATATCAATATGTGGAAAAGATACTAGACCTACAAAGAATATGACTTTGCAAGAAGTGTGGGCACCGGTGGCCCACATCGTCGTCAATGGCTTAAAACCTGACTGCTTCTGATGATGTTTCAGGTCAACAGAACGCCAGCCGGTCTTGCCAGCAATGAAGAGCAAAGGTGATTGGAGCACATTCATACCTCTGGAGTTATTATATCACCCAGCGACTGACGCATGCACTAACATTCCCGCTGGGGAGGGCATCGCTGCTCAAAAAAACATTCATAGCCTGAAGCTCCAGATATCTGATTTCACGCTGTCTGCTTATTAATAAGTATTACAAAAATCTTACACTATAAACATACAGAACAGGCAAAAAGCTGTACAAACCTCATTTTCCAGTTTTTATGATCCTTTGATGATCCGTGGCGCCGACCGTCTTTTCTCTGAAATCATCTATTTCGGAGTTAATGAAAACACTATAAAGTTGTACTGTCTAACCTAACCGTACAATCATATTTATGATAGAACGAATGACGTATCGAGATGACGGAATTTGCGATGACCTGGGTCAGCTGAGGTCCATCAAAAATTTCGGCTCAACAACTCATTTGCTCTTATCAAAAACATGCTTAGTTGGATCTTGGGTTAAATAATCCGCACTCTTTGGAATGTGTTCACTAACTTCAATGGAAGAAACTCGACCTCAGAGAAAGGAAGGCCGTTCGCCAAGGATCGTTGGGAGATCTCACAAAAAGAGGGAAAGTGCGGCTTGTACATTTTCTCACCTCTGTTCAATATGTTTATAGTAAAGGGTAATGAACGTTTTTGCGGATAGGAAACTTTGCAAAGTCAAGGTATCTGGCTTCAGGATACGAAGCTTTCTGCTGAGCTGCGATCCTCCTCGGTGGGGATGTTAATGCATACGGCCTTTAGGAGGTTATCTCAAGTTGAGGTGTCGAACTGGAATGAAACACATGTCATCAGATCCGTCTTGATGAGCTGATTCCATATTCACTCCATTTTTGCAATGCGTTCTTTGGGACAACTTATGAGCGCTCAAATTGTGAGGCCATGGGGGTGTTAATGCATAATGTGTTTGAGTCCAACTCTGGAGTGCATGACTAGTATGATGTTGACTGTATTGATAAAGAATTCTCATACCAATCACAATTAAGTGTTGTTGACCAGCTAATTTTCAAAGGCGTGGCGCTCAGTGATCGTCCAATTACAACTTCTAAACGCTCATAATCTTTCTAAACAACCGCGTTGCAGATATGGAAGGTAAATTTGGAATGCAGAATGTGATGATATGCGTTACAATCCATTTTGTCCCTCGACTTCTGATCGCTTCCTTGTTATATATTAAGCCATTTTACATAGTGGTTTCTTGTTTTCCAGAAATTGAGGCCATTTTAAAGCCCATGTACGATGCAATGGAAAGCACATACGACGCCGGTGATTTGGCAAAAGCTTTGAGCGATTATTTTCACAATGATGGTGTAGTGGTCATCAAAGGCATTGGAGCGCACTATGGCAAGAAAAGTGAGCTCGTGCAACTGTTCTGATAAGAATGCAACTGATGCGGTTTCAGAGATCATAGAAAACTTCAGCAAAATGGCGGAAGAGTGGGGGAAAGTAAAATTTGAAGTAAGTGGTGCTTTTCTTCAAAACTTATACAGAAATTCATGCTTTAGCGGAAAAACCAGACATTCGACGGTTGCGATTCCTGTTTATACACAAAATTCGATGCCATCGCGCATTCAACGAAGAAAGGAATACAGAAAGCCATAATCCTGCAAATTTTTAAGAAAGAAGATGACGCAAAATGGAAACTGTATCACGAGGAAATCGAGATTCTAAAGTAAATGCTCAAATGGGGAGCGCTAGACTTGAGATGCTATATTGCAAGTGATCTTTTTTTTCATAACCGCGAAAGAATGCCAAGGAATAAAATAGTTTGTGAGGACCACAAAGCATTGTACATATACCATGAAGAAAAGCGGTATGTATGCACGTAACGTAAAAATTTCAATCAAGATAAATGGTTTTGCACACTACAAATAATTCTTGCGTACTGTGAATCATTCACTCTCGGAAGGCTAAGAGGCCGGCATAATTCAATACTTTAGTAATGAAACCGTATTCTTAGGTTTGGTTTTTCGAATCCGTACTCTAGCTGGAAATCACACTCCTTTCGGGACGCAACCTAGAAGCCGCTTCACGCGTGCCGATGCTGATAGCCCAAGAGCCAGATGAGCAGCTTTGGGTTGATAGCATCCGCATAGAATTACTGCTGAAGTACCGACCATGTATTACCGGCAACTGATGCTGGAGCGAGATATCGTGATGTCACACACAAATGCGCTGGCTCGCACGAAAAGGAATGGTTCCTGTCAGTGAAGCGATCACTGCCTAACTGAGAACATAAATAGAATCGTCGCGATGTGTTCATTTATGTGAACACTGAGGATGCATAAGTTATTTATATACAGGGTGTCCCAAAAGTAAGTACACACTTTTCAATCGTCAAAATCTCTCTTTCCAGCGGGTCTTTTTTTGCCAGCTAAGTACCATTCTGCAGAGAAGTATTCAACTTAGATTTAACTTTTCATTACTGTGAGATTACGGTAAGAACTTCCAGCATGTGAAACCACTGTGAAATATGCCATCCGACAAATTTTTTTTCAAAAAATCTGAAAAACCGTGCACTAGGGTTTTTGCGCACGCTGATTCCACTACACAAAGTTTTTTGACGGTGTAATCACATTTCTGACAAATACTGAGAATTCAATTATTTCGGTTTACCTGGGATAACTTTGGAAAGAAGCATCAAAGTAATGTGAAAATTTCATATTCGAAATCAGCGGCTTCCATTACCATAGCATAAGAGATTTGGGCTTGTTTGGTTTCTTTCCGAGGCAGAATATGGCTTCCAATGGCCTGAAATCCTTGTCGAAGTTTTTAAGTAATCCTATAGTAATGAAGAGCGATCGGTGATTTGCTCAATACTGTAAGTCTAACAAGGAAAGCGTGTATAGTCGAAATGGCCTCTTTAGATAAGACCATCTCCCTTGGAGAGTATTGCACAGTGATTCCAAATCTGCCTTCATTATCTGCCAAGCGCGTTTGGACGCCGGGTCATGGGCGTTTTTCGGGTCAAAAAAATTGAAGGCAAAACTGGAGCAAAATCGCCCAAATTTGCTCAAGTGGTTAGGTGTCGAGTATCAGAGCAGTCCATGCAGAGGATAGGATACATTTTGTCTAGCATGCTAATACTTAACATTGCTTTATTTGAGCGCTGGAAAGATTGTAACAATTGTTTCTACCTAAATTCTGCACTCATTTTTCGTTCCAAAAAACGGTCATAACTCGTCGTCTAGAGGCAATGGGCAGATAATGAAGACAGATTTGAAACCACCGTGCGATGCACTTCAAAGCAATGTGAGTCTCAAGTAGAAACGCCACTTCGACTAGACAAGCTTTCCTTGTAAGTTGAAGCCTCCTCTATAAAATGGTACTCAAATAGCGGGGAAGACACAATGGGAAAAGAGATATTAACAATTGAAAAGTGTGTACTTACTTTTGGGACACCCTGTATATATGTACATAAACATATACGAAGTGTCGCAAAATTATGCACATTGTTTAATCTTTATTCTTTTCTTCCTTCTTCTAAGTTTTTTGTCGATCTCTAATTCTGCTGAGCTGGCTTCAATTTAGATCCTTCATAAAGCGGATCTTCTATCTTTTTTCGTACCTGCAGGGGTTACTGTAGAAAATTTCAGCATACAGCGCCATTGTGAGTTAGGCACTTTGATGAAAAAAATTCCAAAAAATTCTTTAAAACTATGTAGCAGGGCTTCAAGCATGCTTAATTCATTACACAACCTTTCGCAAAATTTTGGAGATTTTTCAATAGTATAATCACATTTTTGAGCACTAGAAGATCAGCTGATGCTGTTTTCCTGAAATAATTGAAGGAAGCATGGCCGTAATGTGCAAATTTCATATCTAAAATAATCATGTCTGATAAGCCTAGTTTAAGAGTTTTTGGCTCGTTCGGCTTTCTTTCTGAAGCAAAATGTTACTCTTAACGACTTAGAACCTCCTTTGAAGTTTCTACCGTAATCCTACAATGATGAATAAGAGATTTTCATCATACTATACATCTAAGTTGAATCAGCTCTGATATTTGTGCCTAAATGTGCCGACAAAAGGCATTGAAAAGCAGAGTCCTTGAAGATAACAGTGTGCAATTACTTTGAGACATCATGTATACAGGGTGTTCCAGAAAACTGTCTTTCGTTTGATTGTCAATAACTCTCTTGTCATGCAATCTTTTAAAAGGATTTAAGTACCATTTTGTGAACTTGGCTTTAACATGGATTCACAATAAGCAGGGAGTTACCGATCTCTCTTCATTACTATAGGATTACGGTAGGAACTCGCAGCGTATGGCTCCACTGTGAAATAGGATTCACTCTTTCAGTCATCGTTAGGTTACATGTTAGCTTCGTGACAATAGGCCATGTTTTCCGCCCTGTAAAAAACTCTGAGTAAGCGTTCTTGACAACGAATGCTTTTCAAATCCTTGTCTGTCAATCTGCGAACGATTATGTACATATATGCCTGAGTAACAGATATTGCACATTTATTCTGTTCAAAAATCATAGCAATACCATTCGAAATTCAGTCACCATTTACTTTTTATTACTAAACGAGAATAGAAGACTAGCGCATTGCTAGAACGGTAAATGCTAGTACAGAAAGTTAGGTGACACATGGAAAGAATTTCATACTAGGTCCTTCGCATGTGTTGTTTTCAAAATCGATAGTATGAAATGTTCGATGACCCTCTCTCATGTGGAAAGGAAGCGCTTGTATGAGATAGAATGTTCCAAATAAGATTCGCATTTGCAAAAAAATACAAAGCGTTTTACAAAAAAAGCCATTCGAGCGATTCGCCATCGTCGGTGCAGAACTAGCGACGGCGACATCGCTGAGTTTGAGCGATATCGCAGCGATATCGTGTAGGATTATGCCCGCCCCGAAAAGGCCAGCGATTCGTCGCAATGTCAATCTAACAAGACGCGGCGCGACCGCGCAGTTGGGCTCTCATGCGCTGCGGACTCTGAAAATATGTCCAAGTGGGAAATTGCAACCCACTGCAATCGCGGGAGGTATGTTTTAGGCCTTTTAGTCACTGAATGATGCGCGCTCTCCAAGCGCAACCCCCGGATTCCGGCAGCATTTGCCGGCAATATGGCACCTTTTACGTAATCACTTCAGGTAGCGTGCATCAACAGTTTGCGCAGCTAGTATGTGTGCATTTGTAAGGAAGCAATCCTATCGTGACTGAGGTCAAGGTCCACCATTGAAACCCTCTTGGATGGGAACAGTTTAGCTGATGATAATCGAATTTCAATGACTTTTTTGAAGATGTTATTTTATACCTCCTTTGTCCCTCTCCCCGCTTGCCAAGTAATCTAGCAAAGAATGGGCAGAACAGGGTCATAATAACTAACTTGATCTGCTCTCTCTTGGTCACTATTTACCTTTACAGATAGAAAATAGCGTAAGCATGGTATTTAAGTATGAAAGTTTTTAAATTTCAAATTTTTATGTTGTCCTGCCACTTTGGGTCAAGGTTTTGTTTACAAAGATGAATAACAAATAATAATTGACTCATTTGCTGCTACAGGTAAATATGGCGCCGTGGTATGCAAGATAACAGGGGAAAACTACAAAAACTGTGGACTAATGAAGAGCGCATGTTTTGTTCTCAAATCACACTACTGACTGATAAAGCATTGATGTGCTTGCGCAACAATCGCGCCAAATCTGCCTTGTATAGGTGCGATGGGGGCAAGAGTGAATTATGAAGTTTATGAAAAAGCTTCCGCAAATGCATGTTTCGTATAACTCAAATTTGAATGTTAATTGCCACCCTAAGCGTGAAAAACTTCGAAATCACATTTGTTTTCTGAATCTTTTCACACTGTTTGTTCTAAATCTAAAATTTGTTATATAGTAGAAATAATTCCAAAACTTCTTCGTTCCTTTCAGCTAGGTTTTTAATTGTAAGTAGCATAAGAAAAAAGCGCTAAAACTTGCATGAGCACGGTACTTTGATAATTCGTAACTATGGTCAGGAAAAGACTGAGAGGCTGTAATGAATAGGATGTGTAGTATTCCGTTCAATACTGCAGTGAGCTCGAAAAAATCTAGATGCGACTTTCGCAAGTTTAGATCAGATCCTAAAAAGCAAAAACTGGGATTTTTAAGCTTGAAATTTTGTAACTCAGCGGAGAAGTTATGAAACAGCCTAAAATTTGTATGATAGAAAGTAGGAGGATGGCCTCGTAATACTGCAAAATTGCGGCGAGCAGGCCCCCACAGAGGCGAAAAAATTTAGGTACGATCCAGATACGACCCCCCTTTTTTCATTTTTTGTTGCCACATATAAAATTTTTAAAAAATCCACAGGCTGTGAAAAATAAACAGATTTTGCGCATTTGTAGCAGAGCCTCTCAAAAGTACAGGTAAATTGTATGGGCCCTTGAATGACATAACAAAAAAGTTTTAAAATCGATGGTCATCGCTGGTAGAGATGAGCGCTTTAATTGAGAGTGTGAGACTTCAAGTGATGCTTCGGAACCAGGATTTCTAGGCCAATTGGCACATTTAACATTCTTGCCACTCATACATGCCTAGTGTTTGAATTTCTGAAAGTGTCTTCGGAATTTTCGGTCATACTTGTAGCCAGCAAGTTCGATCCCCGTCTGCGACACCATTTTTTGCAGGGAGAAAAATGCTGTTATTGAAGAGTAAAGAATGTTTCCGATTAAGAAGCTTATTTTCTACATTTTACACTTTTTTAATTCGGATCACCCTCTCTTAAGACCTCCCCCCCTCCGGTGCCCCCTTTACGCCCCCGTTGCGACGGGACGGTCGCATCACACGCTTGACCCTGATTACACTTGTAGCTAAATATTTCAGACGTAATGAACGAAGAAAGCTTGGTAGCGTTAATGCAGCGTTAATGCATTCGATCATAATTTCATGTTTAAAAAAGAAATGTTTACAGGACAGGAGCAATCTCTCTATTATTGATATTTTTTGATTAAAATAAAGAGTCAGTGTTGTTCCTCTAGGAAAGCTAGGCATGGTTTACTAAAACGATAGCCTCACTATGCAAAGCCTCAATATGCGCTTAAACACACTAGAACACAATCATCTTTAGACGGACGCTCTCTTATCACATTAGAATTCTTGATTCATTCACGTATAAGAGAGTGTCTGCAGATACAAGATTTTTTCCACAGTAAGCGTTATCAGTCTTCCACAAATGAAATTGTGCGATACCATCCCTAAAATTATTTTTCTCCCGCAAATTGTGCCATTTCATTTAATTCAATTCTTTTCCGTTGAAATTTCATAGCTATGTAAGAAAAAACAGCCTCTTTCAATCTGTTTGAATTTGGCATGTAGTGTAGAATTAGTACGTTTGATTTGTTTACTATTATTAGTGAACAGTGAAAGTAGAAAAATGTTCCAGGTCTTTTTTTGGTGACGTCATTGATCACAATGAAAAACGAAGGTGGGTTGTACGCACTCAATTGAGCAGAAAATCTGCGTAGTCTAGAAGTTTTGTAAAAAAAATCTAAGAAAGTTCTTCCAGAGGCAGCGGCTATCATGAAGTCTGTTTCTGACGCTTGGGAGAAAGATTATTACGCCGGAAAGTTGGATAAGGTGATCGAAGATTATTTTCATACTGATGCTGTTGTAGTCCAAAAAGGGGAGAATGCTGTGTATGGCAAGAAAGGTGAATGCCAGTTTATAATCAGCCCACCTTTACTTGAAGATATTCTTGGTCTACAGTCATAGGAGAAATGTTCAACAAAATGTCAGAAGAATATGGGCAAGTCAAATTTGAAGTAAGTTAAGATCGCAAATGCTTATGTTACTCTATCAAATCATTAAGAGGAAGAACGAAAAGTGCTGCGGTTGTGATAGCTGTATCTGCATGTCCTGCGATATTATCGTAGAATCGCCGAAAAAAGGCAAAGAACTTGGAAAGTCATTTCAAATTTGGAGGAAGGAAGGCGGCAAATGGAAAGTCTTTCATGACGAGTTCGAAATGATAAAGAATGAAAAGACCCACGTTTGAATAAATTGATGAGACTTGTAATTGCAATTACTGCCTCAAGTAATGGAATTTGATTGGGAAATAGCAGAGTTTTAGAGACAGATTTCTAAAAGTGACAGCTTCTTGAAATACCATTACCCTTCCGACCCTTTTTTACCCGAACACCTTCTACATATTAAGTTTGCCTTTTTCATTGTCCTGTATCCCAAGCAGTTGTTTTTTAGATTTTCGTGTTGCGTTTGTACATGTTTGTACATTCGACAAAAATTCTGTAGGCCAGATTGGACCCTTACAATTGCCAACGAATAGGATTGTAATAGTCTAGCATTTGCGCAAATTCACTCTGAATAAAAAACTCAACTTCATGTTACCAATCTATAATGGCCATTCCATAAGCAACAACATTCTATGAAAAGAGGCACTAAATGCATGTACTGAAGTTGGGTCAAAAAGCGGCTTCTTCGTTCATACGAAATCTTTAGCATTGGAGACCTTTTGGGCGGTTTTGGTTGCAAAGTGTGGTCTTTATCACTATGTGTAGCGCAAAGGACGTGATTGACATTGAGATAAAGAAATCAAAACCAAGAGGCAAACTTCTTTTTTTCGATTTCAATTCATTTGAGTCTTGCACGACAGCAGTCCACACAGATCATTTTGCTCGTTATTAACAGATTGCTCAGATCTACGAAAGACTCGGTGTGCAACGCGCTGAAACAAATAAATGAAAAACCGAAACTGACCTTCAATTGCGATGTAACAGTGTAAGGTGCTACAAACAAACGACATATTGACTACAGTTCAAACTTTTACTAATGCTACTTATTACTCGCTCATGTCAATCTTCTTTGGTAAGAAACGATAGAGTATGCCTGCAGAAGTATAAATGTTGGCGACAACCAAATGCCAAAAACAATGCTTGCATTGTATAATTAATGTATCGGAAGGCTTTGTTGCTGTTTACTTAATTTGCATAAGGCATTTCCGTTGCTTTCATTCCCTGTTGAAGATTTCGTAAGGCAGATTTTCTGGGAAACAAATTTCTGAAAGTTGCGGAACCGTTGAAGTCTGTACAAAAGTTTTCACGAAATTTTATCCAAATTTTTTTGTATGACCCATTTTGTTTGTCGTCATTGCAGTTCATATCTTGCCCCACATTCAAAACTTGTTGTAATATTTCATAATCAAATGATCCCCTGCACAATGCCTTCAGCAGAAAAGTTTGTAACGATATCAGCCAATACATGAAAAAATTATCGCAAATTGGGAACAATGCCTCTCTAGATATGTTTCTTAGAAGTATAACCAATGGACGGCAAAAGATCATAGTAGGTGAGCAAGGGCAATTGGGAAATCACCTCATTGGAAAATTATTTCGCTTGTTTTTTCACCAACAACTTCTCGACTAGTCGACAAAATGAAGCCCCTCTCTGTGGTGCTTGTGTTCGGTAAGTTCTTGTTGTCCAAACATGTATACTGAGCCCTAAGGGTTCCTTCACACTACGCCGTAGGACGCAGGACGCGGCAGCTTGCCACGTGCGCCGTGCGCCGCGTACCGAACACAAGCGTCACAGGGAGGGGCTTCATTTTGTCGACTACTCGAGAAGTTGTTGGTGAAAAAACAAGCGGAATAATTTCGCAAAGAGGTGATTTCCCAATCATAGATGCGGTAGGTGGAGAAATTTCTCTGGCCCCCTTCACCTTAGGGCCGGCATCTGGCTGACCCCTTTCACCTGAGGTTGAGACTAATCAAGGCAAACAGCTATTACAACGAAACTTCTTCTTTGGAAACACGCCAGCTGCTCTTATCCTCAGACATCAAGACTGTAAGAAAGTATCGAATCAACAACGTTTCGTTGAAAAACGCATGCTTGAGACCTTTTGCGCGCTCGAAGGGCGTTGATAACGAAACGTAATCAAAAAGTAAAAAAAATGCTGATTTTTTGAATAATTAACATTGTATCAATGAATACAAACTTTGCAAAAAAGAGCTGAGTAAGAGCAGAAAAATCTGAACCGACTAGCGATGGATGCATGTTTACTGACAAGAAATCATACCATATCTCTTTTCACTAGAGAAAATAATAAAAACAAAACGACAGTTAGATTACTCGTTTTTCATGCTTTCGATTCATATACAAAAGTTCGAAAAAGACCTTCTTGGTTTGAAAATATAATTACCCAAAATTGGCTGATACTGTAGCTAGATAAAACTGCTCGTATCTCGCTTCACAGAGAAGCTACGAAAAAAGAGACGGTCTATGTCGATTCCTCGTGTTCTTAGCTATCGAATGGTATGTAAGATTTTGATGCACAAAGCTTTCCCAGTCCAAAAAAGTCTTGCTCCGGCGACCCATAGAAAGCCGGAGCGGGGTGGAGCAAATTACTATTGAATATCTCCACCTCATTTTTGAGAAACCACAAGTTTTTTCACCCAACAACCTATAAAGCATTAGAAAGCCCACAAAAAAAGGATTCGACGTATACCTCTCTTTTTCTCTGGCTCCTCTCTACTTAGAGTTACACGGGATTTTAGCCAAAAAGATGTGTGTATTAGTCGAGAAATTTCTGCGTGAAAAATGGATAAAGGTGCCTGATTTTCTAACAGCATCACAGAGCAAGACCTTGCCAGTAAGCATAGACCGTCTCTTTTTTTATCTTTGTTCTTTCTTTCAAAAATAAATTACAAAATAAATACACAAAATTAGCTGGTGAGTAGGCTAAAATTGCTCGTATCTCGCTCTACAGAGAAGCTATGAAAAAAGAGACGGTCTACGTCGATTTTCCATAATCTCAGCTTTCGAACGGTGTGAAGCATGTTAGGGCTTTTTTGCTTCCTGGCTTTAAAAAGCACTTGCTCTGGTGACCGATAAAAGCCAATACATTGGGGGAGCTGGGTGGAGCAAGCTAATAGTAAATACCTCCACACCATTTTTAAAAACTGGCAAATTTTTTCGCTCAGCAGTCTATATACCATTCGAAAGCTCAGGAAAAGGGGACTCGACGTAGACCGTCGAATTCTTTCTAGCCGCCCTTTACGGAGAGATACACTGCATTTTATCTGAAATCATGTTCATTTTCGACAGCAGATTTCTACCAAACGAAGACCTAATTCACTGCTGTTTATCTATCTGCGTTACAGAGCAAGTCTTCATTAGCAAACGTAGACCGTCGACTTTCTCGTAGCATTCTTTTGGAGAGCAGAAAGTGAGGACACAAAATTAGTTGGTACATAAAGTACATAAAATCCCTCATATCTCGCGGCACAAAAGACCTAGAAAAAAGCCGACGGTCTATGTCTTCTATATGACCTCAGCTTTCGAATGGTATTGCTTTCAGGGCTCACTTACCCCCTTCACCTTACAAGGATGAGAGTAGCAGAGACCCCCTTCACCTGGAGAGGGCCCGGCTCCCCCTATCGCACCTATGTTCCCTATTAATGCCCTTGCTCATCTACTATGAATACGCCTATGGCAGCACACTCTGCCTATCACTGTATTTCCATATCCGCTACCCTGTGCTTTTCGAATGTTCATGGCGAGACTGTGCCCCATGGGAGTACTTTCACTGCGAGCAGCGTACGCTGCGTGCTGCGGCGTAGGCGGCGCACGCGGCAGGCTGCCGCTTCCTGCGACGTAGTATAAAGATTCCCTAACATGGCTATGACATTCTGAGCAAACCAAAAGCAACAACAATTCTCACATATAAAAGAGTTCCATAATGTACTACGTAAATGTCTCGTGCCTTGTTATTCATTCCCTTTAACTCCAACTATCAATCTATACTAAGAAGTAGTAAAAAATTGAAAAGAAGTTCTTGTAACAGCACTCTAGAGTGAACACATCAACGTCTTTCTTACCACCCGAACAGTAACATTGCGCCCGTTGTCAAAATTCCTGAGAAGCTCACGAAAGAGACTTCGCGCATAGGGTTCAAAAAAAACACAATCTTTCCATTAGTCCAAAACGGTTTTCCTTAGAGATCGATAACTACTCTGCTCTCAGACTCCTTCTTTGGTTGGACTACTTAATCTCAGTAAGTATGGACATTGTATTCTTCGATATTTTTAGGCATTCAACAAAGTTTCTCACTTGCTTGTAGAACTTGAATATGGTGTGCGCGGTCAACTGCTTTCTCGGCTGTTATCCTACGTGAATCGAGGCATGATATTCTTATCGGATCTGGTTTTCCAACGCTTCATCTTAGTAGCAAGTGTCCGAGGGCAAAATACTATCACCTTTTTACACTGCAGAACTGACGTTTTCATTGAAGACTCTAATACCAAGATTCAATTTTTGCAAACAACAAAAAAATTATTCTTGCTACCAAGAACCAGAGTGAAACGTAGCATACGAACACTTCGTCTTCCATAGAGATGGTGATTTGGTCAGGAAAGATTGCTCTTTTAGTTAATGCTCTTGATTTGAAAGTCTGGGAGACTGTCCGCCCCATACTTGTTTGTGCGAAGGGCTAGTTCTCAAGCATTGTGAGCCATTGAAGATATTAGCGCCCTCGTTGACGAACAGTTCAATTTTCTCTAATCATATGCATCGGTCATTGGAGAAACTTTATCCTTTTTTTGATAGAGCAACATTCGCTGCAGTAATGCAAACGTCGTTTTACCTCTTCTTCATTACGCACCCCGTTCTAGTTGGATCACCGTGCGTATAAGCTGCAATGTCTTTGTTCTTGCAAAATTCTGAAGAGCATATCTTGAAAGCTTTGGTATGGCAATTCCTTTGAGTCGTAAGAAAATAGACGTACAATTTTTACTCAAATGAAAGCCGCAACCATCAATTTTGGAGTGTGCTAAAAATGGAGAAATAGTTAATTTTTGAGTAATCATGAAATATACGCAAGAATTGCAATTACTTTTGCGCTCACCTGACATATACGGTATTTAAGGAATATTATACATTTTTCCAAATGTCAAACACAGCCCGATGTCTTCGAGTGCTTAGTTTATACATTGACATAAACAAAGGCTAAGTGGTTTTGATGCGTGTTAGCATAATTCTCCAATATTAAAGTGGTTTTCAGCAAGCTGATATAAAAACTTCAATCGCATAATATTAGAGTAGTCTTACAACTTTGTCACCCATCTCGTCTCCCGGTCCATTCAAAGGCTAAACTGATAGCCAACTAACTCAAAATGCTTATCATTCTCGCAGCTACGCTAGTTCTACTGTCTTTGTTCACGGAGACAGTCTCTGCTCCAAAATACAAAAGTAAAGTGCAGTGCTTTTGAACTTCCCAAAAAAAATCAGAATTTTTCAGGTGCTACGGAAGTTTTCAAAGGGTTGGCCGAATTTAGTGATGCTGAGTTTGAAGAATTCAAGAAGGGCGTATTTGAACACGGAAAATTGCTGGCAACTTGATTTTTTTCTTGAAGCTGATTCGGTTCAAGATATAAGATTCGGTAATTTCAGAAATCCGCGAAAGCTTTTAAGATAAACAAAGCTCTTAGAGACAAGATAAAAACAATGGACATGAGACTAATAAAGTTAATGAAGCCTGCTCAAATATTTGTTTTCAAAATAAGATTGATGGCTATTGGACTAAAAAAGTAGCCCGTTTACATTTACATAATATTATAATTAGTGTATCAAGCGCTGAGAACATGTCAGTGTGCTAAGCCTAGGCCTGACGCCAAAACGACTTTCATTCAGGTTTTGACCTATACAGGAATGGAGCTAAAGAAGAACGGATCGCAAGCGCAAAAGTGATCGACTTTTCTAGTTCAAAAAAATCTGTGTATTACCAATGTCTTTTTTCAGGCTTCAAAAAGATTTTGAAACACTCCGTAAGGATGAGAAAGCATGTGAGAACCTTCTCAGCTTGTATCCAAAGTTGAAACTAGGTAAGTGGTTGAAATCTTTGTACAAAGTAAAACAAGAAACTCATTGTTTGACAACTGTGCTCTATCAGATCATTCTGACCCATAGTAAGTAAACATCTCAAATTGTTTACTCGCATTTCAGGACCATGCTGAGTTCGCCGATTTCCTCGAGAGGGTACTTGCAAACACATTAAACACAATTTTATTTGAGCTTTCATATAGCATAAGAATCATTTCGTGATTCGACACAATAAAATTCGACGTTAGTCGAAGTGATACGACAGACCAAGCATAAACATGTACGCCAGTGATATCAGGTGTTAGAGTATTTGCACATTTGAATAGTGGAAGAAGTTTTTTTTTCAAGTGCGATTACAGACCTAGCGATACAGATCCGAAACGTAGAAGTAACGCTCAACAAAAAGCCATTGAAATGCAGTGCTCCACTAAAAAACCCCCGAAACTGCAATTACTCTTATACTTCTTACACTCTATCCAGCTTTCGTGCGGTACTTCGATAAAGCATAACAAGTTTCACAAGGTAGTTTTCACCCCAACTTTGAACAACACGAAGCCTAAAGAAAATGAACAAAAGAATTCTTCAAGGAGAAACAAAGTCAAAATGTACTCTTCAAATACCAACGTACAAACGTACACACCTCATCCAAAAACCAGGAAACGAAAATTGTTAGCTTTTGCCAAAGAAATGCTGAGCTTTGCGCACACCAATGATCGTATGCTACAATTTTTTCCAGGCATAAGCTTGAATTTTTAGCCTTAGCTTTCCAAACACCAAAATATGGCATAAGACGTAAACTGTAAACCTTTATCCTTCTACGAAGGTTTCAAAAAATATTGGCCTGAAAACGCGCGTAGGAGAATCCATTCAAAATAATCTTTCTCAATGTTAGCTTTTTGAGATAAAAAATAGGCTTGTAGCTCTAAAGACTTGGGTTTACTGAAACATGGACACCTCAGCAGTGCTTTCGAAAGTACGATTTCGCAGAAATTTGATTAGTGTACACGTGAATGTTTGTTTTGAGAGTCTCCCTAAACCAGCTGCGATTTGCAGAATTTTCTGGAAAGAGTTTCGATTTTATCTTGATATTTCGGGCAATTCCGAAATGGACCGCCTCAGCATTTCTTGGGGGTGACACTGGGTGTCGAACTGCTTGCACAGCCGATTTATACTCTGGTAGGTCCTCCCAAGCTGTGGAGGAGTTTGACATCTCCGGTCTCGGTCGGATGCTTAGCTAAGAGCCGGCCAAGCCAGGTCCTTCTCCGCCTGGTTTTTTTCGGTGGCTAGGCGGTCCTCTCCGCTCCACATCCGGGTCAGCGATCGCCACGTGGAATTCAAGAATTAGCCTAGTAATCTGCACTTGAAGGGGAAGAACTTTTACTACTCGATTAGCAAAAAGAAGGGAAATAAACCCTGCACATCGGATCCCGCCTACGGCGCTGGGTGGTAGCAAGAACGGTACCAAGGTACTCAGGGCGCCTCTCGGATCGGACAAAAACGACACGTCTGCCCGGACGACACGCCATGGAGACTGCCTCGAGCTCTGCACCTACAACGCAAAGACATTCTTCACAAATGCCAAACCTCAATGCCCTTCTTGACGCCGCAAAGAATATCAAGCACACATCATCGCTCTACAGGAAATAAAGACCAGGAAGAAGGACGTGCGACAGATGAATGATGGGACGCTCATTATTCGTGGTGAGAAGGTTCCATTACGAAACGATTGGAGGCGTTGGCGTTGTCGTCCACCCACCAATCGCCCATCTTGTCTATTCGCATGAGTGCCGTCACCTCGACTAGCCATCTTACGACTACGGCTTCCATGTCAGAAGACCATCAGCATCATCAACTGCTACTCTCCAACATGAGCAGCTGATGAATCAGAACTAGATGCTTTGCTTCTTACAAAAATGTGGAGGCTGTCTGCAAAGAGAAGTCCTTCTGCAAGTTTGTTGTGGCCAATTTTAACGCGAAAATCGGAATGCTACTAGAAGAAGAGGGACATAGGATCGGGAAGTTTGGATAAGGGCTGCGGAACGAAAACGGCAACCGTCTTGTTGGGCTTCTCTCCGCCGCACGACTTTTCCATGGAAATCCCATCTTCATAAAGAAAGAACGTTGCCGGTGGATATGGGAATCGCCCAACGGAACGACTCATACGTAGATCGACCACATTCTCACCGGCCGAAAGTGGAGTTTGCTCGTGTCTCAGTGGTTCCATCCTTCTGCAGTGGCTCCGATCACAGTCTCCTTCGAGCAAAGGTACGATTCAGTCAAAAGCTGGAAAAGAAGTTCCGTCACAGTGCCGCAAGAAGGAAGGAAGTCGTTTTCGACGGAAACAGCCTGGAAGAGCCCATTCAAGTTGTGACTGGTCCATCGAGGAGGAGTCGCCGTATGACTACGACCGGCTTCTGAAAGGATTGCAAGCCTGCAGAGAGTGCGTCTCAGTGACTTCTGAGAACTTGAAACGCATTTCGAAGTCCACCAAAGAATTGCTCGAAAGAAGAAGATTTTCAAGGCAGGATCCAAATGCAACCTATCTCGAGCGACTGATAGCCAAGGCTAGTTGCAGAACAGCTTTGCAGGAGGATCTCAGGAAGTACAGGCAAGCTAAAATACTGGAGGCACCCGAAGGAAGACGAAGACTCAAGAAGTACCGAAGAGACCTCTGCGAATATCAAGTACTGTCGGCTGCACTATTGAAAGAAAACGGGACTCCGACTTCTTTCCGTTCGATAGCGAGAAACTTTTACACCAACCTCTTGCGCTCATCAACACCCGTGCCGATGCTCGATGTTCCCACTGAAGAAGTACCACCACGAATTGTACCTGCTGAAGTGCGCACGGCGATTCAGACTGAAGACTCCGCGTTCAGGACACCATCCCGTCCAACTCCTGCAAGGTGGAGGACAACGTCTATACGAAATTCTCGCGTCGCACCTGACATCTTATTTTCAGAAGGAGAGGATTCCCGA
This sequence comes from Cylicocyclus nassatus, assembly GCA_958299035.1. NCBI lineage: Eukaryota > Metazoa > Nematoda > Chromadorea > Rhabditida > Strongylidae > Cylicocyclus > Cylicocyclus nassatus. The sequence continues at coordinate 21,252,959 of CATQJL010000001.1, forward strand.
CTGGTGGAAAACGTCAAGAACCGTCCTTTCCTTCAAGAAGGGTGAAAGAAGGGTGAACGGGAGGATCTTCGGAAATAGGTCCAATATGCCTGCTGAGCGTACTCTTCAAACTTTTCACGATGATTATCCTCTCTCGCATATCTAGGACACTGGATGAAGCCCAACCCCAAGAACAAGCTGGATTCCCCAAGGAATTTGCATGGACCACATCCAGACGGTTTCGAGAGTCATAGAAGTTTGCAGGAAAGAACAACTGCCTCTCGTCCTAACCTTCGTCGACTACGAGAAAGCCTTTGACAGCGTCGAAACCAACGCCATCCTGTCTGCGCTAGTCGATCAAAGAGTGGATCCAGCTTACGTGAGGACACTAGCCGACTGCTACAAGGACTGTACAACAACGATGCAGCTATTCCATCGCCCCCTCCCCTGCCCATTCCAGTTGGGAAGGGAGTTCGACAAGGCGACACAATCTCGCCGAAGCTGTTCACCGCGGCCTTGCAGTGGGTGATGAAGTCACTGGACTGGGACGAGAGAGGCATAAGAGTTGATGGGAGATTCCTGTCAAGAATTCGTTTCGCGAACGACATCGTTCTCTTTTCGAGCAGTATTCGTACAGCAGAGACAATGTTGAAGGAACTAAACGAAGGAGGGAAGAAAAAGATCGCGAATAAACCGGAAAAAGACTCAGTTTATGAAGGGCGCCCTTTGTGAAGATGCAGAAATGGGATTGGAAGGCACCCCTATCATGGAGACTCTTCTCACATGTATCTAGGACGTTCGATGAACATGGAGAACTTGAGGGAAGAACTTAACAGGAAATGATGAGCAGCATGGGCCGCCTAGGGGTCTCTAAAGGAAGCAACCGAGCAACTAAGTATCTAAGTAAGTACGCGGGAGAGACGCAGACTGCGTAGCAGGCGCGAGCGGCCTCAACTAGGTCCCGCCTTCCAGCTGCCAAGCCCTTTGAATCAAAGGTTAGTTAGCTTGTGCACATGTACTTGAACAATCATTATCAGCGACGGGCGATCGCCAATCACCAATGCTGGCAATCGCCAATCGGATGCGTATCGATTGGACATGGGGTGACTTGTTAGCGATCGATACTTATGAATGACACAGTCTCCAATACTAGCGACTGGTGATCGCCAATCGTAGCGATTTGGATCGCCAGACGCAGCGATTTGCGATCGCCCGTCGCCATGCTATACCCCTTGAGGAGTATAGCGCCTGCCTTAGCAATGACAAAAACACCCATCATTCAAATCGCAGAAGTTAAGTTGATTTTCTTTCAGAGCAACATGAGGCTGTTCTATCTGCAGTTCTCTCAACATTCCCACAGATTTTGAGGGTGAGTCATATTATTTTCAGCGACGTTTGGAACCTGCAATCCGGACTTAGCCGCGCAATTTTCCAAAAGTTTCCTAGCATTCTGTGATTTTTCGAAGCAATTTCTTCCAAAAATAATAGCCAGTATTTAGTGTAAAACGATTGCTAGCGTTGCATCCAAGTCAAGCGGCATTTCGCTCCCAAGCGTATATTCTTCCTTCGTTTATCATTCTTCAAATCTTCTATATGAGCGCGTGGTGTTGCTTGAACGAAATCTGTTTGCTCGCATAGCTTATTCTCCAGAGAGCAGATTTTTTCGCTACTATCAACTTGTTGATTGCAAGGAAGCGCCATGTCATAGGAATCATTGTATCCGTACCAGACAAACTTTTACCTTTGTTACAATCGTAACAGAATGTTAAGAAGTCTATTTTGAGGAGACTATCCCGAACGCTTCAAAAGATTCTAAATGGATGAATTACAAGATTTTTGAATTGTTTTATATTGCCGTGAGGAACCTTACTATAATAGTTTTTGTGAAAAAATAGAAGGGGCGACCACTCGATCGTGACACTTGAACAAGAGTAATGTATAGTGGAGTCATTCTCAACTCAATATGTGAAATTGCACACAATGCGCAGCAGCTCACGACCCCCTTATTCATCGCTCATTGGAAAGCATTCCAATCAAATTTTTTCCTCGAAATATTCACTCAAATGCTTGTATATAACTATCTAATCTAAGACTAGAAGGTCACCTTTTTAGCACATATGAAAGTGCTTAGAAAACTACGATGATGAAATAGCTGAATCTTTTGTAACTTAATGTGCATATTGCACACCACACACGCTAGCTGACAACTTGTACAGGGTGCGGAAAAAATGCTGTTCCTCAGAATAAAGGCAATCGGGGAATCGGCGTAATTTCCAGGTTTTTCTGGTAAACTCGACATAAGTTTAGGATGTGAATATATTATAGCATTTTACAAAAACTGTTGAACTGAACTGAATTTATACTAGTAACAGGCTCAGAAAATCTGCAAGTATACAACCAGGAATTAATTGATTGCAAATATACAATTACGAGTTACTTAATTGCAATTATAGAAGCAGGAGTTGTTGATTTTTAAGGAGCAATGCTTGTTCTCGATCTTGGCTCAATTGAATGAGTGTCTAAAAGTAGTACTCATTTGAATGAGTGTCTAAAAGTAGTACTCATTTAAAGTCTGTTCTCTAAAAAAGGATTTTGCTGACCACTTACAAGTATAAATGTCGTCAGCTGACCCGCGTATTGTGCAAGCTCGCATATCAAATTACAAATGGCTAGTCTACACCCCCTGAAGTTTCACTATTGCAAAAGCAGAAGTTAAAACTTTTATTTTAGTGTACCCAACTTCATTTTCATGGTGCATTCCAGTCTCTAAAGTTCATATATAGCGTCTATTTCCTCATGAATAGTTTCCGAACCGCCATTGTTTTGCACCTTGTTTTCCGTCAAAGGTTCAATAGCAATCAGTCATGGCAATGTCTAAAGGACAGTTGGGAGTCCCACTGTGAATCATGGTTCCTGAAGTCTGAGTGATTTTTACTTTTCAAGCTTAGGCAGTTTATTATGAGACAGTTGATAAAGATGAAGTTTTGAATATTATGCATTTCCCGCCCCCGGTTTTGCACTTACTGCCAGAAATGTAAAACAACAATTAACAAAACCCTTTCCCCTCCCCCTTCCCCACCCCCCCCGCCCCTGAATGGCCTCATTGTATAAGTACGCGAACTCCATGTTCCAATGCTGACATTGGAAAGCAACAAGTGTCAATCACAATGCAGTTCCTGCCCTCGGGGCAAGCATTTTGGCAAAAAACAATCTTTGCTGTGCACACATGTGACAGTTGTTTTTCTGACTTATAAAATATTTTGCACTTTGCTGAGAAAAATGTTCTGGAAAACTCATTTGATGTGCTTGCCCCGTAGATTCTTTCCTTCTTCATATAACTTTTTGAGGATTTTCTCATTCATTCAGTAAAAAAATTACCGCTTCAAAATATTTCAAGCTTTATGGATGTGTAAATCAGTAGATATGACGATTAATATTGTGTTTTTGCGTAGTCGACAACATGTTCGCGTAAACGGTAACAATGTGCGCTCTATGGTCATTTCACATGGGTAATTTGCAGGCAAATTAACTGCATAGCATTTGTTTTCGCGCAAATGTTGTCATCGCCGCAGCACCACTATATTAACACAATCACGACAAGGACGATTTTTCAATGACCATTTCGGACCAAGGCACATTTTGCAACCTTTATGCGTATTATTTTCTGGACACTGACACTATGGTCTGAAGTGTCAATCTTTCAAGAAGTATTCCAAAAGATGTATATAGAAATTTATTCAGTCTGCCTAATAACTTTGATTGCAAACTAGCAAAACCAGAAATTTCAGAAAGCATGCGACCCATCAATGGATCGTATTGTGGACAAGTACGACCCACCGGTGGGTCGCATTGTCGTGAATGTATTAAAGCATTTTTGAGCGACAGAATATACAGGGTGTCCCAAAAAAATGTGAACACTGTTTGATCGTTAATAACTCCCTTGCTTTTATGTCTTTCGCCGAGCTTGAAGCACCATTCTATAGAGCGAGGTCTAGCTTAAATTTATGGTATAGAGCGAGTCGTCCATCTCTCTTCATTACTGTAGGATTACGGTAGGAACTTTGACAAGGATTTTAAGTCATTGAAAGCCATACTCTGCCTTGGAACAAAACCAAACAAGCCAAAAACTTTTATACATGGGAAATGGAAGCCGCTGAGTTCGAATATGAAATTTCCACCTTGCTGTGATGCTTCTTTCCAAGGTTATCCCAGGTAAACCTTAATGACCGAATTTCCAGCATTTGTCAAGAATGCGATTACATCGTCAAAAAAGTTAAAAACACTGTGTTATGGAATCAGCGAGCGCGAAAACCTTAGTACACGATTTTTCAGATTTTTTGAAAAGAATTTTGTCAAATGCCATATTTCGCAATATACCACATGTCAGAAGTTCATACCGTAATTCTACAGTAATGAAGAGCGTTCGATGATTCGCTCTATACCACAAATCTAAGTTGAACCTCGCTCTACAGAATGGTGCCTAAAGCTCGGCGAAAGACATGAAAGCAATGGACTTATTAACGATCAAACAGTGTTCACATTTTTTTGGGACACCCTGTATGAAGCAACCTGAGAAGAGCGATTTTCCTCAATTTTACCGCAGTGTTCACCAAAAGACCATTAAAAATCAACAACTTGGCCGCAGAAGTCTTTTGGCATCCCAGAAAAGCAACATTCCTCCTCGAAAACAACTTCCGAACAAGGTGTCACTAGCAAAACAACGAATTTGCGTGCATGACGAAACGCATGGCGTTTTTTTGTGTCTCCGAATGCAAAGCATTCGGAATGAGAGACTTGGCATAGATTTGTCACATCGCCCATTTAACACATTCGCTTTCAAATGAACTTACTCCCGCTTCATTGCTTCTGCAACGTTCTACCGCAAAGTGCATTTGTGGGTTCATAGTCTATTTTGAAAACTCATGTATATAAATTTTAGCGACAGGCTCTATTCCGTGATATTTATGCTAGCTGACGGAAATGTGCTTTCATTTTTTGCAACAAAAATACGAAACATTTTTATCTGGGTAAAAATTTGCTTCATTGCTACCTGATATATCCATTTTCTTATTTGTTTGTTCATTTGTTCCCGCATTTGAGGAATGAGATACGAATAAGGACAACAAATTTTAGAGCACAAAGCCATTTCTTTTTGTAAGTTTGCATTTTACATAAGGAATTAAGTGTGACAGATTATTTTTCTTTTTTTCATCAATCAAAAGCTTTCTGCTTGTTGTCTTGCTTCTAGTTCTGTTGGCGCATTTTGTGTGCATACAAAATAAATAAATTAATAAATTAAGAGAACTAGAACAAAGCGTAATAAGCGGACCAATAGTTCTTGTTTTAAAGAGTTATAAAATATGTGCGGTTGCGCAGTAAATTTTACATATAGCCCCAAAAATAATCCTAAGACCGCAAATCACTGGAAAGTACGCCTTTCCTCGACTTTGACTAATCACTGAAAGGATGTTCGAGAAAATGTGATTGATGAAGTGAGGAAACGAGCCATGTGCAAGCTTCCATCACAGCTTTTTTCATTGCGCAAGACAGATGTGGTGCTCATGGTATCAATCGCATGATTTACGAAGCCTCATTCGATAAAAATCACTTGAATTTTGATCTCAGAATACAATCAGTTGATCTCAGAATACAATCAAAATGAGAAGGCGGAAGAAGAATTCAAGTACCAATGCACCGCTTTACTGATTTTGATTTTGAAAGCATAGCAGTGCGAGCTTCTTCCTATTTAGCACATTCTCGACAAGGCCGATTTTTCGATGGCTGACATTTCGGACCAGAGCAAATTTCGCAATATTGTGGGTCCTGTGATCTGAAGTGTTAATCTTTTGGGAGGTAATCCAAGAGATGTTTATAAAAGTGTACTTGAGTGCATAGAAAGTTTCAACGTGAACTAGCAAAATCAAAAAGTTCAGAAGGCATACGACCCACCAATGGGTCGTAGTGTCCGAAATAGCGAGACACGTATGACCCACCGGTGGGTCGTATTGTCGCGAATGTGCTAAGACAACCTAAATGAGCAAGTTTGCTTTATTTTCTGCATCAGCTGAATTTGGCACAATTCACTTGTTTGATTTGCGTACTTTGTCTCACTCGCCATAATTTAGAACCAGCGCGGGTAAAAGAAAAAAATTGGTAAATTTGATGAGAAATCGAACCTTGACCGCAGCATTTGCAGCAGCTTCTTAAGTTTTTCCACTGCCCACAACAATTTGTTATTTTGTTGAAAAAAGCGCATATGAATTTCAATGTCTTCAGAATTGTTTAAAGCTCTTTTTTGCAGAAATACTCGAGTCAGTTTTGCAGGTAGTTGACGATAAATTATGAATTAAAGACCATGGTGAGAAAAAGCACATTTTTTGGGTGTAATTTACCCAGAGAGCTTTCACTAACTGCTCTCAAACAGCAGTTTTGTGTTCACTGCTGTTGACATTGGAATGTTATCCTTCTTTCATTCATTTGGCAGAATTCAAGCCTAAAACTTCTATTATACATTGCTGATAATGTTACCTTTGTATTTAATTACCTTTTTCCTATGTCTTAACTCAGATACACGATGCCAAAAATTACGTTTGATTTCTAATAGTAGTTATTTGTCACCTTTCAAGCACTCACCTTGTGTAATTGCTCTACTTTTCCAATTTTTATAGATAGCGAACCGAGCCTACTCTTCTACTTCTATTTCATGCATCCTTTGTGGTTATTCCTCATCTTATAGGCAATTCACCCAATTTTTCGATTCGATATTTTTGTCCTTCTGCAGCTTTCCATAGCCCTGCTTACATGTATGAAATGCAAAATGTGCAAAACCCTCAAAAACCTGAATTTTGGGAGCCCTCTCCTAAAGGCACAGACGACTTTCAGCACCTAGTTGGGCGGAGCTTGACAGGAGGGGCGTGGCTTGACAGTACTATCGCGGATTTCCGGCACATTTTTTCCGTTCAAAGGCGATACTAAAGGGTCGAACCAAAGCAGATATCCTACTTCTAATGCATTAATGTAGACTAGTATTTGTCTGGGAGCATAAATCCAGCCAATGGTTTCGAAAGTAGACTAAAACATAAAAAACAAAAAATACAAAAAACTTGAATTTCCGTTTCGATCCTTAACATGGAAGGAGACTAGAAATTACCAGTGGTCTCTATATTCTACAACTTTTACAAAAACTGTTGATAATATAAATAATAACCTAATTGGCGCTCCATGTCTTAATGTCAGTGGTGCAATCACACAAAGTATCTGCTGAAAAGACGACTATTCATAGTTGAATATTGCATGTACTTTTTTTTTTGAAATAAATACATCGCTCTGCCAAAACCTTAGCCATTCTCGCATGATTTCCTAGACATACATCCTAGGCTGCGGAAAAAGCGTGGTTGCAATAAATCAGCCGTGGCTTGTGCTGCGGATCCATTTGTATAGGATTATGCTTTCGTAGCGAACAAACAAAGCCGAGCAAAATGGGCAACGATCGGGTTATGCCCCCGGGCTCTTATGGGATCACATCTCTTGCCAAAGCGCAAATGTGAGGGTCGGCACTAGTTCAGGCCCCATTTCTTCTTTCTTTTTCCCTTTTTTTAGCGCGTAAACTTCATAAAAATGACGAATCACTACATCACAAAGTCACTGCTTGCAAATCTCTCGCGAATCTCTGAGTGCAAAGTGTTTTTTCCGTTGTGTAATCCCTGTGACAAAGCTTGTGTGTGTGTGTTTTGCCGAGCTTGTTCTGCATTTCGGCATTTCTCCACTGAAGCTACTTCGCCTTCCAGCCAACTGCTTTTTATAGTAAAAGTCTGGGAAAGTAGCTGGCTATTTTCATTCTGCACAACAGCTAATCGAATTTGCTTGACGAATGAAGTGGAAGGCTTGAAGTGAAGTTTTCCTCCATAGTGTTCGCCATTTCTTTACGGAAAAACATACTGCTAGCAGCTATTATTGGTCCCTAAAACATCAAATTTTTTTTCAAATATTCTTTGAGATAGTAGGTATTAAGAACAAATCACAGGCCTTCTAATACTGCATAAAAGTCTATTCTACTATATCATGGTGATACAAGCTTATTGAAAGAGACGTTCAAGTTGCACTTTTCGATTTTTGATCTGTGAAGATGCTAGAAGGTTCAAAACCTCTAATTTTTTCACTTTTTGTTGTAATTTTACAACCTAATCTAGTCAACTGTGAGAAGTGATGATTGGATGTTTCTACTGATAGTTATGACTTTCGACTTTTTTAACGATATTTCAATTCTGTTTTCAATAAAATTTCCAGGCATAGATAGTAGAGCACTTGTTTTACGCTACTTTTTTTGAAGGTTGTTTTGAAATTTTTTGAGGAAATTTTAGCATTATCCGGTGCAAAAATCATGAACCACCCCACCCTGATAAATCTAAACTCTAGAATTCTCAGGCATAGTTAAGTAACCTTTGACTCAAAGTAAAGGTTGTTTCGAAATTTCTTGGAAATTTTTAATGTTATCCGGTGCAAAAATTATGAACCACCCCAATAGATCTAAAATTTCCAGGCAAAGTAAAGCAATTTTTGATTCAACTAGACTGGCAGCTGGAAGGCGGGGCTTTGTGACCTAATTAAGGCCGCTCGCGACGCGATCTTCGTCTCTCTATTGCGCGCGCTCTCTGGTCATTTTCTAGCCTTAATTACGTCACGAAGCTCCACCTTCCAACCGCCAATCCAATTAAATCAAAGGGTAGAGCACTTGTTTTACGTTATTTTTCTTTTTTTCTAAATACGTAATCTGATGTGAAGGTTGCTTCAAAATCTAAATATTAATAGACTTAGGGGTTACTTTGAAATTTTCTAGAAGAACTTAGCATTTTCCGGTGCAAAAATTGAGAACCACTTGGTAGATCTAAACTCTGTGACAAAGCTTAGTAGCCATAAAAAATTTCTCCTTTGGTGCCAAATTTGAATTTTGGCTTTTCAGATTTCTTTGCGAGTATCCGCCCGAAGAGCTCTGCCCATTTCACTTCCTCGTTCTCAGATTCATCATTGTCGCCTCTACGATCGCTGTCAAATCTCATCCCATAAAAATCTCAGGGGAATCACTTGTCGCATCAGTTTAGACCACCAGTCTAGTTGGCACTAGTTTTCTTTTGTCACCAATAAATATGGCCATTAACGTCCAAGAATTGCCTGAAAACTGCGCGAGAAGTGGCATTAAGCTGAGAAAATGATAAATTGCCCTTTTTATCAGGTGAGAATTGGCATAAGCATGGTTGAGTGAGAAAAAAGTTGAGCGATTGAGCGAGTTGTAATCTCTGGTGTGTGCCATTCGATTCGTACCTAGCAAAGGATCAGCTGTTGTGCTTGTTTAAGCTCTGAGTATGAGCAACACAGCAAGAATGTGGCGCTTTCAATCCTTCGATATTTTTGTAATTTTTAACTCTTCCCATTTCGTCTTCTATCCTTACATAACCTTCGTCTACCTATGCTCAAGCCTGGCTAATATCATATTTGCTTGAAACTCCTTTTTCTATTTCTTTTTTTTTCTTTCCTAATGCATCTCTGATATCATAAAGTTCTCTCTCTGTTGCGTTTGTTTATCACTTCATTCATCTTTGCTCTTATTGTTTAGACAATCCGCAATTTTTGAGGAGCGTAACTTTCTATCGTTTCGTAGTGCCCAAAAAACAGTTGGTACAGGGTGTCCCAAAAGTAAGTACACACTTTCAATCGCCAATATTTCTCTTCCCAATGGGTCTTTTTTGCCAGTCAAGTACATTTCTGTAGAGGAGGCTTCAACTTAGATTTACAGTATCGATCGAATCACCGATCGCCTTTCGTTACTGTGGGATTACGGTAAGAACTTCCAGCATGTGGAATCATTTAGAAATATGCCATCTAACAAAATTTTTTTCAAAACTGAAAAGTTGTGTACCAGGGTTTTCGCGCCGCTGATTCCACCATGCAACTTTTCACGAGTGTTTTCAGCTTTTCTACGGTGCAATCACAATTCTAACAAACACTGGGAATTCGGTCATTACGGTTTACCTGGGATAACTTTGGAAAGAAGCATCGCAGTAAAATAGAAATCTCATAATCGAAATCATCGGCTTCCATAACCATAGCAGAAGGGTATTCGGCTCGTTTGGTTTTGTTCCAAGGCAGAATATGGCTTCCAATGGCCTAAAATGCTTGTCGAATTTCCTACAGTAATCCTACAGTAATAAGCGGCGATCGATGATTCGGTCGATACAATAAATCTAAGTTGAAGCCTCAACTACAGAATGGTACTTAAAAGACGGGAAAAGACGCAATGGGAAGAGAGATATTAACGATTGGGTAGTGTGTACTTACTTTTGGGACACCCTGTATATCACACTAATACTTGCTGATAAAGAAAAATCGAATCATTATCTAAGGTTTGGTGCTGAAAATGGTCAATGTCCAATAAATTCTGCTTTCGTTTTTTATCATAATCTCATGGCTTATTAGCAGTTTCAGAAAAATTTTTGCTAATCGACGTCTCTACGAATAGTAAAGATTTTCAAATTTTTTTTCGACGATCGGTTTTGTTGCTAAAAATTTTTAATTTGTATAATATTGTTGTGGCGATATTTTTGTCACACTTCTATTTGTGACATTTTAAGTTCGATTCTTAAGGGATGACAGGGTTGCTAACAGCAAGAACGAGATTGCAAATGCAAATTGCACGATAAATAAATAGGACGGTCACGCTTTGTATACATACTCAAGTTTTCGTTTTTCTTCAAAATTTTTTTCTAGCTCTCGATGTTTTTTCCCTTTTGTATTCAAATCTTGATGTAGCATATTCTCTACTATACAGCAATCTGAGGTTTTGTCTAACGTACAAGATGTGCAAAAATCATCAAATTTTCACAAAGTGTTCGAAACTTTGCTTCTATGTGGGTCGTGTAGAAGTGATGGATACAGAGCCTGGCACCAGCAGGCACGGGTCAAGCTAAATATCGTTTTTATTACAAGAAGTAAGGGGAATCGTTCCTGTGGCCGAAAAGATACAAAAATTGCGAAGTTTTTTAGTCGACGTTTCGTTTTTAAGAGTTTTTCTCTTTCGGGTTTTGGGGTCAAAGGGACTTCGTACGAAATTTTTAAATTCGAAGCGGACTTCGTTTTGATAATTCCCCGGTGCCAGCTCGTGCAGAGCCCTGGATGGATATAAGTAGCTAAGTAATAACTTCCAGAGTTTTTCAGAAAAATTTCCTGGCTAAAATGCAGTTATAAATGCAAGGTTGTCATAGCAAAATCGTATCGTGAAACTTGAAACACTTTTACACCATTTTTTAAACGTTTTTCATAATATTTGATGCAAGACTTAAGGATTTAATGCAGTAATTCATCTATCCCCATGGACTTAGTTCTCATTATCCATTTTTCATACTTTTTCATCTTCGCGAAACATAACTGCGGTGCTTTGCAGATAGAAACGCAGCAAATTTTCAGCAATCGCTTGTTTTCGAAGAAATTCTCAAATCCGCAAAACGTCGAGCGCTAAGGAATCAAACTTGACGTATGAGCGCTTTGCCTGTGCTATATTGTTCCCAGCAGAATTGATGGTTCAAGTTCCCATCGGAATTGAGCGGGGCTGTGTCTAGATTCTTCGCCACATTCACGTTATTTCAGCCATTCTTTCGTTGCACGGCTGCAAAATCATTTTTTGACATCAGCTCTTATTTCCACCCACTGTTAAGACTTCCTTCTAGGACCCAGAAATTTTCCTCGGATCCCTTTACAGAAAATTTGAGAATGGCGTTCAAGTCTCTAAAGCTGTCACTTTTCTAGTTCTCTCTCGGAGAAGTGCAGCTTATAATGAGCAACACGCTCTCTCTCGTGAAGTGCACGCAAATTGCACATTAGCTCTATATTAGGGCAGACGACGCGGACGAGTTTCCTCATTAGTGGCTTGCCTCTAGCATTTCCTCTGTTGCACTTCAAATGAAATTAGATATGGGAAATGTCACTAGCAACTTCAAACTTGAAATTCTAGCAGGCTGAGAGCAAATTCTCTTAGAAAGTTGATATTTTGAAAAAAGTCTTGATGTGGTCTAGACCTATGAAGAGTTTTTACTGACATACTTCGTGCATAGGATAGTAGATATATGAATACGAGAGCACTTGTACCCAAAGGTCACTTAGTGACTGGACATTGACACGATAGGATTACTTGCTATCTTGGGTTCAGCCATTCTTTTTCCTCATCACGCGATTTTCTGGGTAATTTTTATTAATATAGCGTTCCCTACGCAAGTGATTCTTCACTGTAAAATAGAATCACAAATCTGAAATTTTGTACCCTATTTATTACGAAATGTTCACAAGAAACAAGGTATGTTTTGGAGATTGAATGATCCTAACTTCGTAACTTTCTTTAAACGGAGTATAGTATTTCCAGGGCTCTCCTTAAACTCCTCGTTAAAAGAAAGGCCCCATTTCTCACTATTTATTTTTAAAGTCACTCGAGTTTCCAGAATACAAAATGGTCATGAGTTTGCAAATTTGCATTGATTATCCAGAGCTCAAATTAGGTACCTTCGATACACCATATTTTTGAACAAGCTATAGAGCAGCTACTGCATTTTCAAAGAGTTAGACTACTGTAATAATTTTTTCACCATCTCTGGTCACAAACAGTCATTCAAGTGATTTATTGCACTATCAAAGAGATCCTAAGAAGTTATGGATAACTTTGAAAATGATTCACAGCATGTGCTTCGTAAAATCTCCTCAACCCCTTCATGAAAATGGTGGTCTTTTTATGGATGAGCAAAGTAGAATAGATCATTCGACTCAAGCAACAAGCTTTATAAGTTATTTATCTAAGTTCTTTATGGTGCGATGGAGCTAGTTAGGGGGAGGATGGGGTTGCCGAACCACTGGAATCTGAAGCATTCTAGAAAACTAATATTCTTTTGATGATTCACAATCATTATTCACAAAATAAAGGCAGAAATCAAAAATCATTTGCAAAGAGAAGCACTCACACTTTTGAAAAGATTCAATCAAATCTGCATTCACTCAAGCAAACTTTTTGTTGATCTGCAAACGCGCATTCACCAGGTAAGAAGGTCATGACTATAATTACTAGTTTTTGAGCAGAAAAGCCTAAAAACGAAGAAAGCCAAAAAAGCAACTAAACAAAGCCTGGCCTCTTAGTGCTCTCTGGAAAATGTGCATTCGCACACTTCAGCAAAAAACATGCATTTCTTCAATGAAAAAGGATTTCTTGCTGGAATTTCTAGCAACTACGCTTACTACAACTAAACGTCTAACTTTGTTCAGAGGTCTTCTTGTCTGTGAGAAGATCTGGATGGAATTCCAAGGTGGTTACAACTTACAATTACACCTTTTTGGTTAGAATTGTATTGTAGCACAAGGTTTTCACGACATTCAATTGAATAAATAAACAGCGCACACAGAACAAGCTAGTGCTGCTTTCAACCCCTCTACTGTAAGCTTATCGTAGGATAAGATGGAGTGATTCAACTTTTGCGTTCAGACAAACTTTCGAGAATACGTCCAGATACGCTGTGTCATTTCTAATCTTGTCCATCTTCTTGCACGAAGGAATGATGGACATTCATATCCACTCTGGTCCCATTATGGTAATCACATTCAAGACATATTGAATTATGGCACCATCTTCCACAATAACAAGGCCACGACCACGCCCGAGTAGGCGTGATGATGCAGCTTGCTTGTCATTTAGAAAGGCATCTTTCATCTTTTTTTTTTTCGTAAGAAAGTTACATTTTGAAAGGATGCGGAGGACATGAGTCTCATTATGTGTTGCAATAGCATACGATATATAACTGCTTGCTGCGACAGGCAGTAGCTTGAAAAAACAAACAAAATTGCTATTGAAAATGCCTTCTTAATCGCTTCCTACCTCCCATGTCTGTCCTCCGTACTATTAGACTCTAAAGGCATTTCTTATTGTTCAGCCAAGGTTCGTACTCTGAAGCTTTCGCTGGGAGTAGTTTGAGATAAAAGAAACTTGCAGTTTCCGTAAAATTAACGTTGACCTACCAATTCATCCTTAGCCCGAAGTTATTATGGCTATTAATTGAAAAATTTCCCTCTCCTTGTAAATGAACTAGAAATTGTGTTTTGTACTGCCTTTGCCTCTGCAGATTTCAATTTTTAGTTCCGTTTAGGACCTTTTATACTTGCCCTAGGCTTCTCAATGTTATTCGACGAAGGGACGACGTGTAAGGATCCCAGGGAAAAGGGAAAACTGATCCGAGCTCGAGAAAAACATAGGGCTTGGCCATTTGGCCTCTATATCGTAGGATGAGCCGCTGCTAAGTAACCATGCATTTTTTATGATTGAAATATGAGATGAACATCTACCTAGTTTATAATTTACATAAAGTCATCATTCTTAGGGTTCTCTTTTCTATTCTATAAAACTCTGAACATCTATCACAAAGTAAATTTTTTTTGAGTCTCTAAATTCCAAATTTTCAAGATTTAGGGATTCCGGAATAAATCCACTGCCCCTGGTCTTAAAAAAAAATTCAGAATTTGCGATTGGAGTTTCTAGCCTTTGAACCAAATTTTGTGCTATTTTTGTTTGAAACGCATGCTAGGATTATTAAACCATGATTTTTCCTCTCTGTATTTGAACTGAAACTAGATTTGACTATCGAAAATTGCTTTACGCGTCATGGCTGAAAAAATTGTTTGAATTATTTTTTTGTGCAAGGAATGTGTTGCGAAGACTAGGCGCGGCACCACACATATTAAATGGCAAAAAATGGAGAAACCTTCGCTTCACACTTAGAGAGTTGCCCTTTTATCTCAAAAAAAGAGAATAATTGGCATCCTTAATTTTTTCTAAAAACTAATGAAGCTTCACGCTTAAAGCCGATGTATCCGTTTTAATGCGCTGATTGTTGGCAATGCCGTCACAAATTGGACTCGTTTCATCCTACGCACCGCATCCGCGACAAGCTGCCGACAAGCTCCTCCATCATTTTTGTTTTTCTGTCTTTCCGAGATGCTCACGGCTCGGTTTATAGCATTGTTAATGTGCTTATATGTAGTGAGGAATCTTCGTCTTCCATTCGCCATCTGCTATGCTCCTCTTCGTGAAAGCATTCATTAACATTAGTGTCGTAAAATTCGTTCTTCTCTCACGTTCCATATATTTTTTAGTTAAATATTGTATTTGTTAGGTTGCAGCACTTGTCTTGCAAAACAAAAAAAAGGTCTGAGGATGTACGAAGATGGTTCTCTTGTCTATATACTTTTTGTCATAGATAACAGGTGTTATACTTAATCAGATTTATATATTATTCATTCTATAACTAGGAGAAGCGAGACTGCATTGCACATATTGTCTAAACAAGCCTAATCGTGTACTTATCGGATTTATACTTGTCATTTATCTCGTCCAGGTTTATTCACTTTTTGGAAACAGGGAAGAACAGACTCAAACATGTTAGGACAATGTCCGCAATGCGGTCACGCGTCTCCTAGTCATAGAATAGATGATAAATACTAGTTCTATCTCTTTTGAAAATTACAGATGTCCGCAGAAACATTCATTTTATTACCAATGAGTAAGTCACATAATGAAACTAAAATTAATAAATGATCTGTTTACAAAAATTTTCAGCCTATATTCTTTTTTTTTCGTGACATACCACACGGGTCAGTTCAATAGTCACTATAGCCGCGAAATGCAGAAAATAATTTTTTTTTCGTTTTGAGCGTCGTTGAATCAGAAAAGCGCATAATTCTTCCCTACGCACTAAATAACAGGCGTATTCGTTAAAACTAAAAGAAATTACGCATAATTGGTACAAAATTTATATTCCTAGCTAACACATACATGTGCAATGATTAAGCTAAGGTTGGAAAATGGAGAAAAAATACTGCATATCGCTTTCTCCTTCGCAAATGATTCTATTGCATAATCTTTTAGAGTTTTGTCTTCAAATTATCCTGGAAACCATATGCGCAGCAGTTCTCAAAACATTTCCTTGTGCAAAATATTCGGCGCTGAACAAAATAAGTGTTAATTTCTGAAATTGAGAAAAAAAGTGCAGTTTACGCGGACATGTTCTAGGATAAGCATAGGTTTTGAGTGCATTCGTTTCGCTCGCTTCTTTCCCTCCTCTTCTCCCTTTTGGGCTGACAAAGTATTGTGTCAATATAGTTCTGCAAGAGCAGAGAAACTCATGACATCGTCATGGAGACAAGATCTTCAACTCAGTAAAAATCTGAGATTTTTTATTATAAAGCATACTCATTTCGTTTTCACTGTACTGCAACAACCAAATTAGCTTCGTTTTTATCTTATGCCGAAGGAATATCAGAAATTCTCAACATGCACATCTTCCCATCTTCTCTATGGCTATCGACGCTTCTATCCCATTGCTCCGGTTGCTAATATGAAAATTGCCCAGCTGTCCAGTCGAGTTAGGCTAGCTCCCGGTGCGAAGTAGGTTCATAGGGGCTCAAGCCAGTTACGGGCACAGCCCACCACTTCCGAAAAATTTCAGTTTCCAAGCACTTTTTTGTGTGATGTTCAAATATTAAAAAAATGGCCCTGTTATTTCAGTTTTCTTTTTCTGTTATCCTGACAACATCACAACCTTTCTCATATTCCGAAGCTTCGAAAACTCCGTTCCCACTAGCCTATACTCGTTCCCGATATTCTTTATTGTTTCTGAGTGCTAGAGAAGTACTCAAAGCCATTATTGCTAACAATTTCGTTGGCCGTAATACTGCAACGGCGCTGAGTTATGAGCATAATTATAAGCTAGAAAATCTGCTCGTTGCATCTCATGACTCTCTCTCTCGCAATTCTTTCAGTCTCGTCTCAAGAATTCGCACAGCTCTTGCATCCCCTATGTGCACAACGTCTCTCATCATTTTTTTCCGATTTGAGAAACATTCACTTATGTAAACAATCTTAATGGTTTCGTGCAATCGTTCTTTTCGCTTCTCTATTATGTTGAAGACAATGGATCGGCAAAATGGACCCTTCTCGGATTTTGATGGGGTTAGATAGTAGACCCCCACTACACTGTAACCCAAACCCCACCTGCCAATCCATGCGCTATATCCTAAAAAGCCGCTTCAAAACTCCTATTGAGTGAATACTGCGGAGCTTTGAAGCGCATTTCTCATGATTTAGCGCATCAATTGGCAGTTGGGGTTTGGACTACAATGTATTGAGGATCTACTAACTAAACCCACCAAAATCGGAAAAGGGCCCAATTCGCCGATCCACTGCCTTTAAACTCGTATTTTCTACTGCAGTGATATTGTTCAATATTACAGTATGCATTTATGTGAAAGGCAATCGAATTTAACTCGAAGAGCTTGTTGTCAACTTGTTTTATTGCTGAATGATACTACAAAGGTGCGTGATAAGTTTTGCAAGTATTGAGATAATTTTTTCAACCCCTTGTGGTCATTTCCTTGATCATTTGCACAAATCAAATGACTATTCCCTTTCGCATGCAAGCAGGAGAGTGCAATCAGCGACGTCTTTCAAAAAATTTTTGGTAGCCTCTTAAAAATCTGGCGGACATATAAACTCGATTTCTCCGTTTTTCTTTTTGAAAAAGTTCCGAATTTTTGAAAAATTTTAGAAAGTATTTCGATTGATCACAAGTAAAAACAAGTCATTTGCTCAATTTTTTATACCTCATGTGGGACATTAGAGTTCGCGACCCATTTTTAGAGGGGGTGGGAATCATATACAGTCCATTCCAACTCAGAACAGGTCAAATGGCATGACCGCGTCCGTTTCACAAAGGTAAGGTCGCAGCGCATCAGCAGTTGTACTATCCTTTGATTCAAAGGGCTTGGAGGCTTGAAGGCGGGGCTTTGTGACCTAGTTAATGCTGGGGAATGATCAGAGAGCACACGCGCAAGAGAGACGCATACCGCGTAGCGGGCGCGAGCGGCCTTAGTTAGGTCACAAAGCCCCGCGTTCCAGCCGCCAGCCAGCTAATCAAAGGTTACATCATGATGGAACCGTGTCTGTGCTTCCACACTCTTTCGATCTTGATTGGCAAACGCAATGCTGTGCGCTCGCATTCGAGCAAAGCAGACGTCACTCTACTTCAGATTGCACACTTAGGATGGGTTGAAATGGACTGTATGCTGACTTATTTCGTGAACTCCACATTCTATCAACAGATGCACAGTATTAGCTGTCTAAAACAGCCAACAAAGAACAGCTTCTCTAACGTTTTTTTCAAAAGCGTAATATGATCCGCATCATGTCAGACTATATTTACACATCAAACGCAGCTTCACAGCAGAGTTATGTTTTAGCTAGCTCCAGTTTCAGCGCAGTTACATATCAATTTGTAGTTTGTCTATTCATCCAGTTCTTTTCATAGTCCCGCTTTCTTTGATAAAAAAAAAACAAGAACTTTTAAGAACACGAGGACTACCATAAAAGCAAATCCCGTAAGGGAAGCTCTAATACTCTACTACTGTTGGTTTACTATTTTAGGTACCCTTCTGCAACGAGTTATTAACACAGAACTACAGCGATTATACAGTAAGTGCTGACAAGAGACTGACAACGACTCTTAACCAAAAGACTTTAGTTCTATTCACCGCCAGTCTTTCTGGATGAACCGGCAGATGTACGAGAAGATCATGTAACATTCTTATTGGGTATAATGGTGCTTATGTTGGTCGCATGTGGTTGCATTTTCACGCTCAGTCGTCTCACAAAACCTAGGTTTGCTTTGTTAATAGCATGTTTTTGTACTTAGGGTTCCTTCTGACTTCCGACCGAACGACTACTTGAAGTTCCTTTGATTCAGATTCCGCATCAATTACGGAACAATTTCAAACTATGACTTCATGATGTGGATGCCTACAAAAGCAAATAGGAGGTGAGACGGTAAATGGTGATTACATAAGAAGCGTGCTGTGCTATACATAAAAGGGGTAGAAAAGCGTGGGATAATACGCTTTGTTTCAACGAGATTGGCGGCTCTAAGGCGGGGTTTCGAGACCTGGTCGAGGCCAGGAGTGATCGGAGAGCATACTCGCGAGAGAGACGCAGACTGCGTCGCGGGTGCGAGCAATTGCCTGCTAGCCGCCAACCCCGTTGAATCAAAGGGTACCATCCGTCTCCGCGACCTGTTGCCTGCTTATGCGGCTTACACTCGTGCGGCCGCTTCGCCTAGATCTTGCACCACGTCTGCGACGTATCCTCTGGTCTTAACCCACGCCTGACAGACTAATGCAACTGGCGAGCGTGGAAAAATGCCCAGAGGAGTACGCAAACGCGGCGGTATCCAAGCAAGACGGTCTTGAGATTGAAGCTGCTTGAGTCGGCGCCACTGCCATTCAGACAGAGGGTAGACTATGTGACAGTAAATAGGTATGCCTGCGGTGCCGACATTTGCCAACTACATTTGCGCGTGAACAAATTGCTACCATTTTAACGTGGATTTTTCAGGTCGTCAGTAATGGTACTTTTACGAGGTATGACGTGCCGACGGACACCAAATAATCGCAGTTCTAACATAAGCGTAGTCTCGTCAAACATAGGGTATGCGCAAAGCGAGGACCAAGCAACAAGGGCTCATTACATTGTGCACTAAACCTATTTTTTACAGATTACTACCATCTTACCAAACCGCCACCTCCACACCAACATCTGCGCTATCATCCTTTCCACCACCGCCCTATGCCGAGACGCAGAGACTGACAGAAGAAAATCAATCTCTTTAGAAGAGCGTGTCATGCTAAGCAAATTTATAGAGCTCAAAGGTTGCTAGGAAATTTCGAAGACTGCATCCGTCCACTGAAACTTTCGTTACCTCGTTTTGTTAGTTGAGAATTTGTATATGAAGCCCTTCAAACTTATGATGTTAAGAAGGAATCCAGCAAAAGGAAAATAAGATTTGCCGAAAAAGCAGAATTAACACTGCGCAAATACGCCCTTATAAATGAGCATCTATTTTATGGTGTGTGGACCAATGCCGAAACTTCAAAAACAATGCTGTTCGATACTCAAATATTCAAGGACTAGGGATGATAGCCATCTCTCACCATTAAACCCAACTTATCACTGATTCAGCAAGAATAGATTATTCATACCAAAATTATTACTAAAAGTAAAGCAAAAAAGCTAGTCTTTCTCTTTAGACAGGATATGATATAGTTAACTATAAAATTCGGCTTCTTACTTCTTCTCGTCAGAAAGTCTGTGCCGCGTTTCGGTCGAAAGCGCAACTGGCGACGATGTTCTTTTGCGCTTGGTGTCACCAGTACTGTCGGAAGACATCTGGAGAAACTGCATTTTATTGCACAATTACGTTCAGAAAAAAAAGGAAACGTGCATTTTATAAAAAGCACGGCGTCCTGCGTGGCTCCAACACGGTCAGCCTATGCAACTACAGATTGAGACTTGACACTGTAAAGCCGCTGCATGACCAAGGCGCACAAGCAGCATTAGTTGAGCGAGCGCAAACGTTGCGCGCGTGTATCTTCACCATTGTTTTCCTGCGCCTCATGCGCTCTGCGGCTGATGAAACCGCTTCGCGCCCGAAGATCTTGCGCCTTCGTCATCCAGCAGCCTATATATGGTCCGTCTTGGTACCCTGTCGCTGGCTCGTGGACCCGCATTAATGAGTCGCATGAACCTGCATCGCGTCTGCGACGTAAAGGCATTTTTCAACACCAGCCTTTTGCCGAAGCGAGGGAAATGCCTAGAGGACATCACAGACGGGCGCTGAGCCCAAGCGAGCGGCCGCACTCGAGCCGCACAAGTCGGCGACCCTGTCATTGAAACAGGTACATATAGTCGACTGCACGGACTGGCTGCAGTCATAGGAATGACAAGTAAAGCCTACTGCATACAGTTTAGTAGGTTTTGAGAGCAGCGTGAGGCACTGCACTACCACCGATTTGGCTGAATTTGGCATACGGATAATTCAAGCACCTGTACACGAGCACTGCATTGCGCAAAACAAGCGACTTTTGATCACTCTTATTCCTCTTCAAACCGCTTAAATTCTGGATAGAGGTGGACACACTGAAACCGTGTAAGCTATGAAAATGCGCATCCGTGTCCATCTACGCGCAAACTACGATTATAATCTCACTAAGGACTCAACGTAAAGGTTTGCAACTAACAATATGTTAGAGTATCGGTGAGCTCAAGCTAGCAGCTTCAATTACGATATGTACCGCGTCCACTTTTTTCTTAAGTTATGAAGCAAAAAACTAACTTGAGAAGAACAAAAAAAAAATAAAGATAAGCAAAAGCGACTAGAATAAATATACAGTGGACACACAAACCAAGACTGAAGTAAAACTCACATTGTTCTCCCTAGATAATCTACCACGGTTGCGATTTTCCTGATCCGCTGCTTCTCGGCGTTGTCTCCTCGTAAAAGGTATTGATGAACGAGACATGAGACGCTCATCGTCCTTTATTTTTCGATTCAACATTTCTGGAGTTGCTTTGGATGGTGTAACTGACATTGCTGAACGATCCCAACCTGAATATACAAGCGTCAATTTGATATAGGTTTGATCCCAAGGGAATGAGAAATTAGGAAGAAGGGAACAATAACCAAAATCGCACATGCTTACCACTGAGAACACTTCCATAAAACGAAGTGCTGAGCAGTTCTCCTTCAAACTTATACAACTGGTCTTCGAGAAGCTGGAGTACATTCTAGAACGCAAAGATAGAATAACAAAACAGTACACGGTTGAAGGAAGTCAAAATGCGAAGGCGAACAGAGACTAGTCGTCGCACGCAGAGACAGACGTCATTGCGGACGCTGCCGGTAGACAAATGCACCCTTATCCCTCCTACCGTCTACCTCTCCTTTGAAAGCAAACTTTCCTAGTCCGTAGTGAAGTCTATTTCTCACGTGCCATCTCCCCTAGACGTACAGGGACGTACAGCTATGTGTCTGTATACTCCGGGTGAGAAAAGATTACCGAAAAAAGGAAAGCTTCACCTCCACATCCTCTCGTTGCTTCAACAACTCGTTCAGTTTTTCATCACCTTCACTTTGGTTGCTCCCCGCCATTCAATTGTTGCACAGCCGACAAAAAACTGAAAAGGAAATTTTAGTTTTGATGGACGCACAAGCAGTTTTTGCGTTCATAGGCACCCGCCATACTTGATCTGCTTAATCCACTTGATCCGCTTGATCCGCTTCGCCAGTGGTCAATTCAGTGAACTGACGAAGCGGATCAAGCGGATCAAGTGGATTAAGCGGATCAAGTACATATGGCGCGTGCCATACGGGTAGAGGACCATATGTCGCCGAAATGGGGCGGCCCTCCGCAGTCATCTGCAACAAATATGCACCCGCTCACATGCATGAAGGTGCCTGCAGGGAGTCCGCGCGGGACCTTCCTACATTCGGCGATATATAGTCCTCTACCCCGCTCATACTGACCCGGAAGTCCGGTAACAGTTTAATTAATTAACAGCACAGCGCTTGAAATGAGCGCTGTGCTGGAACTGTTTCCGGACATCGGGATCAGTACGAACGCAGTCTTTGAGAGATTGAGCACTGATACTGCGCCTCGTAGAGAGGCCGCGATTGTCGCAGATTGTGCCAGGACCACTTGTACCAGGATGCAATCGCAATCTGGATTCGCATTGTTTGCGATCTGAGCTTGTGCGTTTGCAATGCGTCTGCATATCTATCTAACACCTATCCCCTATCTGAAGATCGTAATTGCAGCCGTTGCAATTGTTGGCGGCTTCCCGTCAGGAGACACACGCGCAATCCGCGCTCAAATTTTGTGCCCCACTCTCGAGAACTCTTCGGTGCTAAAGGAATAGAAAAAACGATGTCGCCAGCAAACTCCACCCACGCAAATCTAACACGAGCTGTGATGGAGAGAAGCGCGCATTTGTTACACCGTTGTTGCAGATCTGCGGCATACCACCCTTTCGGCGACCTTATGTCTTCTACCCGTGTTCAAGTGGCACGGCGGCAAACTAGTGGTAGGGGGACGGGATAGTGGACAAATGCGCAAAGCCGTTCTATAAAGGCAATGTTCGGGCAGGTTCTCCACTTCCATTTTTACATGTTTGAGGCCTTTTCGTCACACAAAACCCGAATACGCTTTTAAGGCAGTGTCCAGGCAAATCTGGGCGCATGGGTTTTTCTGCTTGGAGGCGGACGAGGGGATCCTAGCCAAGGCACTGCCCAAATGGTAGCGCAAATCATTTATTCACGGCTGAGAAATCCATCCCTAAACACTCTGCGCCTGCGCCCGCCGTGACCATAACTCGCGAGTATTGCCGGGACACTGTCTATTGGGTAGCATATGATTGTTTCAGACTGCCGCACTGACTACAGCAGACCGCACTGACCGCAGCAGATTGCAGCTTACCGCACGGTCGCTGCATCCTTTCTAAAAGAAAAAAAACAACTGCAATTACCTTAAAACAAGGTGACGCCTAAGGAACATCATAAATTCTAACTCACTCTTTTCAATCAAATTTTAGCAATAGTCCCAGAGAAATTACGAAAATTCAACTCGCAAAAGTGCGATTATTATAAGCGAAATCAGAAACCACAATTTTGCTAGGCGTCATTCAAGGTATTTCGGTCGATCTCGCGGTAGTTCTTTCTATGCGAACATGCTCCGGCCTTTGCGGTCAGTGCGGTTAGTTGCAGTCTGCTGCACTCTGCTGCGGTCAGCTGACCCTAAGGTTGTTTCAAACCGCACTGACCGCAGCTGACTGCAGCTGACCGCACTGACAGCAGGCCGCACAGATCGCTGCATCCTTTCGTAAAGGTGGAGAGGATAAATAGTTGTATCCCAAATAGTCTCTTAGCAATGTATGCCTCAGAAGACATTATGAGCGAGAGTAAAACAGGTTCATGCAATGATAGGAGGAATCAGAACAAATATGAGCATACCAAACAAAAAGCAATCGCCAAAATTTGATTGAGAAGAGTAAGTTAGAACCTATAAAAATTCCTAGGCTTGAATCAAGGTGTTTTGACGTTTTCGCAATTGTTTTCTCTTTTACGAAAGGATGCAGCGATCTGCGCGGCCGTTGCGGTCAGTGCGGTCAGCTGCAGTCTGCTACAGTCTGTTGCGTCAGTGCAGTCAGCTGCAGTCAGCTGCGGTCAGTGCGGCATTTTGAAACAACCCATAGCGCCACAAGTGCAGACCTTTCTATTGCTGACATCGCTTTGCTGCGTCGCTGCGCAAATTCGCGTGCCTCCTGACTGTTCCTCTGGATGGACGCCTGGCGCTACTTCTTTCACAGACACTTGGCTAATCCAAACTAGGCCCTTCTTTTGACTGTGTTCCTGCTTATTCACAAGCAATGTCTTGAGATAAACTTGCGATTTTCAATTATTCCAGGAACAGCTGCGGTTTATCAATAAAATCACTTGGACAATTTCCGCATCCTAGTTTTTAGCTTTTTTGCTTACCTCCTTTCCTTTTGGAAGGACACTTGAAAGGGCGTGAACAGGATCTTCAGTTTGTGACGATATGCGCTCTCTACCTTAGAAGAAATCCACGAGAAGGGAGCCCTTCCTAGGGAGTAAGTAGTCTTTCATGCTCACTTAGATAATGTGACCGCTCGCTCGCTTGGCCATTGACCTGCTTGCCTTCATGTGTCATTGTTTTCTTGGTGATTAACTCAGATACTTTTCCGCGAATAACAAACGACAGCACCAAAGAATAAAACTATTTTGCAAGTATTTAGTATGGTTTGTATTCCAGACTTCTTCCCGATAGTGCCACGCCCGCCTTTCCTTTGCGAAGGTTTTAACGCGTCTTTTCCAGAGCATTCCAGACAAAATTGCTGCGTTGCAGTGATATTTGTGGGAAGATTTTAGGAGAAGGCTATACATCCAAGACTATGTCCTTGAAGGCACAAAAAAATTGAAGATATTGGAATCTGTAGAATAAAATGTCGTATAGATAATTAAGTATTGCATCGAGTACATGAAACCAATTCATGCTCAAAAAACGACACTTCCAGATAGCAGTGTCACCTTCTCAGTCTTCAGAATGACAATCATATTGAAATATCTCTATCTTCTCCGGGACTAGGGGACATGAACGTTTTGCAAGTTCCACAAGCTTGAGCTTGTTCTTCCTGATTGCAAGTGGTTAGTGATAATAATTGAGAAGTTGACAATAAAATCTTGTCAATCTGTTTGTGCATAGCCTCGAGTCTCCCACTCTGTCCGTTTTTCTCTTCCAATATTGTTGTGACCCGTATGAGGAGCTTTACACCATTTAAAGGCTTGAGGCATGAACTTGCAACTGGAATAAAAGGCTGTAAATACTGAGTTTTTGCTTAGGTCGCCGAAGACGGTCCCATGCGAATATTTGCAGCAGGCCGCGCGTCTTCGCTATCACTGCCTCATGCTATCTGTCCACGAGGGTGGAGCCTGATGGCGACCTAATGTCCTCTACCCGTCCCAGGACCAAGGCCAAGACGCGGAGCAGAAGCACACGTCATAATGTTACAAGAACTTTATTTTTTGTTCCTTTCCTCTTTCGAGAGCCTATTAGCAGAAGAGAAGCTCCGGTTACAGTCTGCTCCAATCGGGACCAGGCCGAACCGCCGGCGTAAATTTGCGCGCTCGCAGCGCTAACGGTCTGCGCTACATATGCGCGCTGTCGGAGAGAGCGAAAGGATTGAAGAGAGAGCAGCGAAGCAGGCCATGGGCGTGACCGCGAAACCCTAGCGGCGCAGACTGCCGCCATGCCCATTTTGGCCTGGTTGGGATTAGGGCAGACTGTAGATAGCGTTGGGCCAGAGGCTTGCTGGCAGGAAAAGCAATAAGTTACTTCATGGCCTAAAATAAAGTATACTGGATTAGTAGAAAAGTAGAGAAATATTATGCCTATTTGACTTTGATTGAAAAGATTCATTCCCTTATTTGCAGTAGTGTTTCATAAAAGTGACTACTGGTTGTCCCCTGAAGTATAAGGGCCAGTAAAGGAGGAGACATCGTCGAGGTTTCGGAAACGGTGTTAGTCGAGAAGTCAATCACGCCCTTCCTGATAAAGTTCTGAATAACTGAAGAGCAGTCCGCGAGATGCCACGAACATTGTAAGCTAGGATTCGTTGATTGGTCGTAGTAGGTTTTCATGACTTGAAGTCGTGTTGAACAGACAGGTCGTTGCTGGCACCCGTGTCGTTACTTGTTCATAAACTTTATCTGATTTTTCTCGATGGGCTATGATATACTACCGCAGATAGGTTCCGCATAAATTGTCAACAAGCCACCCTTACTCATGTTGCATACTTTGAGACAGCATGAAGAGTTCTTGCATCGTGGTTTCAAAGTGGTGCAAATCTATATAAGTTTTCGCATGAAAGTGCAAGTTGTCAGTATCGCTTCATTTAAGGTGCACGTGAGGGGTTTGTTGTTTCGGATGTCACTAAGAGCCTGAAAATAGGTTACTCTACATCATGACTTTGCTCAATATCTTCATCTCTCAAGGAAAATATCGAGGCTCTATCCTATTCATCTGCTTGAAAGAATCCTTGTCTGCTAAATTTTTTCAGACTATAGGAATGCAATTCCGCAAACTTTGTGCCCATAGTCCCCGGCGCACTTCGCGAACTTCATTTTCAACGCGGTTGTTTTACAGTTCTTTGTCATCGTCATCCGTTTCACCACAAAACTTTTTGTTTTGAACTCTGCAAACATAAATTGCAGTGTTGCTTGGACGGGCTCACTCGTCTTTACGTTTGCTAATTGTCACAATAGCTTCTACCATAATTATTGCTCTCAAGCCTTGTCGCCGCTAGAACATCAGATGGGTGCCTGGAACGGCTTTTCAACCTAAAACTGGAATAAGAAACATGCCGGAAAAAATCGACGGAGTTTTTTTACATAGGAACAAAAATGGTGGGGAATCGAAGGATGTACAGGATCCTCCTACGTTTTGCCGCCCCTCATACTAAAAATGGTGCCGCCTTGAGATTTTGCATATATTAGACTGATGGACTAAATGACTTCTGCGATCTTGTTTAACCAAGTGTAGTGCAAATGATGCTTTTATGAATTTGCGCAAACTTTTGAAAAGCCTCGTACGGGATTGTGGAACGAATACATTAATGGAAAACCTTACTATTTACCAAACCCATTGAGCCTTGATTCGCTGCGTGAAATGGAAAGCGGAATGGTACAACGTCACATCTCTTTGTAGGTCTTATAAAATGTTGCAGATCATTCGTATCCCCAAGACATTGGCTGTTTCCCCAAAAGTATTTGCACTGAATCGCGATCACGCACCTTCTAACAATGTGGAAATCAAGAAGAGTCAGACAATTTTGAAAGGCATAACTAAGCTGCATTCGTTCACGTCTTTTAATGTATTCTGTGGAGAGGTCAGACATGAGAAACTATTCTGAAGCTTGTGAGTAATGTTTGCTCTTATTATTAGATGTGGGTTGTTGCTTTGTGGCTATACGCACGAGTACGTTTGAGTATACCGTTACGTAATGTGACCGTCGACGAATCTGGAAGCAGGTCTTACATGGATAAAAACTACCTTTATGTAGTGTCATCATGACTAGGCCTTCTGGAAGCAATAGTAGTGGAATTTGTTGTTAATCTTCTTTTTAATTAGTGGGAAGCCAAATCAGGGCCATTGATTCATCCACAGTTTACTCCTTCACCCTAATTAGCGAGTGCAGACGCACCTATTTCTTCTTGCACTCGACCAGCCTGAACACAACAAAATATTTCGCATCCGATGAATCTACCTTGCTGCTCCTTGAATGAATTGTGTGAAAGGGCGATCATTCAGCGAGGCATAGTGATGGAGCCGAGTTGCTTGCTGGAAAAAATGAAAATAAGGCGTTTTATAACGATGTGAGGATTATCATTTTTCAGAAACAAGGAAATATGTAATTTCACAGTACGCAAAACCACTTTGAGCCAGGCTGTACAGCATGTCGCGTACGCCGCACAGGCTGGCCCAACTCTATGGCAACGGGCATAGTGCTCGCGATTTCTTCGCCGGGGAATTCGATGGTTTCAGCGACGAAATCGCGACGACGAAATCGCTCATCGCCGAAACGTGAGCATAGTACGGGTGATCCCAGGTCATTGCCAACAGTGCAACTAGATGCACGCAAAATATTCCAAGTAGGTTTTGTTTTCGTAAAATACTGTTTCTTCACTCTCAGCGTATACCCTTGCTCATGCCGATATGATGCAGAGATGCAGAAGATTTGCACAATTTGCCCATCTTTTAGTTTCTCAAGAGCTACTATTTTTAGGGAGTTTTCGTCTGCGAATGTTTTTGAAAGCTGACAGCAACAATAGGGACGCTCTTTACAGTTTTTTGACGGAACAAGCATCACAGAGAACCAAAAGCAAGAATGATGACGTGGGGTTCTGTAATTTGAGAAAAATTTAGAAGTACTTTTGAATAAAATAAAGCACAGCACTGTAGTAATAGTTAAAATCACAGAAAAAAAACTGCATCATTATCAAACACGGAAATTCTTACGCAATTATGTGGGTAACGGGACTCAAGAATACCCACTCAAGCAAAGTAATATAGCATATTCAGTTTGGGAAAATCAAACACCTTAACATTAAAATTACTCCAGAAAATACGCTTAAAGAACCAGTAGATTTTTGAAGAAGAACGAATACACGACAATTCATAATTACGAAAAGGGCGTTAATATCGAAGTTTTCCGTTCACCTACCTTGAAATTCACTTTTCCTTCAAACAAAAAACACGCTGGAACATTGAAACATGTCTACAAAAAAAACTCTCGAGATCTCCTACGCATCTCAGCGATGTCACCCAGTCGCTTGTGAAGCACGCGCGATGCGTGTTGCTGGGTTTCGCCGAAATCGCGGCGATTATTGCTGCAGAACTATGCTCTAGCCAAAACGGGTCTGCGATCCGTCGCGCCTGACGACTACCACAACCGCCGTAGCGGACACGAGGGCATGCAATTAGTGCATAACAGCTATCGTTTCACAGAAATCGCAGCGCGACGGAATCGTGACCACTATGCCGTAGACCTATGGGTTGGGCCAGGCTGCGCGGCTTACGCGGCGTACGCGACTACGCAGCGTACGCTCTATATCTTCATGCACGTGAGCGTATGCTGCGTTACGCCGCAGCGCAGTCTGGCTCAACTCTATAGCGCAACGTGCAAAGAAGGTAGATCAAGACACACATTATTGCGAAACACCCACACCTCTGGGTTGAGCCAGACCTCGCGGCGTACGCGGCGTACGCAGCGTACGCCGCGTTCGCTCCTATGATGAAATATACCGCGCGTACGCTGCGTACGTCACGTACGCCCGTGCGCGGCGCACTCTGGCTCAACCCTCTACCAGATATCGATCACTGCCGATCCCTCACAATTTTAGTTATCAACTCACCATATCTGCGCAGGTATACGTTTATTTTTGTATTAGCTGGCTTACTCATTACAAAAGATTTCATCTGTTTTGCGAGTCCCGTCACTGAGGTAAGTTTTTGTACATATGTAAGGATTGTTTCAGACTGCCGCAGTGACCGCAGCAAATTGCAGCAGACTGCAGCTGACTGCAGCTGACTGCAACTCACCGCACTGACCCCACCGGTCGCTGACTCCTTTCGTGAAAGAAAAAACAACCTCGATTATCAAAACATTGTAATTTACGCCTAAGAAGATCATAAGTTCCATCACAATTCTTCTCAATCAATTTTTGGCGATAGTTTTTCTTTCGTATGTTCGTATTTGTTGTAATTCCTCCTATCATTGCATATACCTGTTTTGTAACATTTTAGCCCGTGCTGTCTTTTGCTTTTAGGTATATATTGTGCCGTTGGTTTGGGCCACAAACTATTTATCCTCTCCTCCTGTAGGCTTCAGCCGCTGCGGCCGTTGCAGTCAGTGCAGTCAGCTGCAGTCTGCTGCTGTCAGTGCGGCAGTCTGAAACAACTTTAACTTATTTACAGTCAGGCCTTATACCAAAATAAGTTATCTAGCACGTAATCGTCAATTTTTTGATCACATCGATTGAGAATGTGAAAATCAGGTCTGCATCTGATCATTCTGTTGTCACTAATCTCTCGTGTGAGCATGTCTTTTGAACTCTTTACTTTGAAGAAAGAAATCTTGTCAGTTTCGTTTGGATGATACGGATACAGAGAGTATGAGAGGATATGGATATGAGAGTCGTTCAGGTGATATTTGCAAGCGCACTCGCCTCGGGACCGTTGCGAGAGTTCCTGCTTTTCTTGTCTTATTAAAAGGCGCTAAATTCTATATTGCATAACATGCATTTCCGCAGTAGATTAACCTATTCAAGTTTCCTGCACTTATTTGGTGCTGCCAAACATTGAACAGCATGCTCTTCGGGTTTGCCGTGGGCTATCGCAACTTCGTGCATTGATCGACAAAGAAACATTCATTTGCACCTGTTTTTCCACGTACATTTTGAAAAACCAACACTTGTCCATGCCTATTTACCACCCTGTGCAATATACTTGTTGGGTGGTCGGCCATTAAGAAAGGTGGCGGTCATTGGGATGATGGCACGCCATTCAGAGTCTTTATTTTATTTTTTGACATTTTGTGTTTGCGTTTATCCTGTCGTACAAGATCATTTTTTGAAATTTTGAACGAATGCCTAGCCTATGGACAATCACTTTGACTCGTATCTTGGCGACAGTTTGTCTAGCTATGCTTATGTTTCGTACGCATTCATTTTTTGAATTACTCATTTCAAAAGCTTATTACCTCAAAGGATGTCTCTGTTCTGAGGGTAAAAGTCATTCACGTAAGTTTCACACATACATGGTTTTCTATAAAAACAAAGCGATTTACTATCATAAGACTTTTGCATGTATGATGATACCGAATCTTCTGAAACTTGTCACCGAGGAGCAAGTTCTCTAACGCTTTTACGACTACATTTAGAGCACTTTTTTCAATTGGCTTTCCGTACTTTTTTGTGTATATCATACTGTTCTAGGTTGGTTTCCGTCGGAAGTGTTCATTTTTTCTCGGTTTGGAGGCTGGCGAAGAAAGGATGGAGATGGAAGACACATAGGGGGAAAGGTAAGGGAAAAAAACGGAGCGCAAGAAACTGGCCGAATAGGAAACGATTGTAAAGATTTTTACAAAGTGTTTCCAAACTGTCGGTTTGGAGGGGTAACAGGACGAATACATGTGCAAGTGGTACACGTGCTATCTGCAAGACAGAGAGCATCATTATTCGGACTCATGCTTAGGAGTTCGAAAGATGATGCGCGGTTTGAACTGCTGCGAAAAGGAGGCTTTTTATTGGTCAATCATGACCAATAAAATAGTGCCGTCAAATCTTTACCGCTTTTCTACTCTCAGAAGGACGAAGGTAAAGTTGCCGAATTTTGATAGTCTGCAATTGGGAGATCACCAAGCTCTTTGTGTAGCTAGTGCAGCAAAGAGCACTTTGAAGCGGGTTATCAAAGTGTAGGAGCGCTCTGCAAATGGATAAAAAGATCAAATCAAAAGATTTTGAGAAGAATGAAAAAGGAAAAATGAAACGCGTGGAGATGGAAATGTTACCACCCGCAACGAAGACGATCTTGTAACTATTGTTGTTTTGATTTACGTCATTCTTATCTTGTTTCTGCTTCGTTGCTTGTTGTTCGATGAACGTAATGAGCTGAATGGTACCTCAGAAGGAAGTAATTGGCCAGAAAAGTTGGGGCTACTGCAGAACGAAGGCGCAAAACCTAAACGTGCTCGCACCGCGGAGTGCATAAGACGCATGCTTTGCAACTGCGAAGAAACGCCCACGCTGCTCAATCATTATTGCTCTGGCGCCTTCGTGCGGCAGTAGCCTTCGAGTACAAGTTTTTAAGATACCTTACTATGTCAGTACCGTATCTCAGGACAACAACATCAGAGACCTGTTCGAGTTTGTCTCAGATTAGTTGGAAATGACTTGGCACATGTTCTGCAAGTTCTCAGGGATGCAGAGTGTTCAAATACCGCTCTATGGCAGATGTCTGGCAGTTTTTCTGAAAATCTTTAAGGGGGTTGATCCAACGGTTTCTCGGGCCTCAATTAAGTTCATTGATGATTGACCAACCATCGGGGTAGTTCACTCTATTGTTGAGATCGCATGTTAACTAAGTTCTCGATGACTGTTTTTCCCGCTCCTTAAGTAAAGCTATGGTCACTCAAGTTTTAGGCACTATACAAACTATTGTTATTTTATAGTCAATCTTTATTAAAACACTCACATGAAGCATGTGAGAGTTAGAATGACTACCCGCGCCGTGCCAAAATTTAATTAGTGACCAGCTACTGATGCTGCTCGACAGTGGATGTTATGGCCTATCACTTCTTTTGTTTGCGGCATTTTTATTGGAATGTATTTCTTTATATTTTGAGCTGTCATAATCAAATTTTGAATATTATATCATAACTGGTATTTCAGAGTTTGTAGAATTAAGAAATAGAAACGCTTCATCATTATAAAAATGAATTTGATTGAAGGTCAGTTTATTATTTGTCTTTGCTCAGCATTTTAGGTGCCTTTACAATGGTAATTATCGCAGAACAAGGAGCTTTTCGCTCGCGATGTCTTTGAAGAGCTTCTCAAAAAGAAAGACATTTCGCATATCTATCCAATAGGACATTTCCGTTCCACAAATATGACGATGAACAGTTTCGAAGACGATACTGTTTCACAAGAGCTGATCCTTCAGCGCTTGCGAGATTAGAGTCATTTCTTACCATTCAACGGTTACTCGTACAGAACCATTTCCTTATGAGAAATAGTGCTTGCAGGTCATGCCGTTTTGCAACTGCGCACATACTGCAATGACTGTAAGAGTTCTTGCAAGCAAAACATTCCACTCAAATGTCGGCGACTGTTGTAGTATTTTTCGATCAACAGTTTCAATCTCAATAACTGTAATTGGATGACTCAATACTAGCAGTCGATCACTCATGCTGTGGCATGACACAGCCTCACAAGTAGACATGAAATACCAAGTATACATGAACACAGGACTTCCAGGGTCAGTGCCCTAGATGGCACCCATGTGTTTATGCTGTTTATGCTCAAGTTCGGAATCAATTTACATACCTTTAACAGATGATTATAATCAGCTGTTTACTACCTTTGCAATATGGGATATGATCATACCCGCAGTGGCCTCCAAGATTTCCGTTGGGGGGGGGGGGGGAGGAAGTGATGAAAATTTTTTTCGGTTGGGGATGCTTTTTGGGGTGCTTCCCAAATTTTTTTGTGGGCCCGACCAACAAAATTTCGAAATTTATTTTAATTATTTGGAAGTAGAGGATGTCATTTGCACATTTTTATAACATAGGTAAGTGACTTTGAAAAATTTCGCAACCCATTCACCGGGCGGGGAGGGGGGGGGGGAGGTCGGCCATTGGTTCAAAAATGTAAAACGCAGCCTGGCTATGATCATGTAACGAAGAGATGAACAAAAATTTTCAGCGTTGCTAGAAATAAATGGCTATAATTTCCTACGACTGGGATGAAGGTTGCGGCGAAAAGGTGCTCTGCAGTGTTTTCTTCACTGCGCTATTCATTCTATTTGCATAGCATATCAAAGAAGTGTGCTTGTTTTTACTATTTAAGAATGCCGTGTCAACTGCGTTGAAAATAAATGAGCTGACACGACGGTCAGCTTAGACAAACGTTGACGTGTCAAAACTCAGTTCGGACACCATTAGACACTACAAGAGCTCGACATAGACATCTGAGCTTGTCAGAGAGTAAGTGGAGCTCTAGCAAAGAACAATCAAATGCCGCAAATCCAGTGTCTTATCTCATTCATGGACCAAGCCCATTCGCAATTCGTTCGCAAACCCATACCCAGGGCTCGGCACAGCTGGCACCGGGTCAAGCTGGATATCATTTCTGGGCGGAAAGCAGAGGGATATCGTTTTTGCGGGTTAGCATGTCTCTGTTTGCTAGAATGCCAGGGGCACGCCGCCGGCCCGTGGCCGGGCCACCGGCATTCCGGCGGCATGCTTAGTCCTTGTACCTCTATTTGTTATTATGCCGCTAGAATGCCACTCGCATGCCAACGGCATGCCATCGGCATGCCGCCGACGTGCCAGTTCTAACACAGCGCGGGAATTTGAATCCTGTCCCAAACAAACAAAAGCCTTGTTCACAAACAAAACGCAGTCATATGACACCAAATTTGGTGTGTGCATGCGCGTTAAGGAAACCGAATATGTCCCGAAAATTTATGAAAACTTATGTGAATGAAAGCGCTAAACTTTTTTCTGAATTAGCTGGCACCGTGCCAGCTGGGTGCCAGCTGAGCTGGCACTGACCCTTTGCTCACATAAGTTTTCATACTTTTTTACATAAATTGTATCTTCGTTTTAAATGTTATCATTCAGAGGAAAAACGGTTTCATAATATCTTCTCCATGCTTTTTTTACAGCCTTCAAAAGATATTCATTAAAGCTTGCTCCAATCACAAAGCGCGCTCCTGTAAATTGACGCGCGAATCCTTCATTTTCGCTAGGCGCTCTTTGTCGTTTACCTTTGATATCTCTGTTTTTCTGTCTTTTCTTGTCATTTTCTACTTCTTTGTTTGTCTCATCTGCAGAGGAGGTTGGGGAGGGCGAGGTGGAGGGGTAGGGAGAGAGGGAAGGGGAATAGGGTGAAAGAAAGGAGCCCAGGTTTTTCGATTTTTTGTTTTCACCTTTTTGCGCTTTATTCATAGGCTTGGGCCATAGTCATACCCAGAATGAAGGACAAAAGGCCAAGTGCAGAGAAATGAGGGGGCAAAAAGGGTCAAAGGGTACTTCGTATCAATTTTTTCGAAGCAAAGGGGACTTCGTTTGAGATTCTTCCTGGTGCCCACTCGTGCCGAGCCCTGCCCATACCTCCGGGAACGCTTGCGGTTACCATCCCAATCTGCCACAAAGTTCCATCAGCTCCGTCCAGAGGTGAGTGGGAGTTAGTAATGAAATTTCGGAGCACGCTTTTGGATTAGATGCATGGAATGAAGAATGCGTTTGAAGATACGTTGTATTATATTTGGAGGGTCTATAATCTGATATCTCCAAAAATGTTTACATGGGCCCGTTTTGCCGAAAACGAAGCCAGAGCTACTCCATATGGAGAGTCAAGGTGGTGAACCTTCAAGGCTAAGTGATGAGCTAATGAATGAGCAGAGTGAGAGGACTAGGACAGTTATACAAGAGCCAAAGCTTTGATGTCTTCTTGAACATACATTCCCCAAAGGCATGGTTTTAGAAACATTTACATATTAGATATTCTTGTCTGACAAGGGATGGTCAAAATTCAAAGTGGCCAATCCCAGCAAGCAGTATACCGTTGAGCACTCTATGGAGGGCTGGGAACAAACCGCCTTCATTATATGCTTCTCGGTCTCCTACATGAAGTTATGGCCCTCGATTCCGCCGTGGGACCGCCGCGTATTATAACTAATGGTCATGCACACGACGACAAAGGTGGACTCGTACTGCAGTGGTAAGTGTGCATACTCATAGGATGAGCTGCCTTTTTGTTTGCAAGGTTCGATTCCTTTTGCTTTAAGAAGGTAATTCAACATCTAAAAACTTTGAAAACTTTATTTTCTTCTGTAATTTGAGAGTACGAGGCAATTCGGATAAAAATCATTGTGTGCAATTATGGGAGGCAAAAACAAAGTGCTGAAAGTATGGGAGGGATTCTCAGTAGGCACAATCTATAAAATGGTCTTCCATCACAGTCCTGAGAAGCACAAAGTTTTAAGATCAGATGGAAAGCAATATTGAGAGGGAGTGTGGAAAGATCCTGGATGTGTGTCAAGGTATCCAGAGAGTACCAGAAATAAATGATGAATTTTTTGAAACGTGGAGCACAGAATTGCGTAAATGTGAGCGAAAGAATATAGAATGGAATCGCGATTATCAATGCGAAAGTCCATTTCATAAGTTTCCGCATAGGATACAATACGCTTGTACATATTTTCAAAAGGAAGGAAAAAAAGACGTCAAGGGGCTGCGCAGAAGATGTAGCCCCGAGATGAGTGTTTAGTATCCCGCTCTCTTTATCACTTTCACCATGTCATCTTCAACCAAGAGAGTTTGTACGGTAAAAATACGAGTTTTTGGAGTCTTTAGGTGTTGCATTACTTTTTTAACCGCGTTAGGGACATCGCGCTAGCAATACAGATATTGGAAATGGATTGCAAGAGAGTAGCAATCGAACTTGCAAACAAAAGGACAAGCTCGCCCTATGACTCTGCACACTTACCGATGCGCTACGAGTCCACCTCTGTGTAGATGGGCGACGAATACTTGTGATGAGCGGCGACCCCACGACGGAATCGAGAGCCATGACTTCGTGTAGGAGACCGAGAAGCAGATAATGAAGGCGGATATACATCCAGTCCTCCATGGAGTGTTCAACGGTATAGGGCTTGCTGGGATTGACCACCTCGAATTTTGACCATTCCCTTGTGAGCTCATTTTTTCGCTGATTTTGGAATGCAGCTCGTCAGCTAAATCAGGCTGCGTTCATACTGATTCCCATGTTCTGGAACTGTTCCCGCACAGTTCTCGCACTGTGCTGAAACTGTGCGGGAACTGTGCGGGAACAGTTCCAGAACTGTGCTGCATGCGCTGCAGCCGCCTCGCACCGTTTTGAACGGCGGGAGTTGGAGAATTTTGACCGTTCTCAATGATTTTTCTTCCAGATTTCGCTCATTTTGGCCTTAATCCTCCACCCCGCTTCCCTTTTTGATCAGCAGCACTGCGAACTCGAAGCGGGGTTGAAGAATGAGCGCTTTTCTGCGCCGTGTATTCAGAAAGATGGGCTATCGTGTGATTGTTCATTCTGTCTTCTTGTTTTTTGCTCAAAACTACTTCATTTGTTCCAGGAAGCGGCTGCCCAGTTTCCATAGCCATCTGCCACAAATTAGGGAGTAGGAGAAATCCTGAAATTGCATGAGTTGGGACTTGTCTCTTGTTTTTCATGATTTTGGGCGTTCTTAGCCTTGTTCGTTTTTCCATGTCGTTGCTTCTCCGTTCTTTCTTCTACCCCGCTTCTCCTAGTGATGAGAAAAGCTGTGAATTTGAAGCGGGGTTGAGGATTGAACGCTGTTCTGCTCCATGTATCAGGAATATGGGCCTTCGTGCGCTCGTCCATTCTCTCATCGCTATTTTTGTTCAGACCTATTCATGTGTACTAACAAGTCGCTGCGTAGTCTCGCATCGTCTTAAAATTGAAATAGACAAGTCTCTAGAACTCTCCATATTCCCGGATACATGGAGCAGAACAGCGTTCAATCCTCAACCCCGCTTCAAATTCACAGCTTTTCTCATCACTAGGAGAAGCGGGGTAGAAGAAAGAACGGAGAAGCAACGACATGGAAAAACGAACAAGGCTAAGAACGCCCAAAATCATGAAAAACAAGAGACAAGTCCCAACTCATGCAATTTCAAGATTTCTCCTACTCCCTAATTTGTGGCAGATGGCTATGGAAACTGGGCAGCCGCTTCCTGGAACAAATGAAGTAGTTTTGAGCAAAAAACAAGAAGACAGAATGAACAATCGCACGATAGCCCATCTTTCCGAATACACGGCGCAGAAAAGCGCTCATTCTTCAACCCCGCTTCGAGTTCGCAGTGCTGCTGATCAAAAAGGGAAGCGGGGTGGAGGATTAAGGCCAAAATGAGCGAAATCTGGAAGAAAAACCGTTGAGAACGGTCAAAATTCTCCAACTCCCGCCGTTCAAAACGGTGCGGGGCGGCTGCAGCGCATGCAGCACAGTTTTGGAACTGTTCCCGCACAGTTCCCGCACAGTTCCCGCACAGTTTCAGCACAGTGCGAGAACTGTGCGGGAACAGTTCCAGAACATGGGAATCAGTATGAACGCAGCCTCAAGAAAAAAGCTGTTCTCCTTCACCGCATTCTATGCTTTGAATGTCCAGTTCCAAAATTAGAAGATTCGAGTAAAGCCTATCACACAACCTGCATTATCGATAAATCGACAAATTGAGCCCAGACAAAAATCCCATCAAGTTTCTCTGGAACAGTGCCCGTGAAGCGCTGAAGATGTTTAGCAAGGTGGTAGCAAAATTAATGCTGTGTACGAGGAATGGCCTTGCCTTGGCCTTTATCTCTCTTGCCGCCTTATGTGTAGGAGATTACTAAGAGCGCGAGCACTGCGCAGGAGATTTAGCAAGAATCCAACAAAACTTGAAAAGGAAGTCGAGATAGAAGAGTCCTCATAACTTTGCTTGAAAGAAATGCTTAAGGTTTACAAAAGACAGGAATCAGCGACAGGAATTATTTGAAAAGAAAGGCTGGGATTTTGGTAAGATTGAAAAAATCTTGTACTTCTCTTTTTTCACTGCAATCGTAGGATGCGCCTCATGCACAGTTGGTCATATGACACAAGTCTAATCGCTGTATACAATATTCTTGTGGATAATATCATTTGAAAAGTAGGTAAACTTGAGTGAAGTACTACCTTCTCACTTCAAGATTTTAGTTGCCCGGAAGAATCCCTGGCCGACTAACAAGTCTTGGAGCATTTAATGGTAGTTTTGACTTACGTATTTTGTTGGTGTAAACTCTTAGTTCGAAGATTCATTTATAAGAGAAAAGACCAAATCAAACCTTGTCCCTTCTTTAATACCTTCAAATTCAAAAAAATAGCTTTGTTATTCATCGCGCACGAACTCCAACGACTTGTGCATCATGAGCATTTTGACAATTCAATGCTAGATTAACTTCTTATCTCCTGCATTCCGCTGTTTTCGTCTCCCTTCTCATGATGATTTTGAAAATGTTGAAGTTGTTGCAATAAACATCTCACAAGGAAACGATACTTGATGTCCATGGTTTTTTGAGATGAAACTATTCCATCACATTCGTCTTGGAATGCATTCCGAATCTGACTTCCATTTCTGCTAATCATTTCTTTAGAAGAAGTTATGAAGGATTTTCGCGTCAGTGGTCGCCTAAGAGAAATGCGGTCGAGGATGCCTAACTTTCAAAAAGAAGCTGATTGAGGCAATGCAAAACTTAAAAACACAAAAGGACTCAAACCTAAACCTGCATTAACTTTTGAGGCTATCGCACTAGCCACTACACCACATCTTAGCGGCAGTTTTGGCATTCCGAGCCATATCTCCTTTGGCGCGAAGATCCTTTATAACTTTTTTCAGAAAAACCTTTAGCAAAAACGGAAGTCAGATTCGGATTCAGCGCTTCAAGGCGAGTGAAATGGTATACATCTCATCTCAAAAGGCCACGGACACCAAGCATCGTTTCCTTGTCAGTTGTCTGTGAGTATGTGTTTTTTTTGTTCTTTGCAGCACATGCGAAACCTTCAAGAAGAATTCGAAGAGCCATGGAAAAGTCAGAAAAGTCTTCTAAAATTTGGGTGCTAGGGGCTGCGCCGCGCACTGCTGCCATATCGAACAAGGTGTGATAAGAGAGGCGGCAATGCTTCGAAGGCAACTCCCTAGCTGTAACGGATTATCCTGTTCGAGTTCGAAGTCGACTAGCTTATGTTTAGATCTCACAAAGCCTAGAATTTGCTCATTCTTCTTGTTTTTGTTCCATCTGATCGAGAACAAGGAAGGAGAAGCAATGAAAGCAAGACTGGTTAACATTCTCGCTGCGCGACGAAAAGAGGAATTGACTAAAATGTTAACAGAAAGACAGTTTACAAAGGTCTATCTACTTTACGAAGTTGGCGAGCAGTATTTCACCTAAGTTTCAACTGCCATTTATGCGGCTTTTTCAAGTGTTCTACGTATCGAGTCATGCTCACAGTCATTTATATTCCTTTCAACTTGTTCGATTCTCTAGTCTAGTAATTCAACACTGGTTCCATAGGACAAGTTACAAGCTCAGCCTATCGTGCTTTCCTTCCATTGGTAACGATCTGCTACGCGATGCTTGAAATCGCCTAAAAAGTGAAGTTGTAATCAGCGTAGCTTTGAAAGATAAAAACTGGAGGAAAGCAAAAAGGGCAAGAAGTTGGCTGAAGTTGCTGGATCGAAAACGAGCTTAAAATTGTGGGAAGCTTTTGCGTTCATAAGGTTTTGTACACAGCTTATTCACATAAGATATATTATACAATACCGTTCACAGAGCAAAAAATACGCGGGTATCTATGTAAGATTAGCGTAACAGGTAACATTAAAGTCGCTTAGTTATATCTAGCTTTAGAGTGGAGTTTTGACCTAAGGCACCATTCAACTCAACTTGAAGGCAGTGTACGGGCAAACGGATCCATGGGTTTTTTGCGCGAAAACTGATGAGGGTCCTAGCTAAAGCACTGCCCAAACGGTAATACATTTAATCCATTCACGACTGAAAGGTCTATCCCCAAACACTGTGCGCTTGCGCCGTGAGCGTAACTCGGGAGTACTTAGGATGGGTCCCTGCGCAAAGTCGTTCAGGGGGGCATTTATCAGTCTCCCGTACATCCTCTCGTACTTGTTCGGGAACTTACTGTGGAGAGCTGCATGCCAGCCGTGCGAGCGAGCGCATATCAAGAACGCCTTCTGGCGTAAGCTTTGCATATCGCAACGTGGAAAACCCATCGTTTTTCATTTTTTTCTTTTCTTCCGGTCCTGGAGCACACTCTTTGCATATATGCAGACTTAGTGATCACATCAAAATTGTAAAGTATGGTAGAGGAATAAGGGTCATTTTGCTTAGAGAGCGCTAGAAATGGCCAACTTGTTCTAAATATCGGTAATTCAATGAATATTTTGTAATGTAAGGCAAATCACAGCAGCGTAATAAGTTGGAGATGCAGAAATGTTTTGGAAAGTCTTCTTTTACTTTATGAAAACAGCACACAGCAACATACCTCACTTAGGAATTTCTCACCAGATCCCAAGCGAAAAATCCATGCGTCCAAATTTGCCCGGACACTGCCTTTAAACTTCAAACTACGACTTTTCATTAGGTATATGGTCGTATGGGGTATATGTCAAGAATAACGATAGGTGGCAATAGTTGCACCCTGAGTGCCCGGGTGTCAGTAAACGGTGCACTGATAGCACCGCCACAGCGGCGGACGATCTTACGCGGGCCTTACATTCTGGAGCAGTAAATGCCCAAAACTTTGTTTTTCTTCAAAAATGCATTATGTTAAGGCTTCTGCTATTTTTTAAAGATGGAAATAATCGGCAATCACATCGCAATAAACATGCGATAGAAATGTTTTGGGCTCAATTTAACATGTAAAATACGTAAGCTTCTTTGGTCGTGTAGAAAACAAACTTCAATGAAGAGAACTGAAGTTTGAATAATTTCTCTCAACTTCATGAATGAGTGAGAGCGGACTGTTCTGCGCGCGCGAGTAGCTGGCAGCTAGCGGCTGGCAGAGCTATCGTTATTCTTGACCGCCACCCGGTCGTATGCACCGATAATCCGCATGGATGATTTGCGTAAAGCGTTCTGGGCTTTTCAAGATAATTGATAGATTTACACCAAGAACGACTTGTGTGGAGGTGCCAGTGCTTTCAGTCTGAGTACCACGGTCGGCGCGCACGGGTTCTCGCGAGTCGCCTCGCTTAGGTTTCTAACCGCTT
This sequence comes from Cylicocyclus nassatus, assembly GCA_958299035.1. Lineage (NCBI taxonomy): Eukaryota > Metazoa > Nematoda > Chromadorea > Rhabditida > Strongylidae > Cylicocyclus > Cylicocyclus nassatus. Next base: position 21,294,492 of record CATQJL010000001.1, read on the forward strand.
GAAGCGTGGGAAAACCGATTCTTAGGCATCAATGGCTGACGAGCTTAGGAAAATGCTTCCAGACACATTCGCGAATGCGTGCCAAGCGAAGTGGCTCGCGAGGACCCAAGCCGCGAAGACCGTGAAACTAAGATTAAAGCTCCTATAAGCTCCTTAATTTTCCATCGTATAAATACGTAGCGTTTGAGGATCACGATTATCGTGGCGTATCCTCACTATAGTCCCACCTACGCTAATATTTCGGAAAATTGGCAAAGGAAGATGGCGTGCGCGCAGCTTCTAGGGTTTTCAGGACTTTGAACTTTTGATTACGTTCCACAGTCTGATGGAAGCTGTAAAGCTGATTGATGACATTAAGGTTTCATCTGCTATATTCGGAAATCGACTGGTTTCGATTAGCTAACAGCTTTTGCAAGCTGAATTTTTTTAAATGTGTATTTGCACAGAACTCGAGTCGCAGGGCTCTCCACCCTATCTTACACAAAAGATTTTAGGAGATCTCAAACACAAAAGTTTTCTTGTATACATTGGAACACTGTGTCGGCGTCAGAGAGCGGTAGCAGCGACGAGTATTATCGACCGCAAAGCGAATCGAGAAACTCGTTTCTGGCTCGCATGTATGTGTGTGGGTGTCTTCTCCCCTCTGTGCCCATCCATTCATCCTTCAACCCTATATAGATACACTGTCACGATGTACCACCCACCTTGGTCAATTAATACCTTTTCCAACATTTTACAACATTGTCTACATCTATCGGGGGCCTGGGTGATAAATTATCCTCGTTGTGGGTCTTTACGGTTAGTGCAAATTCTGGCCGGTTTTTCCTATTCCTTGCAGAAAAGCTGAACCTTTTTATCAAGCACCTTTATGCTTCACTATCCAATAAGCCCATCAAATGCATAATCATTTGTAGCTTTACTCAAAATCATAATCAACTTCAAAAGAAATCATTTTTCACTTAAACTATCAAGTTGGAAAGCTGTTCTCCAAAATTTTCGGAGAATCTCAAAAGTGCCCGAAGATCTCAAATTTTTAGTTTTCTGAAGTAGATGTGACATGCGGCTTCTTTTTTAATTTTTTTTACTTGACCGTTTTCTTATGTAATCATAAATAAACAAAATTGTCGCACATTTTCTCACGGGATTCTTGATAGCACAGGCAAACTGCTCGATTCTCCTCTGAAAAACGGATTATTTGAAATGATAATTTTGATTTTGAAGTGACTAGAAAAACAGTAGAAAGCATACAAGAACATTTAGAATGTTCAATATCGTTTCGTACAACATTTAAAGTGGAGAGTGAGAAATATTTCAGGTACTTTCCGAAGCTGTCTCAAAATCTTCCTAATTATTTGTATGAAAACTTATATTTCGAAAAGTTATATGTTACCTATCTTGGAAACTTAATTAATTGGTTTGTAGAAGGCAAAAAGTGTTGAAAGAGATAAATAAATAATTAATATTACTTATTAATTAGATAATCAAAATAGAGTAATTCCCTATCCACTTTAAAGGCATGAAAAAATCAAAAACTCTCAAATAAGAATTTCAAATTATATAAAACTACTAGCTGGCTTACCCGGCTCCGCCGTATCCGGACCAAACTTGGCACACATACACTTCGGGCCCCGGCGGGTGTCATAGTCCACTTTTCGTTATCGATCGATGTCGATTTTACCGATTTTTATCGATTTTTTTGCAGAATTCACCTACAGGGCTAGGAGTTGGCACAGGGGGAAGTGAGCATGGGGATTCCGAATACAATATTAGTTTTCAGAATTATCGATTACTTTTATTGATTTTATCGATTTTTTGGCAGAGTTCACCTACAGGGCTAGGAGTTGGCACAGGGGGGAAGTGAGCATGGGGATTCCGAATACAATATTAGTTTTCAGGATCGTCCATTACTTTTATCGATTTTATCGATTTTTTTGCAAAGTTTGACCTGCGGGGCTGGGAGTTTGCACAGAGGGTAATCGAGCATGCAGATTACGAATACAATATTAGTTTTCAGGATCGTCCATTACTTTTATCGAATTTATCGATTTTTTGAAAATTTGAGCTAGGGGGCTGGAATTTGGCACAGGGGTGTAATCGAGCATGCTGATCACCCCCCTTGGGGGTGATCAGCATGCTCGATTACCCCCCCCCCCCCTGTGCCAACTCCCAGCCCCCTAGCTCAAACTTTGCAAAAAAATCGATAAAATCGATAAAAGTAATCGATAATCCCGAAAACCAATATTGTATTCGGAATCCCCATGCTCGATTACCCCCCTGTGCGAACTCCCAGCCCCGTAGCTCAAACTTTGCAAAAAAATCGATAAAATCGATAAAAGTAATCGATAATCCTGAAAACCAATATTGTATTCGGAATCCCCATGCTCGATTACCCCCCTGTGCCAACTCCCAGCCCCGTAGCTCAAACTTTGCAAAAAAATCGATAAAATCGATAAAAGTAATCGATAATCCTGAAAACCAATATTGTATTCGGAATCCCCATGTTCGATTACCCCCCTGTGCCAACTCCCAGCCCCGTAGGTGAACTCAGCAAAAAAATCGATAAAAATCGATAAAATCGATATCGATCGATGACGAAAAGTAGCCTATGACACCCGCCGGGGCCCGTAGTGTATGTGTGCCAAGTTTGGTCCGGATCGGTTCAGAAATGGAATTTTCTATTCGGAACATACGTACACACATACATACAGACAGACATACAGACAAACAGACATTCAGCTTTATATATAAGATTAATACTGATGGGGCTTGCCAATGATTCGAAAAAACTACACCTTTAACTTCAACTTTACGATTCTTCCGCGCAGTGAATTCTTGCATTATAAGTTTGTTGTAATACGATTATCTTAGCCTATTTGGGTTTTGCAAATGCGTCGCCTGATTGCACGATATGTTTTGATGAGAAAAATCTTTCTCTCTCAGAACACACAGCTAGTCAACAGAGACATGCCAACCACTCAGGTTTCACGTAATTGATGACCGTTGGTGATTTGCTCTCTTAACGTGGCGAAAAGAAGCAGAACTAGCTGCTTTTGGTAAGACATTTGGCGTGATACTAAAAATGATGTTGGAGTTTTAATTGCGAAGAGAAAGACGTTTTTAGCTTGTAAACACATTATCTGAGAGTATGGATGTTCCAATACCTTACTTCAAATTTGTACATTATGTAAAATCTGATTGCCCCAAGCCTACCTTTAAGCTAGCATGGGATGTCAAGAGAAAATACAACGGTTACTTTATGCGCTCTCATAATCATTTTTGACAAGCTCGTACGCTTTGGGACCCAACGTTTCCAATCGCCTTGCACGGGGTGCTAGAAGCTATGCGCGAAGAATTGAGCTTCACATAGCCTACATGTCTCCAAATGAATGTGACGGACTGGGCGGCAAAGGAATGTCTCCTAGGCCTCGGGCATAATTTGCGAGATTTCGTTGCCTCGCGATTTTCCGGACAAGACAACTGTTACGAGTCCATTGCATGTCGATCACCATGCATTTCGGATGTGATAGTAGTCACAATTAGTAGTGTTGGAAAACTACCACAACCGAAATGCAAGTTGGTTACGCATGCAATGGACTCGTAACAGTTGTCTTGTTAGGGGAACTGCGAGGCGATAAAGTCGCGTGAACAATGCCCGAGGCTGGAAAGCTATTTTGATAGTCCATGCACATTTAAGGAAAAAAGAGAAAGAACTGAGGAAGAGAAAGGGGGGGGGGAGGGAGGGAGGGAGGGGCTAAATAATCGTATGTTTTTTTCTTGACCTACAATCTTTATGAACACTCTTCTTTTTCATTATTATGATTCCAATGATTTCTGCTGAGTGTTCAATTGATAAATGAAACTTGTGATTCCTAGCTGAGGTACCAAATGATATAAATTAACAATGGCAATATGCTCTTTTGTTTTTACAACAAATTCTAAAATTTGTTTCAGTACCGATGGAGAATCCAACATTTTTTTCGGGGTGGATGGGTCACACTAACTCTTTGAATAATTCTTTGGAAGTACTGAAAGTTGATAATTTGCAAGCCCAAAACTTTGGAATAGAATAATTTTCTTTATCAACAAGACCCTTATGAAATAGTTTCGTTTAATTGCTTATGATTTTTGCACAACTTCAAATTTTCAGGTAGTCCACATTTAGAGGCTCGTTTTTTTTGGGGGGGGGGGGGGTATTCTCTTGGTACCCCATTGTTGTACATATGACGATGATAAAACGAGACCTCGCATAGTTCGCACTCTACGCAAAAACTAAGACTTTAATTTTTTCTAAAATGCTATGTAATGGCAAATTAAGGATTTCGTAGGTAGCCGGCGGTTTCACTTGGACCTTGGAAAGTGATCTAGAGAGATAAAACTGAGTCTACAATCTGGTGATTGGATCATTTTTTATATCTCCCAAGTCATAACTTGTGTCAAGAGTTATCCACTGTTCAAGTAGCTACGCCACTTACAAGCAGTCCAAGCAGTTCATTCAATATCATTTCTATCAGTCATCCAATATCATTTCAATGTTTTTCCTCTACGAATTATTCTATTCATGTATACAACACTTGAGTGTAAATGTGCTCGCTCAACTTCCGTTTTACAAGAACGGTTTGAAGTGCGCAAACAATTCAGAAAAGATCAGCTCGCTCATTTTGCAATAGACTGATTGCTTCTTATCAACTTCAATTAAGTTCTACGTCAAATATCAAGGTCGCTTTTCAATCTGCTATTTGAGCCAAGTTTCGAGATCGGAGAAAATGAACGATTATCGTATTTTGATGTATGGTTCTTTTACTGCCAAAGAAATTCTTCTCGTGATTTTCTCAATGCCATCAACGTAACTTGATTATCACAGCAGTCAGACATCGGTCATCATTTGTTGATACGTTATTATAACTCTTAAAATTTAACGCACTTTGTTCAAGTCGTGATCGTTTGTTGTGTTACTAAGAATGTTTTGTTGTGTTACTTGTGATTGATTTGTCTGCATTTGATAAATTTCCCTATTTTCAACTTGACAAATTTTCAATCATAAACAAACCCGGAATAGTTTGCGATAGCAACTTCTTCACAAATTTGAAGAGTGGGGACTAACTGGGAGCTTTTAACGAAGCCACTGGCCAAGAGGTAGCTTACATGATTCATTCTTAGTTGACAAGGCCTACACTAAACTCTCACCCACTATACCGCATACTCGAGCACGTCAATTAGGTGAAGTACGGTAGTGGGCGAAAGTTTAGAGCCGATTTTCTCGTCTAAGAATGATTTATATGAGCTGGAAATCTAATTTATGAAGCCTTTTGATAAGTTCTGACATAAGAAGCCTAGGTAGCCAGGTTTGTTTGAATCAGCCTCCCCTTTTCCACTTGCAACATTTCACAATGAAAATTTACTAGTCAGACCCCAATTCGCCACTTGCAGTTAATCATTGATGGATTCTTATTAGGTCAAGGCTGGACTGTCAATCTTCTCATCATGTTGTTACCTCCGCTGCATTACAACTTTTCTTCGAATTACATGAAATACGGACAATCCAAATTTCCAAAGGAGTTTACTTCTTTTTGGCAGCTTTACGCTCATGATTCTCTAATTTGTTACGTGAGTTCGCACACCATACGTGGAACCCGACGACTAGTAATTGTAAACAGTCAATGCAGCAGTTATAATGCATCAAACTGTCAGAAAATATCAATTACACCTATTTGTTCCTATACTGACATGAGAACCTTGAAATATGAAAAATCCTTGTGAATGTCTTTATGAATTGCCAATTTTAACACGAAATGGCAACTCAGAAGGGCGCAAGTCGTGAGATGCTGCGTGTGGTGTGCAATTCACCTAACCCATTGACGACAACCCCTGATTTCGCGTGGCGGCGCTGTAGGCGACGCGATTTTGCACAGCACTTCCGGCACGGGAAAGTTTTGTGATTATCTACAAAGTATAAAGCTGTTTTTTTTTTGATAAACTACAATCATCTTTTTGGATGACGGAGTCTACAGAGTCCGGGAGTGCAGAAAATTGGGAAAATACTGAATTATGGAAAAAATACTAGACCTGGAAAGGATATGATTTTGCAGGGGGTGTGGAGCACTGGTGGTCCCATCGTCGTCAATGGGTTGAGCGTACCGTAGATAAAATTTGTTGCTTCCCCTTCCAAATTGTGCCCATATACCCTACCCATATGAAAAATTTCGATTTTATGTTCTACATCACGCCCGTTCTGGTTGTCAATATCGCTGGGGTAGAGGACTATCTCCCGGACTTCTGCAGCAAATGTGCAGCTCAACAATCGCAAGAGGTGCGTAATTGTGGCAGATGTCCTCTTGGTAACTTGGCCCCTTCGGCGACGTAATGCCCTCTACTATATCGCTGTGATTTTCTGCCGTCACGCATTCTCGGATTTGTCACCTGTCGACTCAATTATCTTTTTACAGAAATGCTCCTATGCGTCATAGCGCTCATCTCCCTTCTACTTTGTGAAGCGAGGCCTCCCGTTACGGTATGTTTCATCATTCATACATAAAATGTGCATATTTCGATTTTCTAGGTTGAAGAACTCAAAGAAGGTCAGATGTCACCAGAAATAGAGTACTTCGACGACTTCCTCCCATGGTTCTACAACTCGACTAAATTCAAGGAAAATTTGCTTTACGAAAAAAAGAAATACCTTAGCACTGTGCTCGGCCAACATAGAAAGTTCCGAGCGCTGTAATGGGGATCTATTACGTGTATTTGTCATGCTGATGCCTGTACTCAAGAAAAACTACGTGTCCCATATTGATTTCGCCATATTTGGAATTAGTTAGAGAAATTTAAGTTTACGTGTTCACTTACTGTATACAATTAAAATCTTGAATACTTTCTAATTTCATGGAATTTTTCTATTGACTCTGTCGCCCAAAAGCGAGCTAAATATCTTATTGTTAGTAGCCGAGTGATGACATAATACTCGAGAGCATTTAAGAAAAGGAGATGTCAACATTTTACAAACCTTGAAGCCTTTGGACTCATTCCCGCAAGGTTGCACAAAATTTAAGAAAACTGTTGAGACCTCGCGTGCTTAGCAAGCTTCATTCATCTAATATGTCAAACCCGGCTCCGCATGGCCTTCCCAATAATGTATTTGTAATTAGCATGCTCCTCCTCCCTGTGTCAACTTCCAGCCCTATAGCTCTGTTGCAAAAAACTGATAAAATCTATTCGATCGGTAAGGAAAAGTAGCTTATGACGACAGCCCGGAATTGTATGTAACAAAGTTTGATCCGGTTCGGTTCAGAAATGGAGTTTTCTTCTGAACATACTACAGACGTAAGGGTTGTTTAATATTGCTGCACTGAGCAGCAGCCTGCAGCTGACGCACTGACCGCAACGGCTGCACAGATCGCTGCATGCGCAAGAGAGGAAACAATTGAAAACGTGTGATTTACGTCTTGTAAGTTAGCAAGTTCTAATTTGCTCTTCTTAATCAAATTTTGACCATTGTTTTTCTTTGGTATACTCGTATTTGTTCTGATTCCTCCTATTTTTGCGTATAATCGTTTTGTAATACTCTTGCTCATGTTGTCTTTAAGGTCTAGGCATATGTTGTTGATTGTTTGGGCTACAACTATTCTCCGCACCTTTACAAAAGGATGCAGCAATTTTGCGGCCGTAGCGGTCAGTGCGGTCAGCTGCAGCATGCTGCAGCTGACCGGAGTCAGCTGCTGCGGCAGTCTGAAACAACCCTAAAGACAGACATACAAACAAAAGACATTCGGTTTTATGAATAAGGTTGTTTCTTCGGAATGTTGAGTGAAACTTATACAGATACTCAAATGGCCTGTGCTTACCTTGCGTGCAGACAAAGCACGGAATTTGTTTTTTCCTGTTTCTCGCCTGCGATGCACGATGTCATTGCTTCGTCGGAGGCTGCATCGACGAGTTCTACGCGCAGCAGTCGTATCCAGAATGGAATACGAAACTGCGCTAGAACTCGTCGATGTAGCTGTTGTAGCTGACTTTGTAACTGACTCCTTCGTTTCAGCAACATTTTCCACAATGTACTTTGCTGGATCACGAAGACGGGACATTTTGCTCAAAATCGTACTGGCGAAGAAATGGAATGTTGCCTGTGTCGGTTTGTCTTCAGAAAGCTTTGGGCAGCTTTGGTGCACTAGTAAGAAAACACTGAAAAATGCAGCTATAAAAGCTGCAAATATCCACATGAAACTCTATATAAAAAGTCCCGAAAAAATGCTTTTCTAAAGGATTAAACATATGTTGAAATAAGAACATAAATAAGAATCGAAAATGGATTTCTAACATAGAAAGCGTGTCAATGCTAAGCACTTTCAAGCAGATGGGCCCGCCACACTGGCGCACCATTATGAAGTCGGCAATCGAGGCTGGCACTTTCGTCTTTTCGTAGTCGGAAATACCTTTCAGTAGCTCGAATAAGAAATGGAGCAAGGAGGAAGTTAGGACATGTTTTTGGTTGGTCATCTGTTGATGCTATTTGAAAAAATGTACGGGTAGGCAGGAGAATGTGTTGCAAGAACAGCTGGATAAGAATCGCTGTGAAAGATGCACAAGATTACGAGCATTTTGACTCTATGTTCTTGGTTATGACGTGTTTAACTTTGTTGAACTGTATGCAAACATGGTATTTGGCTTCCTGATAGAAGCTTCTCTCTTCATTTTCACCGTGGAATTCAGCTGAGTTAAACGTACAGAAGGAGCAAAAACACAATGCAGAAGCAGAGTGGTATGCATTATTCCGCAAACAACTTCTGAGATATGTTGCGGAAGTTTGAATGAACACAGCTTTTTCATTGCGTAAGCATAGTATAGTGCTGTTGATTGCAGTGTCGCGATTAGATTACAAAATTTAGGCACTGTGAAGTGGCTCTTCCTTTGCAGAAAATTCAAGCTCTCTAACATTACATTAGGCTGTCAAAGCAAAGGGGTTCTGAACAGAGGTGCGATAGGTGGAGCCGGGCCCTCCAAAAGTGAAGGTGGTTCCAGTTACCACTGGCCGGAAAGTGAAGGTGGTAGTGCCGGACACTCACCACCCAAAAACGTCGACCGGGGGGGGGGGGGTTAACGTCGACTGAGCCTATTCTCCAGGTCGTTGTTCGCGGAATATAAGCAAAAAATGCAAAAGAGATCATTGAAAGCATTTTTTTATGTACAAAGCGGCATAAATATCTAAAATAAAGTGCTTATCAAATGGTGTATTTAGGAGTAAAACTCAGCGAAACTGTAAGAATTTTATTAAGTAAATTTTGTTATAACGTACAGCGGAAAAAGTAGGTTGATCCAGGCAGTAACCACCGAGAACCAGAATTTCGAACAATAAATTAGCGTAAAATCATGCGAAATTTCCACTATTATAAATCTGGTGGTTGAAGATGTCAGCAAATGCGACTTTATAGGTTTTGAAGGGCAAGCATTGTTCTACTAGATAGGGAAAGAACTAGGTCGATCTGGGCAGTGGCCGCCGAGAACGATAATCTTAAATAATTAAGCGATTTCAGGTTACTTAGTGACAGCTGACGTTTAGACTCCTATAAATCTGGAATATGAAGGTATTCAATGTTGGGACTTCATAGGTTTTGCAGAGTAAGAATTGCTCTATCGGATTATGTTTTAGCCTTACCGATCCATCAAGATAACGCCGAGATTCAGGCTCTTAAAAAAACAGGTAAAAAGCGCTTTTTTGAATTTCAACAGCTCATAACTTCTTCAGAATTGCATGACTAATGCTTCGACTTCATAGGTTGGATTCTCCTCTTCAAGAGCTTTCAGATGATATATAACATGTGGGGGTTTCTCGCCTTCCACGGCATATGCCCGGGGGTGGAATCTTTTCACTCCAAAGTCTCCACTGGCGGTCTCTGGCCAATACATTAACATGGGCGAGATGGAGACTTTGGGGTAAAAAGTCTCCACCTTGGGTTAGAGCCGCAAAAATCATTGAACCCCCCCCCCCCCCCACATATAGTAGAACAATACTTGCCCTTCAAAACCTATGAAGTCGCATTTGCTGACATCTTCAACCACCAGATTTATAACATCGGAAATTTCGCATGATTTTTTCGCTATTTTACCATTCGAAATTCTGGTTCTCCGCGGTTACTGCCTAGATCGGCCTACTACATAATATATGCTCTCAATACTTTTTGCGTTCCTTTTGCTTATTTTCCTTCTTTGAACTCCAGCAAAAAAATTTTCTCAAACCCAAAGTGAAGGTGGTCACCCGTACCAGCTTAAAAGTGAAAGTAGGCGGAGACTCGGTTACGACTATAGCACCTCTGGTTCTGAAGTTGAGCATGAATTGGAGATAATTTATGATCAGTCTATAGGTGGATTAAGGTCAATTTAGGTGAAAAGAGATCAAAGTGCACTCTGTAATTTTTTTTACTTTCTTCTAAGCGGGAGAGAGGAATTGCTTTTCTTTGCATTAAAAGTAGAGTGAGAAAATACGTCATAAAGATAAATCACAAAGGTTTTTGCACTAATCGTTTCTTTTGTCATTACACTTGCATTACCAAACTGCACTTGTCATAAACTCCGAGCAAATACACTACGCTAGAATGAAATTCTGCTCGGTTGTTCTCAACGATTTAATTTCTTTTAGTGGCAACCAGTACACCCAACAAATCTGCTGGAACTATAAAGCTTTTCTTTCCGAGTTTACAGGTATGGCGGTGTTTATCATAACCCGCTGAAGCTTGACTGCGAATCCCAAGAATTTATAAACTGTCAACCGTCAACAAAACACTGATGTGACATACTCATGCACCTTACATGCAAGTTGGGTTGTTTACATTGTCTATGGGACAGCTTCTTGATGTGACAGAAATTGTTTCCAAACGCTAGTAGAAAAAGAATCCAGGAGAATCTGACCTGACCAGTCAAGTGCTAGATTCGGTTAAATCTTACATCAGAAAACTTTAAGTGTGTACAGAGTCGTATACAACCTTCATTAGTATATGAGTGCACTTTCATGATTTTGCATTGCAAGCAGGGCTGAGGAGAGGACGTGCACACTGCCACAGTGCACTATCCTACTGTGCACTGCACAGTAAGAGTGTTTGTAAAAAATTCGAAATTTTCGGGCTCTTTTCTCTTGAGAGATCACTACGGAATCGATCTTCTTTGTTTGCCCGTAGCCTCTTGTAGACCTTCTTCAAATTATTAGGTAGTAATGTAAGCCCTGTCTTGCGGCTCGCGATCGACCGCTCCTCTTGACATTTGTCCAGGAACATCGTGTTTGCCGGCAGTTCGGTCGTGAGCACGGTCGCGGCGCATTAACGTCGGCTACCCTGTTCCATTCCGGACCACTACGCAGGCGCCCTCCAGCCTCGGCTGTAAATAGCGCACGCGCTGCTTACGCTGCTGTGGCTCTTCCTTCGTTTACTTCTATTTTTGTGCGTGTCGTTCTTGTTATTACCGTCGGGTTTTGTGCTATTGGCATAGTGTCCGCGTCCCAGCGCCTGGCGAGTATATGCCTTAATGATCGGATGGTTTGATGACGATCAAGGATAGAACATCTAGACATTGAGCACTTGGTAATGCATGGACGCGCAAGAAATCCTGTGAATCTTGGCTAGAAGTTGTTCGGTAACGTCAGCGGGGTTGAAGTCGCCGCGCTATATGCTTTGGTGGCATGCGCGGCCCTTTGGGTCAGCCTGCCTGGAAGTCAAGAGAGAGCGAGAGTGTGTTAGGGAAAAGTATGAGTGAGTTGTCCCCATGAGTAGCCCGGGGTGAGCTTATTTCGCTCCGTAGTATTGTTGTCGTATAACAATACCACGGGGCGAAATAAGCTAATTAGTATGTAGTTTAGTCTGTCACATTATTTGATGAATGTCTATGCTATTTATATATTTGCACAGGGTCGGCGTAACGCGCCATCGCGGAAGTCCTTTGGGGGAAAGGAGCTGATGTGTATAGCAGTCGAGCATTAGGCGAAGAGGCGCAGAGCCCACCCTACACCATAGGTTAAACTCATAAGTCATACTCAAGAGCTAGAGATTTTCGTTTTCTGATTTTCAGATAAAGTGTGTACAGGATTGTATTAGGTCGGTGCAAAAGTTTTGCCAATTTTTTCAATCCATCGGCAAACACGTTAGAATGGAGATAAACAAACACTTCAAAATGTATCCGATGCAGAATTTCTTGCTCTTTCCAGATGCTACACCCACATTGTGTTTCAATGAGAGAGTGACGAGATATTTGTTGGAAATTACAACCACTCGTTTTTACCATGTCCAAATTTCGCTAATTTTCAAAATTTTTATATGAGACTTTCTGAGGAGCTTTAATAACCAGCACATAGGAAACCTTTTGCCAACAGAAGCAATTTTTTGTAGCCCTACAACTTGTCTTCCAAAATTTCTACGATTTATTTTTTGAGGTGATCATGTTTTACATTCAGCCTATTTTAACTTCGTAGAACACAAAATGTTGAGCACTTCAGTCACCATTCGATGCAACTTTTTCTCCTCCTTCTAACACTTGTATTTTTGCAGAGACAGGCGAAAATTGTGTGGGAAAATCGCAGCGTTTCTCAATTTCAGGGGTACGCACTGACGTAACCTATGTTGCAAAATCTTCATAATTTGAAGCGAAAATCGCTCATTTACTTTGTAATGGTAGCGGTAGTAAAACGAGTGTCAAAACCTCAGTGTTCTGTAGGTTATGCGGTGTTTGGTGCAATAACAGGTTGTGCCATTTTTCCAAAACACAAGACTTTTAGAAAATTATTTAGCAAAAATCTGAAAAAGCAGTTGAAAAAAATTGTTTGAGTTGGCAAAAGGTTTGTCCTATCTGACGGTTATTAGGGCCCCTCCGAAAGTCTCATGCAAAAATTTTGAATATTAGTGAAAATTGGACATGGTAAAAACGAATGGTTGTGATTTCCAGCAAATATCTCGTCACTCTCGCAACGAAACACAATAGGAGTCTAGCAGCTGGAAATAGGAAGAAATTCTGCATCGGATACATTTTGAAGTGTTAGTTTATCTTCATTATAACGTGTCTGCCGATGGATTGAAAAAACTGACAAAACTTTTGCACCGACCTAATATTAGGTTGTCAAGAAAATAATGTCGTTTTTTATTTGATTGCTTTAACAAAGCAATCACACTCAACCTAACATAGGATAATGGATATTGTTCGATAGAGCAAAGCAAGCTCTACAAGATGGCGTTCAAGATTTTGCGCCATGCTCGATACACGGAGAGTTCGAACTCAAAATCTAAAGATTTCCAAATGCCCAAAAAATCGAAAAAAAAATCAGATCTCCGTCCAAATTATTTATACGGACCTCCCACTCGCTCACATCAATACTATCGATATCTGATATCCATATGTGCGATTGCCGTACTTTTTCCTTGACTAGAAACTGAGAAAACGAAAATCTCCCTGATTTTCTCAAAGCAATGCTGGGCCGTTTTTGCACATATGATTCTATACTACAAGCCTAGGTAAGTATAACTGTAGGTTTTCAGCCTGTTTCGAGCGGTACTTTTCGAGAAATGTTGATATTAGCACTGAAACTGAAACCAAAAAATCCGAATTCGTTATTTTTTGAAAACCACCGCTTGGAATGCGCTGAAAATCTACAGTTATACTTACCTAGGCTTGTAGTATAGAACTACATATGCAAAAACGGCTCAGCATTGCTTTGAGGAAATCAGGAAAATTTTCGTTTTCTCAGTTTCTAGTCAAGGAAAAAATGCGGCAATCGCACATATGGATATCAGATATCGATAGTATTGATGTGAACGAATGGGAGGTCCGTAGAAATTATTTGGACGGAGATCTGATTTTTTAAGATTTTTTTGGCATTTGGAAATCTTCAGATTTTGAGTTCGAACTCTCCGTGGATCGAGCACGACGCAAAATCTTGAACGCTATCTTGTAGAGCTTGCTTTGCTCTATCGAACAGTACCCCTTATCCTTTGTTGGGTTGAGTCTGGTTGCTTTGTTAAAGCAAGCAAATAAAAACGGACATTATTTTCTTGACAACCTAATATATTTAAATTTGAAGGGTACATTATTTTGCTTTTCTTCCTGTAGTTGGATCTCTCTTGTTATTTTCTCTTCAAGCTTCGTTTCGTGGATCAAAGTTGGAGTAACTGTCTGAACACTACCTTGTAAAACTTGTTATGCTCTAATACCACGAAATCAAATGTAAGAAATTTAATTTATTGCCGCTTTGGCCTACTTGCAAAACTTATGTACAACCTGACGCGTGAAGGGATTTATTGTTGAGTTTGAAATTTGGTATTCATGTTCTCTGTTAGCGGCACACTATAGCTCAAGTTCTACCATCAAATGCATCTTTTTCAAATACCATTGCCTGCACAGTTCTTTGCATACGTTGTGTTTTTTTAAGGTAGGTAAGATTTTGAAGTCTGAATAAGTTAAGGCCGAGTTGCACTCCACTGATTGTTTGTTAAGAATTACTGCTAGGTTTCTGAATTTCTAGGTCTATATTTCCACTCAGAAAAAAACTGTTCCATTACTCGAGTGTGTAAATACTCTGACACCTAATCTGCGTAGCCTGCCGCACCACTTTGACTAACCTCGATTTATTGTATCGAACCACACAAAGGATCTTATGCAATAAAAGTCCAAATAAACTGTGGTTAATGAGAAGTGCCCTTTGGAAGATTACTCAGCATATTCCTGGAATGCAAATAAACAATTTGAAAACTGAAATATTCATGGGTGCAGAAGCATCTTTGGGAGAGATGTCTTGTGAACTGATAGAGCACAACTGGCACACAACGATTTCCTTGTTTTACTTTGATCAAAGATTTTTTCCACTTACCTCTTTTCAATTTGGGATACGAGCTGAGAAGGTTCTCGCATGCTTTCTTGTCCTTACGGAGTTTTTCAAAATCTTTCTGAAGCCTGAAAAAGGACATTGGTGATGCACAGATCTTATTCAACTGCATAAGTTGATCACTTTTGATCAGTTTTGAACTGCGATTTCTTCGTCACCAGCTCCACTAGTGTGTGATACGTAATCTGAATAAAAAACGTTTAAACGAGTCTAGGCTTAGCAAAGTAACATGTTCTCAGCGCTTGATAGACAAAATATAATATCATATAATAGCCATCAATCTTACTCCAGCAACAAACGTTCGAGCAGGCTTCATTAGCTTTGTTGCTTTCATCTCCATTCTTTTTATCTTGTCTGCAAGAACTTTGTGCTCCGGTTTTGTGGATGACTGAAATTACCGGGTTTCAAATTTTGGACCGAATAACTTCAAGAAAAAAAACAGTTCAAGTCGCCAGCACTTTTTTGTCTACATATAGGTCCTTCTTATATATTTCAAACTCTGCATCACTAAATTCGGCCAAATCTTTGAAAATTTCCGAAGCACCTGAACAAAGTCTGATTTTTAGGAAAGGATCATGCAACGGAAAACTTCACCGCGCTTTACTTTTGTATTCTGGAGCAGCTGTCTCCGTGAACGATGACAGTAGGACTAGCGTAGCTGCGAGAATGATGAGCATTCTGAATTATTAGCTATCAGAAGCACAGCCTTTGGATGGACCGGAAGCCAGATTGATGGCGATGTTGTGAGTCTGCTCCAATATATGCGATTGTAGTTTTTATATCATCTTGCGGAAGCCACTTTAGATATTGAATAATTATGCTCACACGCATCAAAACCATTTAGGCTTTTGTTTGAATCCAACATGCAAACTAAGCATCGAAGACATCACGAAATGTTCAATTTGACAGAATGTATTTCTTGAATACCGGTAATGATCAGGTGAGCGCAAAAGTAAATAGTAACAGTAAATCTGAGAAAGTACTGGATTTTATTGAGCACAGCCCAAAAATCGATAGCTGCGCTTTCCTTTAAGCAATTGCACGCTTATTTTCTTACAATTGCATTGAATTGCCATACAAAAGCTTTTATGCTCTCCAGAATCCTACAAGAGCGAAGGCGTTACAGCTTATACGCGGGTGCTCGAATAGAAAGCGAGAGATTCCGAGAACAATGTCCTAGGCAATTGCTGAAATGTTCAGTTCTCGCGCTGATTTAACGACAGCGGCCCGGCAAAATGATCACTTTGGGATACTCATCGTGGTTAACCTGGATAAGCTAGGTCCATGACTGTGCTCTGCAGCTTCAAAAGATATCAATAACCTGCTCTTCCAGACGTGAAAAGTGCTATTCAAACGGACGGCGTATGCTTGCCCCCTAAAGCTCGATTGGCCCGTGAGTGGAGACACCGTAGCCATCTTGGAGAAAATTGGATTATTTTCTCCAGCAGCCACATTCGCGATCCGCCCATATAGCACTGTTCACGTCTGGAGAAGCGGGATATTGATATTTTTGAAGCTGCAAAGCACAGTCTTAGATTTGGCTCATCGGAACCGAGTACGTCGAATATCCCAAACTCGTTATTCTGCAGAGCCGCTGCCTCAAAGAATCGCTAGACGTGATGTGTCATATGACCTTCAGCCCAATTAATAGCTTTACTGTTTTGCCTCAAGCACAGGATTATATATTTGAAAGTATAAAGTCCTGTAATACTTGCCGTGATACAACCAACTCCTTTTGTCCTGTCTTGTAAGGTTAGGTGTAAACTCGTGCTCTAGTAAGAGGTATATTGATAGAGATTTTACCGACTTTTGAACTTTAATTTGAATCTTTCTGAGTCTTGCTCCGATATATCAATGGCTAAATTGCTAAACTGTTAGGTGGTTTCTATCAATGCACATTTTCTTCAAGCGATTCGTCCATATTTCATTTTATATCATATTAGATGTTCTGTAACTAGAATTTGACAATTCCGTGCATGTGTCTTACAGTTGGTACTTGCTGGTTTTGATTCATGTTGTTAAAAACGAGGACGAAATGTAACATTTGTAGAGCTCAAAAGGAATGATAGTTGCATGTTCCCGATATTCACGGGCATTGTAAGGGAAAGTGCTGTATTACGAAAGAATACAGGGCATGATTTGCACATCAACGCTGCTAACACATTTACATACAGGATCGCTGTGGTGCTCGCACACTCTGCGTTGATTATGCAAGCAGGGTGGGAGAAAAATTTTGATGCAAACAGGCCATTTAGGCTGCTGAATAACTTGAATATACCGCTCTGCGGCTGACAATCTTTCCAAGCATTTCTCACCACGTCAATCAAGCCCAAAATGAGCGTTCTTGCCGCAAAAATTTTTTACAAATGCGCAGCTCGTTAGAATAAAGTAACCCGATTCTAACAGCATTGCTACAAATCACAACTAAATCTTGTAATTCTTACAGCATGTTCCCTCTCTTTGCCTAAATACGAGAATGATTGGAACAGTATAAGCGCAACAATATATGTTCGAGGGCAGTGAAATATTATGCAAATTTGGAAACATGAGGATAATTGGAAATCGATTTTGGTGGAATAATTAAAGGCAGAAGATAGGCAAAATGGGCCCCATGTCTGATTCTGATAATTTCAGATAGTAGACCCCCATTCACTTCATAGCCCTAACCTTGTCCTCCGATTCATGCGCTAGGTCCTGAGAAAGCGCTTCAAAACTCCACCAGCCTACCCGCTCAGTGGAAGTGAGTGAGGCCGGTAGAGTTTTGAAGCTTTTTTTACAGGGCTTGAACGGTATACTTGGG
The DNA here is from genome assembly GCA_958299035.1 of Cylicocyclus nassatus. Taxonomy (NCBI): domain Eukaryota; kingdom Metazoa; phylum Nematoda; class Chromadorea; order Rhabditida; family Strongylidae; genus Cylicocyclus; species Cylicocyclus nassatus. The sequence continues at coordinate 21,312,137 of CATQJL010000001.1, forward strand.
GGGTGTATTACCTAATACTACCAAAATCTGATAGTGGTCCATCTTGCCGTTCAAACCCTGTAATAAGCAGGCTGGTAAAGTTTTGAAGCGCTTTTTCAGGACTTAGCGCATGAATTGCCTATCCACTGCCATTAAGGCATTGCCTAGTAAGCACGCCTAGTTGCACTCGCTGCTGAGTTCACTCCCAAACCCGACCCCACTACCGCATTTGGCGGACGGCTTGTATGCTTTTGCGTGGAGCCCGCCTCCTCCCTGCACCAAAATCCTGCAAGCGGATAGTCATTCGCCAATCGGCAGTGCAAACAAGTGTCAAGACACGGAAAGAGGATCCCATATCGCAGTAAGGAGAATTTGACCTGACGTGGTATGCAGACGCTTTTGGAAGAATCGTACGTTGTTGATTTTGAAATTGAAAGCTGTTAGGATAAGTATCCTACAATCACGGGTTTTCCTAGTATACAAAAATCCCATTTCCCATACTTCCTGTTCGTCATGCAGCATCCTTACAGAAGGCACTGCAGCTTAGCAAGCTGACGCAAACGACATCTTCAAAACCCATTGCACTTTGTTTGACTTACAGATCATTGTGACAGCAACTTCAGCAAAGTGATTGCATTTCCACTATCTGACCCCAAAATATGACTTCATATAGCAATACATTAGGTGGGTTCAAAGTTCGTGCCGTTTTTAGGCCTATCCTCAAATTATCCATATATATTAGGCTGGAAACTAAGTTTTGCAACTGGTTTCATAACTTCACTCTCTTTGGACATGGCGCACTCAAACTTTGGCGTTATGTAGAAGGCAATGTGGGCTACAAGAAAGCACAAATCGTCTAAATTTTGATCACGAAATAGAAAAGTTTTAGGCGTTTTTCGAAAACTAGTGAAATTTGAGAATTTTTGGGGTATTGAGCTAAAATGAAGCCTTTGGCAGCCTAGACCATGCGCAGTAATCCGGATTCGTCTACAATTTGTTGCTAGGTTGACTCCTTTGGCCTAGTATGAAAGAAACAAAATTTCAAAAGCATGTTGAGATTTGGCGTCCTCATAAAGTCGAACGAGTCGATGGACGCAAGAGCTGCTGAGGACGACCGTCAATGACTAAAGAGTCAGAAGCTCAAATTCCGCCGAGACTTTACATAGTAAGCTTATTTGAACTGCTAAACGCGAATATCACATTCATTCGATGAATCAACGCGTTTTTCCTTGTTTAGCATGAGATCCCATATCGTACACCTACAGTAATCCTACAAAAAAGCCGTTATCAGGCAATTTAAATATCGTTTTCGTAATTAGCATGTCGGATAACACCTTTATGCCAAGTTTCAGCCAAATCCGTCAAACTTTGAATTTTTCCCCTTTATAGCATGCACCTACCGTAACCCTCATTGCGATGTCAGAATTTGGTAGGACAGCAGCTGCGCTTGTATCTTACGTAGTAACCAACGCAGTGGCAAAATTTAAGTGCGCCACGTTGAGTGAGAGGGAAGTTATGAGACCAGTTGCAAAACTAGTTTCCAACCTAATAAATAAAACTCAAACTCTGTAAATTTAGTTTGTTGAGTTAGTTTGTTTCAAAAGTTTGTTAGTAAGTATGTGGCTTATAGATTTTCTTGTTTGTGAATTGATGAGGATGAAGTTTGCTCCCCCATAAACAAGCCACGGCCAAAAGATAGGCTACGTTTTGCGACGAGTCACCAGGTCCTTACATCGATATATTGATTCATTTACTTTCATAGAGAAAAGCAAAAGCTTAAAAGATCATTTGCTTGAGTAGGGTGTAAAGGAGCGCTACGTCTTATTCCAAGTTTCTGTAAGCAAAGAGCAGCGCCAAGAGGCGCACTTCAAGTAGTTTTCCGGATATGTTCGAAAATAATGTGTGCATTCATGTTAAAATGTGTGTGTCTGTGTGTGTGTCTTTCGCAAGCTCGTTCGAAATAAAGCACAAACACTCTAAAGGGTTCGCAATTCTTCATCTTTCCAGTATCAGTGTTTCTGTTCGGAACCCTTGATATTTGCTTGGAAAATCGTCAAAACCTTCAACCCATGGTTTTTACCTAACTTGACTCTTTCTATTTTAATTCGGGACTTTCGGAATTACCCTGATAATAGTCAGATGGAGTAGACAAAATGCAACGTAATGCAATTTTCAGGCATCGATAGCTAGCTTTTCAAGTTTTTTAAAGTTCTCGTTTTGATGCTACTAAATTTGATATTTGTTTATCCCAAATCGTAAAAAATCAGAAGGCAAACTGCTAGAGTGTTACTTGATGCACTTTCTTCTCCTCCCTTTGACAGGTGTTTCTTCTTTCTAATTCATAAAGGCCTCGAGGAAAAATTACCATAATTCTAGTTTTTTGATGCGTTCTCAAGCTGCACCCGAAAATTTCAACAATCAGTTTTCGAGAAGTTTAAAACTCATTTGTTTGGGGTTTCATCATAATCAATTTTGGGAAGCTGTTTGAGCGTTTGTATATTTCACAACCTCGCAAATGCGAACACTTTTGGAAAACTTGTTTCAGCGATGACAAGCCAGCTATCGATGCCAATAAAATGGGTCTTGTAACACTTTGCTATTCTATCCAGCTTCTATCAAAGTCATTCCAAAAGTCCAAAACGTAAATTTAAAAAATGGCTAAAATTAAAATTCTCTATGTAAAATGTATGGGCTGGAGATTGTGGCGATTATTTGAAAAGACATCAAAGGAATCCAAAAAACATTACTGCTGGAAAGAGGAAAAAATTCTGCATCGAACACTTTTTAGAGTGTTTGTCTATCTTTATTCTGAATGATTTGAAGATAGGTAGAAAAAAAGGCACGAACTTTTGGACCCGCCTAATATTTTGTGTACCAATTCTTAGCATTTAACTATTATTTGATATTATCGATAACTTATTGATTTCCAATCTACAAAAGATCCTTTCTGAGAAGTGAGATATAAGATACTCGGATAACATTGGAAAGAAAGGTAACATTGAAATTTTCTTACTAAGCAAAATTCATTATTGCTGCAAAGTAGGGGAATTCTCTGTTCAAATACTTCCAATATAGAAGTGAGAAAGGAATTGAGTTGCAATAATATCATGCATGATGCTGAAATGTGATAGCCTTGTTTTAAAAGATCCACTCGACATCGAAAAGCTCACAAAAGCCTCGAGTTAAGACCGCATAACTTTTAACGCCTATGCTTTAGTTTTTTAAACTCTTTCGAAACTGTTGTTATTATAACAGTATCGAACGGGAGTAAAAATTAATTTAAATCATGATGACTATGATTTTGTTTCAATCACGTTCTATAATTATTATTCCGCTTTTGGTTTATGAATATCATCGCTATTACATCTGAAATAGGGTGGTCGGATGACCGCCCTATTGGATGGTGGACCTTTCTATAGCTCAAAAAGGTCGTTTATATCTGATCAAAGCAGGTCCCTATCCCTAGTTTCTCCGAATAACTTGTCACCAGATACTGCTCCTTTGAAACAACGGACATTATGTTTGCTCACTACCGTATTTTGTTATAGTTCTGTTCTGTCTCTTCATTAGCGGGACAACATATCCGAAAGCACAAAGCAATGAATAATTTGATAGTTGGGAGTATAAAGAAATGGTATTTCATAGAAAATTCATGGAAACACTTTTTTTTTTCACGTGAAAAAAGAAGCGGGATTAATTAATTCATAAGAACTTTTTATCAAAAAGAAAGGAACTTTTTCTTTGTACAGAAGCTTGAATGAAACTCCAATGATGTGTAGGTAACTGGTCCGTGGCAGAACAGCGCCGAACTCAGCATTGTACTGAAATGCAAATGAACAAGCCACAAGGCTTATGGGATGGGCGTTTGAGGATACATAACTAACTTTGGTTTAGGAAACAAGCTTAAAAGCTTTTCGCATGCTTTTTTATGTTTACGAAGTTCATCAAAATCTTTTTGAACGCTGGAAGATTACTCAGATAATCGTGAGTTTCGTTGAAGTGGATAAGTTGAATGCTTTTGAATTAGTGATCCTTCTTCCTTGCGGAACTCCTCTTCTGCACAGAACATAACCTGAGCAAAGCTATCGTCATAAAGCGTCAGAGATAAAATTGAAAAAGTTCTTAGCTTGATACCGAATTTTATTGTTGTGTAATAGTCAGCACAGCTAATTCTTCTCTGTTTACCTGTCCCAGTGCTTACTTTTAGGAGAAACATTTTGAATCGCAGATTGAGCTTATGAGCCTTTGCGTAAGAGCCTCCATTTTATCATGAAGGGTTTTATTAGACTTGTGCAGGTGCGATTATTCCTTAAGAAAAATTAGTAGTTTCAAACAGAATCGAATTCGAAAAGCTTTAAGATGTTTTACAACAAAATGTGAATGTTTGACTGCTAATAATTCTTTTATTTCAGGCTATCTAAACAATTTTCATTGTTTTTCAGGCAGCAGATCTATTGTAGGGCTGTCTTCAATTTAGTTTTCAAAATACCAATCGGATCATCTAATGCACATCACCACTGCAGTATTGAGGCACAAACTTGAAACACGATGTCGTCATTGCAAATTAGATGCCATCTCAAAATCATTTTGAAAACTTCTGATTTTGGAACGAGATTTTTCGCAAGCTTTTAAGAGGTTTTCTACAGCTTTACGAAAAACTTCAAGGTGTTTCACAAAAAATGTGAATGTTTGATTTCTAATAATTTCTTTATCTGGACAATTTTTGTTCCTCAGGCAGCAGATCTATTGTAGGGCTGTCTTCAGTTTAGTTTTTGAAATAGAATCTAATCATTTGTGGTACTTTACCATTGCAATATTGAGGCAGAAACTTGCAACAGTATGTCGTATTGAAAATAAGCTGCCATTTAGATTCCGGAACTGAAATTTTGTGGTGATTTTTTCATGCAAGTCAAATCTAATAAGCTTTTTACATGTTTGTAGATTTGACGTATTTAATTTTCATTATTTGTTGGAAAACTGCTGTCAAAGTATGCCTTTTCTGCTTAAAGGCAGCGTCCGGGCAAAATTTCGCCTCTCATATTTCTGCCATTCTGGGGCCTTTCCGTGGCCCTGTTTACAGCTGTAAAATCAAAATTGTTCAAAACTCCCAAAAAACCCGGTTCTGTGGGACCCTCTCTTCAAAAGGTGGACGAGTTTCGAATTGCTCGTCCCCATCGTCATGCCAGCGGGAGGAGCTGCAACTGCACGGATGCAGTTGCATTGCAGTGTGCAGTGCAACTGCAATGCAACTGCAATGCAACCGCACCCTGCGTAAGCACTCGTCTGCAGGGGTGGTTTGTGATACGAAGGGGCGGCTTGTGATACGTATCACAGGCCCGTATCTCCTTTTAGAGGGCACGTCAAAGGATTGGACCAACGCAGATCGGATACTCATGGGCCCCTCTTTACAACTATGTGATAATCTGGGTGGATGGATCTTGCCTGGACGCTGCCCTTTAAGAGTTAGAGACTATGGGAAAGCGAAAAGCTTATGTATGAAGCTCTTAGCGTCGGACTGTCATCCGTTTCTATCGTAAATTAAGGTTGAAATCAGCTTACTTTGCGTTCTTTGAGATCCTCATAAGCCGTAATCATAGACCAAATATTCAGTATATTTTTTGGAACACCCTGTGTATATTCGGTTCAACATCATGTAATGTCTTATCAAACTCACAAACCTCACCTCCACTCGTCTGGACCACAGCTTCTAAGACTTCCACGGCACCTGCAAAATTTGGTTTTTGAAGGATTATACAACGAGAAGGCTCGCTGTACTGTACTTTTGCATGGTTGAGTCAAAACTGCTTCATTGAACTAGGGAACTAGGAGTACCGTAACTGCGATAGAGATTAGCATGGAGCTGCCACTTTCACAGTTTCTGGATGGACCGAGAAACAAGACTGGTGACAAATTTGCTCATATTATGCAAATGTGGTTTTTATACACAGCCTCCAAAAACCACTTCTGGTAAAAAATATTCAAACAAACACAATAAAATCATCTAACACGTCAGAACTATTTGAAACTAAGTAAGAAATCCTGATCTGATGCAGAACAATACAGCTTCTCATGGCATCACACTCACCAAGCGCAAGTGAGTCTAGCAGCAATTTTCGCTCTTTAATCGTTCGAAGGAGGGAAAGCTAAATAGTTTTTGATTTTATTGAGCACATTTTATCAACCTAATTCCAGGCCTGTAAGCCCTACCCTCTTTGTTGTAAAGAAAGCACCTGGCAGCATCAACGCGAAAGTGGCAAATCTTCGCTGAGGGGGGGGGGGGAGAATGCAGCTTATGAATGCTTCATATCCTGAAGTTCCAGTGTCCTTGATTTCACGCGATCACGAGCATATCATTTCGCTGTACAAACCGCATTTTCTAGCACTTTCTATGATCCTCGATGATCCCCGGCAGCCGACAGTCTTTGCTCTAAGATTATTTTGTCAGAGGGCGCGGATCACCGACCTACCGATCTCCAGTGGCGGGAAGAAAAGCCCGCGCTGACCCCTTCGGCAGGGTATAAATACCGGGAGTTAGGGGGAGTCCCGGAGTCCGCGCTGAAGAAGCGCTAGAGGGAGCTAACTCCGTCGAAGAGAGGCGGATCTCCCCCTTAGATAGAGAGTTCTTCCTAGTAAACCTGCCAAAGTGGTCAAGAGGGTAAAGCCCGTTGTTTCATTGTAAGCTTGTTCACGTTACGCATTGTTGTTCTTGTTGTTTGCTGCCGTTTTTTCTGAGATAAATTGTTAGTCGTTCCATCCGTGTTGTCTATCGATCCGGTTGAAACCGTTATACCACTAGACACCCCCGGTTACAATTTTCCTTTCTTCGAAAATAATAAAACAACTTGTGGTAATCAGCTAATCCAACAATACAATACCGCACGTAATTTGTGAAAAAATTGGCGGCGGCCACCGAAGTTAGGCGGCGGCCGCCGCAGTTGGGCGGCAAGCACCGCGTTAAGGGCCGGTCATACCGGTCAGCGATCCATCGCGTCGCTGACTTTCCCAAAAGACAAGTGTCACAAGGCCGGAGATAACTGCGTATCTGTGTTGGCTGTCCGGCGCGATGCATCGCGGGCCGTTTTCTACCCGGCCATACCGATTTGGGCGAAATCGCCGCGATCGTCGTTCATCCTAGCGAATTCGCGTCGCTCATTTCAAAAGCGCGACGCGATGGATCGCTAGGATTGGGATCTCTTTCCAGGAAAGCTTTATGATTGTTCTTTACTTTCTTAAGCTGGTCTCGTGTCTGGGGATTGGAAACCATTTTAGTTTTGTCAGAGTGCATTTGTTTTCCGTGAAATGGAAGCCTTTTAATTTATCAGCACTTGTCACTCGCGCTAAATGCCTTGCACACTTCACAAATTTGCCAGCTATCTGGTTTTCAACTGATGTGTGTTTCGTGGGTACGGCTCTACTATTAACCATTATAACGTTTCTTTGTGTTCTTTATTACCTCAGTATCCTCATCACGTGCATGACTTTTGTTTGTGAACTCTCAGGAGCTAGTTGTACATATTCCGCGGCTAATCTGCACTGGATTCAGTGATTGTCAGATATTCATGACTTTTATATGAGAAGTTTATGCTGGTACAAAATTTGTTTCTCAGAAACGAGCGCTCTGCTGGAGCGGAGCGTGAGCGATTGGAGAAACTTTTTGAGAGGGCAGTTTTTGACAAAACAAATGAGAAGCAGGTAAAAGTAATACATGTTATGTCGAAAAGCCCTGTACAGCATCTGCTTCGCAATCGTCAATATCACCCTTGTCACGTTGTGATTGAAACACTCAAGCCGCGTGATGTGTGAGCATCGTGATGCAGCTTTGCTAATATAATCACTTTTTACGTTTTCCGTAGAGTACCATCCCACAGCTTCGCATTTAGCAAAAAAAGGGAAGTTAAATTCTAAAGAATTTACAGACCTGAAAGTAACAGGGTTGTGGACTGTGTTATTCGGCACGAATATAAATGGAAACCACTTAACTCGTTATAAAGGTAATCGGGCAGAGAATGTTTCACACAAATCATCGCACTAGCCATCCAAAAACCTTCTACTTCTGCAGGATATCATCATGATTTGTAAAAATCGAATGAGTTTTCGAATTAGCACGACAAAGGAGATATCAGATTTGCCAGACATAATCTCAAAGAAATATATAAAATAGGAAATTTTGCAAAAGCACAAGGAACCAAGTTACAAGCGTAGATAACAAACAAAGACTGAAGACGAAGTGTGAGAATGCACACATCGCCGCGGTGGTATGCCCCCTTACTCGAGCGATCAGCGATCCGTCGCGCGTTTTCGTCGCTAGTTTCCACCCAGTCGCGACGATCATCCATCGCGGCGATGGATCGCTGACCGGTATGACCGGCCCTTTAGGCGACAAAGTTAGGCGTTGGGCGCTTAATTTCGGCGGCAGCCGCCTAACTTTTGAGAAAACGTCGAAAGACCCTATCTTGATGTGAATATCTTATGAATTCTATATTTAAGAGTAACATTCAACTCAGATCGGCGAGGCGCATCTTCCAGTGCATAGATGTGCCTAGTCATGTTAGGTCGGTAGGCAGTCAGTTTCACATTATTCTTGAAATTTTAGCTCGAATGAATTACGGTATTGCTCACATTTGTAGAAAAATAGACGCCAAAGTAAGCAGACATACGCAACTGTCGCGTGAGTCGGGCGACGGTCGCGTAAGTCAAGCGACGACCGCATGAGTTATTTGACGGTCGCCTGGTGCATGAATATCACGGCCGCGTGGCCATATCTCGTTCTCGCAGTGCTTAATTCTCGAGGCGAATTTTTTGATGTACAGCACCTCTTTGACGTTCCGATTTCAGTATTCTAGAATCTTTCTGCGAACGTTTCTTCGCGAAGGTGTAAAGAAGCGAGCATTGTCCCGAGTAAATTCCAGCAAAGATTTTTCGATAGTAATTTCCTTTAGATTACGATGCGCTAAAGAGTAGCCGCAGATTTCTTCTCAAAGAAAACAGAAGGGCTGGTGAATTGTGGAAAAAACTTGTCGTCCTAAATTCTTCTCGCCATAGCTCTAGAATACGAAGCTATCTTGCTAAGCAAATGTGAGTTTTGAAATCAGCAGGTCAGATGACCTCTATGAGCAGTTTTCCGATATGTTCATTTTTTCTCGTTTTCGCTCTAGAAGCTCGTCGATGGATTTTGATCAAAATGCTATGCTTTTGAATTGTAAGGAAACTTCGCTTATAGAGGTTTTCGAACACGTTCTTCACGAAAATCGTGGCCTTTGAGACTTGCAGGGTCTTTTTGGAGAGATACGGTGAGGTGACTGTAACTGCATCACGAAAGTGCGTAATTTTGACTGCACTTCTCGCGTATTTAGAAAAATTGCCTGCTTGCTTTTCTAAGTCAAAATTACTAGGAACTGTGCTATCGAATGGTGCATGACTCCGGCTCCAGTCTATAACATTCACCGAGTTACAAGCCCACGAAAACACGTCCTCATGAATTTTTCTTAAATGTAAAGACCGCATGTTTCGTCGAAATTCCATCTTGAGTGCTTATACAAAACGGTGATCAAATCTTTTCACATCCTTAATGGATCTTATTGTGTCGGATTTGGTGGTTTGAGCTCTAGCCACGAAGTAGCTTTGATATTCTTGAGCAGCTGAAGCACATGCAAACACAATCTTATATATAAAGCTGAATGTCTGTTTGTCTGTCTGTCTGTATGTCTGTCTGTCTGTCTGTATGTATGTCTGTACGTATGTTCCGAATAAAAAATTCCATTTCTGAACCGATCAGGACCAAACTTGGCACACATGCACTTCGGGCCCCGGCGGGTGTCATAGGCTACTTTTCGTCATCGATCGATATTGATTTTATCGATTTTTTGCAAATTTTGCAAAAAATCGATAAAATCAGGGCTAGGAGTTGGCACAGGGGGGGGGGGGTAATCGAGCATGCTGATCACCCCCACGGGGGTGATCAGCATGCTCGATTACCCCCCTGTGCCAAATCCCAGCCCCCTAGCTCAAATTTTGCAAAAAATCGATAAAATCGACATCAATCGATAACGAAAAGTGGACTGTGACACCCGCCGGGGCCCGAAGTGTATGTGTGCCAAGTTTGGTCCTGATCGGTTAAGAAATGGAATTTTCTATTCGGAACATACGGCGGAGCCGGGTAAGCCAGCTAGTATTCAATAAGTGTAACTCATTGGGCGAAGCAAACATATCCGAGCGAGTTGTCACACAATCATTTACGGAGGAATTTCAACGAAATATGCTATCTTTACATTTTAAGCAAAACGCATGAGGACGTGTTCTAGGCCCGTAACTCGGCGATTTTTTTAGACTGGAGCCTAAGCTATGCACCATTCGATAGCACAGTTCCTAGTAATTTTGACTTAGTAAAGCAAGCAGGCAATTTTTCTGGATACGCGAGAAGTGCGGCCAAATCTACGCACTTTCGTGATTCAGTTACAGTCACCTCACCGTATCTCTCCAAGAAGATCCTGTAATCCTCAAAGACCTTATTTTTGTGAAAAGCATGTTCGAAAACCTCTGTGAGCGAGGTTTCCTTTCAATTCAAGAGCATCAACATTTTGACCAAAATCCATCGGCGAACTTGCAGAGCGTAAAACGAGAGAATGTACAACACTTGAGTGTTGATGTCCGCTCCATGTTCATTCTTAGCTGAAGGCCTTCACTAAACTCTCACCCACAGCACAGTATACTCGAGCACGTCAATTAGGTGAAGTACGGTACTGGGCGAAAGTTTACCGATTTTCTCGTCTAAGAATGATTCATATGGGTTGGAAATCGAATTCATAAAACCCAAGTTCTTAAATAAGAAGCCTAGGTAGCCAGGTTTTAAAACAGCCTCTCTTTTTCCACTTGCAACATTTTAAAATAGAAATTTACCCAGGCCTAACTCGCCACTTGCAGTTAATCATTGATAGATTCTTGTTAGGTCAAGGCTGGACTGTCAAACTTCTTGTCATGTTGTTACCTCCGCTGTATCACAGCCTTTTAAGTAATAAACTTCCATGGTTGTAAATTTTTCTAATATCTTCGTAACAGTGGCGTACCGAGGGGGGGCGGGGGGGGGGGGGGCGCGCGCCCTCCCCCCCGAGAACGGGTCGGGAAATTTTTGAAAGTTACTTACATGGGTTATAAAATTGTGCGAATGACTTGTCTGCATGTAAATAATAAAAATAATTTTTGAAATTTTTTAAAAATTCATTTTAGCCTTTTAAAAAAAAATTTCTTTTTCCAGATTTTAGGGGTCGGGGACGCGCAAAAACTTTGAGAAGCACCCCAAAAATCTTTTCGGAGTGCGTGGCTAACGCCACGCACCTTCATTAGAAAAAAATTTTTGTCGCCCCCCCCCCCCCCCGAGCCGAAATCCTGGGTACGCCACTGCTTCGTAACGATTTTGAACTTGATGCTTCATTTGCACACCTTACGCGGAACCTCACGCCTAGTTGAGTGTAAAGAGTCACTGGAAGTTATATGCATCAAACTTCAGATAACGTTCACATAAATCTATTTGTTTCAGTTATACTTGAAACCTTGGAAACAATCAAAATATCAATGAAAAAAATTGGCCCTTCATAAGAAGGCATGTCGTGAGATGCCGCGTGTGCTGTGCGGTACACTTACTGAGTTGAGAATGATCCGATTGTAGGTGAAATTTGTTGCTTCCTTTTCCAATTTATGAGTACTCCATGTATACAAAAAACCTCAGTTTTATCTACATCATCAGAATCCACGTCCGCTCAGGTTGTCAAAATTGGGGTAGAGCACTTTAGAACGACAGAAAAAGAGGTCCCGCCGGGCTTCTGCAATAATGCGCAACTCATATAAACGCAAGAAGGTAATTGTGGAAGATGTCTTCGTGGGACCCTCCGCCCCTTTCCCCCCCCCCCCCCCCCCGAAATCGCTCTGACTTTCTGGCGTTACAATTCTTAGTTTTGTTACCGCCTAAGTCTTATTCTCATTACAGAAATGCTCCTATGCGTCTAAGCACTCGTCTCCCTTCTACTTTGTGAAGCGAGGCCTCCGTTACCGTATGTTGCATACATCCAGCCTGACATGCAAATATTGTGACTTTTTAGGAGCTAGGAGCTCAAAGAAGGTCAGATGTCACCAGAGATAGAGTACTTTGACGTCCTCCCATGGTTTTACTACTCGACTGAATTCAAGGAAAATTTACGAAAATTTAGAAAAGAAATACCTTAGCACTTGCTCTGCCAACAGAAAATTCCGAGCGCTGTAATGGGAATTTATTACTTGTATTTGTCATGATGATGCCTGTGCTTAAGAAAAACTCGTGTCCCATATTGATTCCGCCGTATTTGGAGTTAGTTAGAGAAATTTTTGTCTACTTGTTCACTTACTGTATACAATAAAATCTTGAATACTCCCTAACTTCATCGAATTTTTTTATTGACTCTGTCGCTCAAAAGCGAGCTGAAAAATATCTTAGTAGCCGGAGATGACATAATGCTCGAGAGCATTTAGGAAAAGAAGGCATCGACATTTTACGAATACTGAAGTTTTTGAACTCATTCCCGCAAGGTTGCAGAAATTAAAATTCTTGTTGGAATCTTCGCATGATTGGCAAGCTTTATTCATCTACTAGCTGTCAAACCTCCGGGCCTTCTCAACATTTTAATTGTAATTAACATACTCCTTTGCCTCCCTTGCCAGCTCCTCTCCCCCCTTAGCTCAAATGCAAAAATGAAAAAATCTAACCGATCAGTAACGAAAAGTGAGCTATGACGACCCCTCCCCGAATTGTATGGCCGCAAAGTTTAGTCCGCATCGGATCAGAAAGTTTTTTTCCTGAACATAGGTACATTGCAAACAAACAGACATTCGGCTTCATAAGATCGTTCTTTCGGAATACTGTTGAGCGAAATTCATTTAGAAACACAAATGGTCTGTGCTCACCTTGCGTGCAGACAAAGCACAGAATTTGTTGTTTTCTCCTGTCCCTCGCTTGCGATGCACGATGTTATCGTTTCGTCGGTGGCTGCATCTAAAGAGGTTCCACAACTTTGCAAACTAAACAACACCAACCACCACAACGTTTATTGTCGGTTAATTCAAATTTGGGTAATTAAACCATGACAAGTCTTATATATAAAGCTGAATGTCTGTTTGTATGTATGTATGTCTGTCTGTCTGTATGTATGTATGTCTGTACGTATGTTCCGAATAGAAAATTCCATTTCTGAACCGATCCGGACCAAACTTGGCACACATACACTACGGGCCCCGGCGGGTGTCATAGGCTACTTTTCGTCATCGATCGATATCGATTTTATCGATTTTTATCGATTTTTTTTGCTGAGTTCACCTACGGGGCTGGGAGTTCGCACAGGGGGGTAATCGAGCATGGGGATTCCGATTACAATATTGGTTTTCAGGATTATCGATTACTTTTATCGATTTTATCGATTTTTTTGCAAAGTTTGAGCTAGGGGGCTGGGAGTTGGCACAGGGGGGTAATCGAGCATGCTGATCATCCCCATGGACGATCTTGAAAACTAATATTGTATTCGTAATCTGCATGCTCGATTACCCCCTGTGCAAACTCCCAGCCCCGTAGCTCAAACTTTGCAAAAAATCGATAAAATCGATAAAAGTAATCGATAATCCTGAAAACCAATATTGTATTCGGAATCCCCATGCTCGATTACCCCCCTGTGCGAACTCCCAGCCCCGTAGGTGAACTCAGCAAAAAAATCGATAAAAATCGATAAAAGTAATGGACGATCCTGAAAACTAATATTGTGTTCGTAATCAGCATGCTCGATTACCCCCCTGTGCAAAATCCCAGCCTCGCATGTCAAAATTTACAAAAAATCGATAAAATCAATAAAAGTAATCGATAATTCTGAAAACTAATATTGTATTCGGGATCCCCATGCTCATTTCCCCCCTGTGCCAACTCCTAGCCCTGTAGGTGAACTCTGCAAAAAAATCGATAAAAATCGGTAAAATCGACATCGATCGATAACGAAAAGTGGACTGTGACACCTGCCGGGGCCCGAAGTGTATGTGTGCCAAGTTTGGTCCGGATACGGCGGAGCCGGGTAAGCCAGCTAGTAACTAATAAGCAAACATGTGAGTTTAAACAATATATTCAAAATAGGAACGTATAATTTCAAAGAATGAGTAGATTTAAGAATGGTAACTTAAGCAATTATTATAAGCGATGGAAATGCATGAACAAACGAACTAAGTATATGTAGGCGCTCGCTAGCTGGCTCCATCATTTTTTTTGCAGCTGCAATCTTTTTATTTGTAGTTCGAATCTTTTTGTTGAAGAAAATGTCGCATCGCGATCCGAGGTAATGTCGCATCTGGCATAGACTTATCCTATGGCAGTTCGCGACTAGCTTCCTTCTTCCACAAACGTTCAAATTATTAGTTGGCTGCATTGCGACCCGCGAAACGAACGTTTTAGCGTATTGAGGAGTCATCTCGTACAACTCTCGTATATGTTACTCATTTGCATCGCGATCCCGGTAGCTTCCACGAGTTCTACGCGCAAGGGTCGTATCCAGCCTGATTTTCCAGCTGACTCCTTCGTTGCACGAACATCTTTCGCAACGTACTTCGCTGAATCACGAAGACGAGACATTTTTCTCATATTCGTATTGGCGAAGAGATGGAATGTTGCCTGTGTCGGTTCATCTTTAACACGTTTCGGACCGCGAATTCTCGCGCGGCGAAAAAGAGTGTACTTTCAGCCGTCAGCCTACAAGGGGACCTTATTTTGCAGCCTGTGGGCCACATTTGTAATCAGCATGTCAGATAAGCTCCATACCCAAAGTTCTGAGTGAATTCGAAGTGTTTGATTTTTGTCGCTTGAGAGGGACTTTTCTGCTTTCTTGAAAGGTAGGAACAAGAACTCAGATTATGATAGTATACAAAAGTATCTATGTTGTACACGGTACACATCAGTATTGAAACTACGGTTTTTCTCTTATTGCTAGATATCGAAGCAAGGGAAAGTTGCGACGTTGCACGCGTCGTTCACGTCGCCGCACTTCGTTGCAACTGTTGTTCGATTTGTGCTCATATCTCCTAAACAAATATCGGCGGCACAGCTCTACAGAGTCATTCGAAAAGTAGGAGGTTGGACCTAACTTTGGAGTAAAAGGAAACTCTGCAAACGCCAGAAAAATCCTTCAAAGCAGCGTGCTGCATCATATGCAGCACCGGTCCGAAACGTGTTGAAAACTTTGTTTGAGTGCTTTCTAGACAGCTCGTAGAGCTTTCGACGTGGATGTGATTCACCCTTAGTCTCGACTGCATGACAGAACGCTAAAAAGCGGATGAGTCAAACGAGTGGGCACGAAGCTTCTGGTCAGTCATGCGTCGGTGGTTTCCTCAGACCCTCAAGTCGTTCTCTGTGCTCATTTAACATTCTAGATATATACGAGCAGGTGTCTTATGATGAGGAGACTGGGAGGGGGCGGGAGTGGGGGGGGGGGGCTGGTGCCCTCCGGTTCTATTAGGTTGTAAAGAAAGTTTCTGGGCACTTGCGAAATTTTTTTGAAATCGCTGTAACTTCAAGCAGATTGATTCTCTTTTGAAGCTGCAAACTTCATTGCAAAGACAATTTTGTCCACAACATGTATTTGTCTTGCTGGCTTCTCAGCACCTCACTGCGGTCCACCAGCATGCGCAGAAGGGAAAAAGCTCGTCGCGAAAAGTGGCCTATTTGCGCAGGATTATCTCAGGCAGGATAACAGCTGGAGAGTCCAGATGCTGTAGTTATATAGAGTTCTGTTGGAGCTGTTATGAGAACCATTCATTTTTTTGAAGGACCACCTGCACAAAAATTTTCCCCAGAATATTTGAAAAATCGACCATTTTTTGCCCCTAAAATTGCACCATTTTTCGAGTAAGTGGCTTCGGAGTCTTCTAGCTCTGCACAGAAAGGGCCAAATCTTTGATTACTGGCAACATTGGTGGAGTAATGCCTTGCACATCTTTTGGACCTATCACCTAGGCGTGGCGATCCCCGCAGAAGCGACGCCAACTGCAAAAAGAGTTGCAGTCAAAGGCAAGTTCGACAGCTTGTAATTTCTGAGCACATATCGCAAAACTCGAGTGCAGCTGCGGGTCAGAAGTTGACAGGTTCCTCAATCAGATCATTCATGATTTGGACGGAATTCTTTGAACTGCACGGAAAAATGGGCACAGGAAGAAAAATTGCGAAATTTTTATGTTTGGAAAGATTGCCTTTTTTGGTGTACAGGTCAAACACGTCTTGGCCTCGATAGAAATCAGAGGCGATATTGAAAACTTCAGGCTTCCTTCTACTGAACAATGTAAAAGACTTGGTGCAAAGTCCGACCGAGCGCCGAAAAAAGGCGTTTGAAAATGAAATTTCCAAAAGTGCCCGGGAACTTTCTTCACAACCTAATACTTGTCACAAAAGTACTGTCACAAAAGAGCATTATTTATGACATAAATATTCTCTCGATTTATACGCAGTCCTTTATTCTTTCGTACCTCCTGCAGCACTGCCTCAGCTTCAAAACAACTGTTCAAAAAAAGCAACAAAACAGCGACCTTTGCTTTCCTCGTCCTTTCGAAGGAGGCAGTGGGTCAGAGTTACTGCAAAAAGATGGTAACTGAACAACAAGCGAACTTCCTTTTAATTGGTGAGGGTGTGATTGATCTCCATATGAACCGTTCCCTTGGACGACTTCTGCGTCTACTAGCTTTGTTCTTTCTTTATGAAGATATTTGTCAAAAGAAGTCCTGATGGAGAGAATCTCAACAAAACCATCGCCGTTTTCTTTTCGAGCCTACCACCGAACCTCCTAATCTTAAATCTTTTTTAATGTATTCTAAATCTCACGTTGACTTCGCTTGCAAATTGTAAAAGGATTTTTCGTTGTGTACGACCTTCTTCATTATTAGCGAGAAGCATCTAAATCTGTTATTGCTGCTGTTGTTGGAGAGTAGCAGTGTTGAAGGCTCTGACGTGGAGGACGTAGTCGTAGACGGCTAACCTGGGCGATAGGAACTCAAGCGACGACAAGATGGATGATGGATGGGTGGACAAAAAGCCAACGCCCTCACCAATTCACAAAACCTTCTTATCACGAAAATGAGGGCCATCATTTACCTGTCACAGGTCCTTGCACTCTTTTCTGTAGAGCGATGTACGGTACTTGAGGTGCTCTGCAGCCAGAACGAGCATGGCTGTTGTCGCTTTGTAGGTACTGTCTTGGCGTTGTAGGCGCAGAGCTCAAAGGCAGTGTTCGGGCAAAAAACCGTCTTGAGATTTTGCCCTTATAAGGGCTATTCGCCAATCCGAGTCCGAAAATTCACACTGGAAAGCGCGAAAACGGCAAAAAAAGGCTCTAGAGCAGGAGGGAAATCAACAGGTGGGCAGGGTCCTCCCCACTATGAATTCATGTTTCCAGCTTTCAGAGCTTACAGGCCGTTGTTTTCCTAAGGCGACAGCCTTTGTGAGATAAGAAACTGCCCTCGACTTTTACGTGCAGCCAGACTGTGGGGTATCCAGCGGATTGTTTTTAGTTATGCACCCAGCGAGATCGAAAGCAGAAAATCGAAATCCCTCACTGCTTGGGAGGTTCTGTCAGAGTATGGATTTGGGGCTGTACATCGATTCAACACGCAATTTCAACGCCAAAGTGGGGCAACAAATCATAGTGGCGGAACTTGGATAAAATCCTCAACTTATAGCAGATTTAAAAACGGACTCAAACGAAAATTTAGGAAGGTGCGTCCATCCTAGACGAGTGTTTTGGTGCACTTGTAAAAAAACTATTGAAAAGCATTTCTGGCTCTGAAAGCTGCAATTATTCACATCTCGCCATAAAACTTCAAACAAAAAGTCCGGATAAAATGCTTTTCTAAGGAATTATTCATATGTCAAGATTACGTGCATTTTGAGTTTATATTCATGGATATGGCCTAAATGACTTCTAAAATCGTCGTATCTCGCTTCAAACGACTTCTACTTCATTGTTGTTCAGCGCTAAACGCTTGTATGGCGGAAGAAGATTATTGGCACATCAAGGAAAAAATAAACATTGGCCTTTGTAAGAAGTTTTGGTTTTTTACAAACCATTCTGCTCAGTTTCATCTATCATAAGAAAACTGTGGCGTACGATATCCTTATGATTACAAATTAGTAAACCATTGCATCCAGAGATGGTATTTGGCCGAGCTGATAAAAACATCCCTAACTAATTCCATCGTAAAACTCAGTAGGGATAATAACATAAAGAAGGGCAAAACAAACAATTGGAGAAACTGGGGAGGGGGGAGTAATTATTCCGAAAACAACTCTTGACATATGATGTGATAGATCATATATACAAAAGCTTTCATTGTATTAGGTTGTCCGGAAATTGATGCCCGTTTTAAATTCCAACCGCGCTAAGTCGTATACTTCTCATCCCTAAATGGGTTGCAAAGTACCGTTCGATAGAGCAAAGCAAGCTCTACAAGATGGCCATCTTGCTTTTGCAACAGCTTTGATCCATCTCGAGTTTCCAGCCAAAAACTAAAAAGACTCAGCAGCCCGAAAAATCGAAAAAAATCGTAACTCATTTCATAAATATTCTACAAAAATTCTAATTTGCTCGCGTAAACACTATTCACATAAGACATCAATATATGCCGTTGCCGTATTTTTTTCCCTGTTAGAAACCAAGGAAACGGAAATTTTCGTGCATTTGCCAAAGTGATGCTGTGCCGTCCCCACATAGGTAGTTGTATACCACAAGCCTGGAAAAGTACAAACTTAAATTTTCAGCTCTCTACAAGCTTTAGTTCTCGAGAAATACCGAATATAGCTTTCCTTACTTAGGTGGTCCAAGCTAAAATCAAAGATCAAAGCTGTTGCAAAAGCAAGATGGCCGTCTTGTAGAGCTTGCTTTGCTCTATCGAACGGTACTTTGCAACCCATTTAGAGATGAGAAGTATACGACTTAGCGCGGTTGGAATTTAAAACGGGCATTAATTTCCGGACAACCTAATATAAGCATGGTACAATGCTGTCATGAATTGCATTGTCGTGATTTGATTACAAAATTCAGTACACTGTGAAGTGGCTATTTTTCTGCAGGAAATAGTGTTCGAGCTTTCTAGCACTACATTAAAGACACCGTCCACCCAAAATTTCGACCTCTTTCATTTCTCATACTCCTAACTCCTAATATAAAGTCGGAGATCTGCGAAAACCACAAAAAACCCCCGTTTTTAGAACCCGCAGAGCGATTTCTTCGGAACGGTGGTTAGGTAAACGTCATGCCTCCTTAAAGGGGAGGAGCCAACGTGGCGAATCTGTCATCCGAGCGATTTTTGAAGCAATTTTCTCGCTTCGGAAGCAACTTTTGCCGGCGCGAGTTGGATAAGTATATAGTTGGGGGCCCCTACTGTTAGGGAGCCTCCAGACCGCGCCGGTTGTCGTTTTGCAGCCAGTAGCTGCTTTCGCCCCGGTTGCTGCTATTGAAACGCAACGTTTCGGATCCTTGGAGCATCGCGAGAGCCTATTGGCACTAAATACTAGGCTTTACAACCACTCTTTTGTTTCCAAGGTCCTCTTCTTTCCGTAAGCAATTCATTGCAGTTCTGATGCTGAAGTAATCGACTCATTGTCGAATATTCAATCTACCTCCCGCTGTAGAGCTGTTTCTTGAGGCAAAAAAATTGATGAATGGTGTTTTGTCTTTCATGCATTTTCAGGCTATTTAGGGTAGTTGATCGATTTCGTAGAAAACAAAATTTCTTTCAATTTGTCCTCAGTTTTGAAGCTATACTACTTCTATTAAGGAGTCGTCACGTTGCGGACTTTCCCTTAATGTAAGTGTGAACTTGTTAACATCATGCAGCATTGTATTTCGTACTCTCTCCTTAACTTTATCATTGAAATTAGGGAAAGCCCGCAACCCACCTCCACACAAATCTGGGAGCTCATAAATCTTTGCTGGACGCTGTTTTTTTTCTTGCACAGCTTTCTCGTTGATGATATTGCTCTGATGTGTGGTTGCGCAGGCAAGGTTTTTCGATGTCTTTTCCGATTTGAGATTGGTCTACTAACTATGCTGAATGGACGATATCGTCGCAAAACGCTGTTTGTACTTTCTAATTTCAAAGCTATTCTACTGTACTGCTTGAAGGTACACTTACTGATCTAATTTTAACTACTCAAGGTTAGCTATTTTACTATGTTGAAGTAAACGGTATATAGCTTGAATGGAGAAGGAGAAGGCACCAAATGGTTCCGCTTTGGAGTAGATCGGTAGTCAGCGTAGCGAAGTACAGAAAGCAAAAATAGTACAAAAAATTTGAATTCTGCAGCTAAATCGCTCCTACGGCATGATGGAACAGCTTCAAAAACAAAGAAAGTACATTCGCAACTCGCTCATCCAGCATAGTTAACCAGTTTCAAAACGAGAAAGACATCGAAAAGCCTTACCTTGCAATAGCTCTACAGCGGGATCTAGACTGAAAGGGTTTCACTCGACAACGAATCGATTTTTCCAGCATCGTAGATGACCAAAAAAACGGGATCCAGATCAATTGAACTATATCTGCAAAGAATTACTACAGCAAAGAAGAGAACTTTGGAAACAAAAGAGTGATGACCAAGGAATCGAGAAGCTTAGCATCTAGTGCCGATAGGCTCTCGCTACTACGCTCCAAGGACAAAATCTGACACAGTGGGCTTCAGCTGCAATAGCGCCAACCGGCGCGAAAGCAGCTACCGGCTGCAAAAACGACAACCGGTGCGGTTCCGGCGCGGTCTGGGGGCTCCCTTAGGTATCAGAATTATTAAACCCATTTTGGGTGGAAGGTGCCTTTTAGCTGTCAAAGCCAAAAGGAGCTCTAAAGTTGAGCATAACTTTGATTTAAGCTCTGATCACTCTAGCTGAATTAAGACTAATTGAGGAGGAAACGTTGTGGAATCAAGATGGTAACCTTTATAATAAATCAGAAAAGAAAAATCCAAATCGTAAAATCTTGCCTATTCTTGAAAGAATTTAGGTGTTGCTTCTGAGGGTGAGGAGCAATGGGAACTGTACCGTGTACCTACCCGCGGGAGTACCTCCATTTCTTGCAAATTTTGGTATTTTTGAAAAGCCTTGTAGAAGGCTAAAAATTCAATTTTGTATTTCTGAAGGCTTGTAGCATACTGGTGTGGAAAAAGCTCAGCATTGCTTTGGCAAAAGCTAGATATTTTCGTTCCACGATTAAAGGTGTGCACATTTGCATGTTTGAATTTGAAGAGTACATTTCTATCTTGTTTTTTTCGTGTACTGGATCTCATTTTTCCTTCGGACTCCGATAAAAATTGTGGTGAATGTTTGAGAGCTACTTTGTAGAACTTTTGTTCAACGGGCCTGTTCAATCAAGGCTTATGTCACAACCTGACACTTACTTATTTTTGAATTTGAAACCCATGTTCTCTGTTAGCGACACAGATACTTCAGGGTTTTACAATCACATTCATTACTATTCATTGTTTCTGTGAAAACGCACATTTTTGCGCTTGACCTGCATTTGGCGAGAAAGTTGCAGAGTTTGAAACATTTTTGCGACTACTGTACGTTCACATTATTCTCTTGCGTCTACATTATTCTCTTGTTTGATGCTAATAGAGACAACCGCTATTTTATGAGCAATGCCTGCCGTTCACCCCACGTAAGCAAACTTACCCATGCTCGTTGATACCATTGCTGGCACAGTTCTTTGCATACGTCAAGTTCTTTTTCAAAAGCCAAATTAAACTTGAATTCTGAAAAGCTGAGACCGAGTACTTCTATCCACTGGCTTTTTTGATCAGTGTTACAGACGTTGATCTGTAACTACTAGGTCTATAATCCCACTCTGCAATTGTGAAATACTCTGGCACCTATTAGCACTGAAGTATATGTTCATGCGTAGTCTGTCGCATCACTTTGACTAAAGCTTTCGATTTTTATTGCATCGAATCACAATAAGATTCTTATGCAGTACAAAAGCTCAAATAATAGGTGGTTATCGCGTTTGTAAGTGCCCTCTGGAGGATTATCGCCGAACTCAGCATTTTCCTGAAATGCAAATAAACCTTGAAAACTCGAATAATATGGGTGCAGAAGCAACTCAGGAAAGATGTCTGGTGAACTGCTATAGCACAATTGTCCCAAAATGATTTTCTTGTTTTACTTTGTGCAAAGGTTTTTACCACCTACCTAGTTTCAACTTTGGATACGAGCTAAGAAGGTTTTCGCATGCTTTCTTATCCTTACGGAGTTTTTCAAAATCTTGCTGAAGCCTGGAAAAAGACATAAATAGTACAAAGACCTTATTAAACTACATAAGTCGATCACTTTTGGGCCTGCGATCCATTCTTCTTCATCTCCTTCAATGTATAATAAATGATCTGAATAAAAATATCGTTTTGGCGAGCCTTGGCCTAGCACATTAAAATGCTCTCAGCGCTTGATGTACGAAATATACATGTATCAACGACGGCTACTTTTTAACCCATTAGTCATCATTGCTTACATTGATAGCAAACCCTTGAGCAGGCTTCATAAGCTTTGTCAACTTCATGTTCATTGTTTTTATCTTGTTTTCAATAGCTTTGTTCATCTTGAGAGCTTCCGCTGTCTAAAATAGCCGGCTTTTAAATTTTGGTCCGAACCAGCTTTAAGAGATCAGAAACAAATTTAAACTTTTCCGCGTTCAAGTACGGCCTTCTTGTATTCGTCAAATTCAGCATCACTGAATTCGGTCAAATCTTTGAAAGCATCCGTTGCACCTGAAAAATTTCTGACTTTTCAGGATGGATTAAAACGGGAAAGTTCACTGCACTTTACTTTTGTATGTTGGAGCAGAGACTGTCTCCGTGAACGAGGACAGTAGAACTAGCGTAGCTGCGAGGGTGAGGAACATTCTGAATCAGGTAGCTATCAGTTTAGCCTTTGGATGGACCGGAAGACAAGGATAGTGTTGAAGTTGTAAGACTGCTCTAATATTATGCGATTGAAGTTTTTATATCAGCTTGCTGAAAGCTACTTCAAACATTCAAAAATTATGCTAACACGCATCAAAACCACTTAGCCTCTTCTGTTTTATGTAAATGTATAAACCAAGCATTAAGACAGGCCGTGCTTAACACTTGACAAGAAGGATTTCTTAAATACCGTAGCTAATCACGTGAACGCAAGAGTAATTACTTCTTGCACTTTGGTATAATATTTGGTGATAATTGAAAAAATAACCATTTCTGCGTTTTATTGAGCACAGTCCAACAATCGATGGTAACGGCTGATTTAAGTAAAAATTGCACACTCATTTTCTTAGAATTGCATCAAAACTCCCATACAAAAGCTTTTATACCCTTCAAAATCCTGTAAGGACGAAGATAATGCAACTTATACGCGTGGTGGTTCAACTAGGGGAATATTCCGAAAACAATGTTGTAGATTCGGGGACAAGTCCATAATTGTTGCCACCTTTGTTGCCATTTTTTTAAGTGCTCGATACTCACGCCAATTTGGGAGTCTATAAACGTAATGCGTTTTATGACCCTCAGCTCTAAGAAGTTACTTTTACTGTTTTGCCTCAAGCGCTTACCCTTTAATTCAACTGGATTGGCGGCTGGAAGGCGGGGCTTCGTGGCCTAGTTATGGCTGGAGAACAATCAGAGAGCACGAGCGCATAAGAGAGGCCGACTGCGTCGCGGCTCGATTGGCCTTAATCAGGTTACAAAGCCCCGCCTTGCAGCCACCAACCCAGCTGAAACGAAGGTTTATATTCTTATTTATATAATTCTTATTTTTTTTTCTTCTTTTATTTTATTTTTATATTCTCTAGATGTAGCAGTATGCCCAGACATAAAGCCGTTTGTTTGCTTTTTGCTGACTCTTTGTACGGCTAAAAAAGTCACAAATAGTCTCCATTCATATTCGAAAATTTAAATTCCACTCCACTTGCCGTAACGCAACCCCCTTTTGTCTTTCCTTGTAAAGTGGAGGTGCTACCTCGCACCTACCGTAACAGGTTACTTGATGGAAATCTTTTAAACTTAGTCCAAATTTTCCAGAGTCTCACTCCGCTATAATCAATCGCTAAATTGCGTTGAATTGTCAGAGAGTTTTCATCAATGCACATTTTGCTTGAGCGATTCTTACAACCTCCTTTGTTCTCTAGTGTTTTTTTTTACAGTCAGATATACAGTTTTACAGATAACTTGCTGCTCTTCGACTCAGTTGTTGTGAAGGAGGAGCGCAATTGTTATAATTGTAGATCTCAAAAGGAGTGATAGTTCTATGTTTCAGATATTAACGTTCAATATTCCTGTGTCGAGCTAGAGTGACATGTAAGCAGAAAGTTCTGCGAAACGAAAAAATGCGGCGTTTAGATCGATTTCCACTGTAACGCTGCCAGAACATTGAATACAGAATCGCAGTGATGCGCGACATACCCTGCGGTGGTTCTTATCCGAGCAAAGGTGGAGGAAATTTTGCCGCGCATGGGAAAAACATGTCAAACAAGGTGGCTGTTAAAAAGCAGTTCGAACAATCTAGAAGCTGACAACCTTCCCAAAAATACATTTCTCAGATAAAACTGGAATTTTTCTGGTCTGTTTCCTCTTTTTGCCTTCCTTTGATCCGTATGACTATGATTGGAACAATATACTTACTTAGATACTTAGATGGCCTGTCCTCACGTGACGTGGCCCCAGCACAGAAGTTCCCATTGATCCCTGTTCCTCGCTTCGGACATCCATGATCTTCTTGTTGTCGTCGGTGGCTGCGTCCACGAGTTCCAGGGCGAAAATTGTATCCGGCTGATTTCTCAGCTGAATAGCTCCATCCGTTCCACGAAGACGTCTGCCCATCTCGTTGGTGGTCTTCCTCGGGGACGTTTGGCTTCGCGAGTCCACTCAGATTTTCTCAGTGTCCATCTGTCGTCTGTTCTTCTCACAATGTGACCGGCCCATCGGTGTTTCGTTTTCGCAGCTATTCCACTGGGTCACGATGACGGGACATCTCATATCCGTAATGCGAATTCCGACAAGATGTTGCTTGTGCCAGGTCATCTTCAGATGACTGCGCTCGAGAGTTCTGTGGGTGACACCACCCACCCACCCACACTGGAACAATATAAGCTCAACAATATGAATTTTAAGGCAACACAAAGCAAATTTGGCAACGCACCTGGAAATCGATTTTTTGGGGTAACTAAGGCACTACCTAAGCAGCAGCTCAAATAGTGCACTCGCTGCTGAGATATCCATTTCTGATCGACCCCACTACCCTTTCGGCGGACGACTTGTTTGGTTTTGCATGGAGCCCTCTCACTAAATGGGTCCCTGCACGAAATCCTGGAAGGCGATGGTCATTTACCAAGTCGGTAGTGGAAAGTGTCTGGAGAGGGGCAGAGGATTACATGTTCCAGAAAGGAGAGGTTGACTACCATGCGTATGCAGCTATTGTTAGAAGAATCGTGATTTGACGTCTCATTGTTGATAAAGTCTGGAACAAGTATCCTATGATGAGTATTTTTAGTATAGAAAAATCTTAATCTCACTTCCCGTTCATCGTGCAGCGTCCTTAAACAAGGTAACTGCAGCGTTGCAAGCTGAAACACAAGTAGAGATTTTCGAAACGAATTGCACTTTGTTCAGGTCGCAGCAGCAGCTTCAGCCAAGTGAATGAATTTTCACCAACATTTTTACTCCCAGAATATGACTTCATAAACCACATTAATATATTTTGTGTAGCAATTCTAAGCATTCAACTTTACTTGATATATATTATCGAAAAGTTGTCGATTTCTAATCCACGAAGTTTTTTTTTTTGACAAATGAGATATAAGATATTCGCGTAATATCGGATAGGAAAGTATTTTAACATTGAAATTTTCTTACTACGCAAAATTTATTGTTGTTGCAAACTAGGGGAATTCTCCCTTCAAATGTTTTCGACACAGTGGTGAGAAGGGTCTTGAATTGCAGTATCATGCTTAATGTTGAAGTGATAGTTTTGAGAGATCCACGAAGAGTTTGTTGAAAAGCTCAGAAAGTTAAGACCGCTTACTCAAAGCTGAACCATTAGTTTTTCAACATTAGTTCAGCACTATTACAACAGGATCGACGGGGTGTAAAAATCAGGTGATAATGAATCGCACTGACTACGATTTTGTTTCGATCACGTTGTACTTTATTACACCGTTCCTTATACGAATATCAACGCTCTTACATCTGAGTTAAGGTAATCTGACGTTTATCCTTTTATGTCTTAGAAAAGATCGTTAATATCTGGTTAAGGCAGGCTCTCATTCCTAGTCTAGAAATTTCAACTCTGAATAACTTGGGATCAGATCTGCTCCATCGCAACAATAGGCATTACTTATGGTTATTTATCACCTCAATTCTATTACATTTCTGTTCTGTTTCTTTACGAGCGATTACAGAGCCAAGGGCACAAGGCAATACATAATTTAATTTTATTGGGAGTATAAAGAGTTGCCATGCGCTATGGAAACATTTTTTTTCAAGTGGCATAGAAGCAACATTAACTTTATGAGACTCTTTCATTCTTTATCGAAATACAGAGTTTGTAGTACGGAAGCTTGAGTAAAATTCTAATTACGTATAGATAACTGTTCCGTGGCAGAACAGCGCGAACTTAACAATGTCTTCAAATGCAAATGAACAGGCTACAAAAGCTTATGGGAGGAATGGGTTTTTGAGAAAAGTACTTCATTGCCTACCTAGTTTTAACCCAGGAAACAAGATTAAAGGCCTTTTGTATGCTTTTCTGTCTTTCCGAAGTTCATCAAAATTTTTCTGAATGCTGGACGAGTATACAAATAATTGTGATTTTTGTTAAAGATGTCCGAAAGTTCTGTCCCACCATTTTCAAAAAAATCGTAACTTCTTCCTAACACAATGTTTTTGCAAGAGTAAAACCATATTAATAAGTGCAATTCATGTTATTTCCAAAACTACGTTGGCTGCTATCCACCAAGTCCTGAATGCAGAGATAAAAATGGGGAAAGGAATTCATTTCAATTTCAGAATTTTTAAGCAAGCCCGTTAAAAAATCCAAAAGTGTGCCATAAAATCCAAACCAGCCACTATCCTAGGCTATTTCACCACCTCTTCTGGCTGCGCAAAGTTCGCGTTGATCGAGCTCTTCTTCGGAAAGTTATGATTTTTTGAAAAAATTGTCAAAAAATTAATTTTCTTAAGAAACTGATTTTCTGGCATTTTTTCTTGAAAATCATAACTTCTTTCAAAACAGTTCGATCAGCGCAAATTTTCTTCAGCTGGAAAGAGGGAATCAAAAAACCTAGGATACTGCCTGTTTTGGATTTTATGGCACACTTGGATTTTTTAAGGGACTTGCTTAAAAATTCCGAAATTGAAATGAATTCCTTTCCCCATTTTTATCTCTGCATTCAGAGCTTAATGAATAGCAGCCAACCCAGTTTTGGAAAGTACATGAATTGCACTTTCTAACAGTTTTACTCTTGCGAAAACATTGTGTTAGGAAGAAGTTACGATTTTTTGAAAATGGTGGGACAGAACTTTCGGACCAACCCAAAAGAAATCTAAAGATTCACGCTTGTAAATCTGAAGGCTTGCAGCATACGTTTGTTGGTGCGGGAAAACCTTAGCACTCTTGGCAAAAGCAAGAAGTTTTCGTTTTCTGATTTTCAGATAAGGTGTGTACATTTTATCTTTGAACTTGAATAGTGCACTGTTCTGTTTTTCTTCCTGTAGTTGGATCTCTTTGTTATTTTATCTTCAACTTCGCGTGGATCAAAGTTGGGTTGAGCGTCTGAGAAATACCTTGTAGAACTTGTTATGCTTTAGCGGTACCACGAAACTCGAATAGAATGTAAGAAGTTAAAGTTATCGCCGTTTTGGCCTATTCGGTGTAAAACTTATGTTACAACGTGGCACTTGAAGGGGTTTATTTTTGAGTTTGGAATTTGGAATTTATGTTCTCTGTTAGCGGCACATTATAGCTCAAAGTTCACCATCACATGCATGTTTTCAAATACCATTGCTTACACAGTTCTTTGCACACGTTGTGTTTTTGTTTTTTAAGGTAGATAAAATTTTGAAGTCTGAATAAGTCAAGACCGAGTTGCATTCCACCGATTCTTTGTTAAGAGTTACTGCTACGTTTCTGTAATCTCTAGGTCTATATTCCCGCTTAAAAAAAACTGTTCCATTACTCGAGTGTGTAAATATTCTGACCAGAGCCCGGCACAGATCGTCTGGAAACAGGCTGGACTTCGTTTTTGAAGCAAACAGCAAAGGGGTTATCGGGAAAAAACGAAAAGGAACCGAGCTCCAAGAATAAGCGCCATTTAGTCTAACACAAGCTTTTCCGACAGATCATCACACGATTGACCTGCTACAATACCGCTCATAATTCGTCAAAAAAGTCGCCGGACTGCGGCGGAGTGCGCTAGAGTGCGTCGGAGTGTGGCGAAGTGTGGCGCAGTGCGCCGGAGTGCGGCGGAGTGTGGTGAAGTGCGTCGCACTCCGGCGACTTTTTTGACGAATTATGATCGGTATTGTATATGAAGTGAGTGGAAGGAAATATACATATATTAGGTGTATAATAACATCAAAAAGTGGGCGGGGCTTACAGTTCACAGCTAACAGCGATAAAATCGATATTTTGAGCTTAGAGAACTATCAAACCTCAAAAATCGATAAAATCGACATTCTGGAGGTTGCAAAATCCCGAAAATTGACGAAAATCGATATTTTGGAGGTTGCAAAATCCCGAAAATTGTCAAAAATCGATAAAATCGACATTTTGAAGGTTGCGAAATCCCGAAAATTGACAAAAATCGATATCTCAAAAATCGGCAAAATTGATAAAATCGATATTTTGAAGGTTGCAAAACCCCAAAAATCGGCACAAATCGATAAAATCGATATTCTGGAGGTTTCGAAATTTCGGAAACCGGTAAAATTATTGAAAAACTAAGCGAAAAATTCGAAAAACTCCATAATAAGCTCATTTCCAGTGCTTTTATGCAGCTGAAACTTTTCCAAGCAAGCTCCGCCCACTTTATACCCCACGCCACGATCGAAATTGAAGAAAATAAGAAAAATTAAGAAAAAATAAGCGAAAATCGCGTTTTTCTAGCCCGATTTACCCCCTTTTTTAGCCGTTTTCAGCCCCTAACCAGGTCCAGATGGCCGCGGGAAAACTGTACACGAAGCGGTAATAAAGAGAGGGGGAAAAATAAGGGGGGAGAGAGAAAGGGGGGGAGAAAGAGGAAAAATCGCGTGTCTAAGTTTTTCTTTTTTTTTAGTCTAAGTTTTTTTTTAAAGTCCGGGAAGGTTTATAGATAGGCTCCCACAGCCGGAGCCCCTACATTTTCTCCGAATTATATGTGGTGTTCCCCTCGAATACAAACTGAAGAATGGCTATCCCAGCTCGTCATCCCTACTCTCCGCGGAGATAAAATTCAAAATATGCACTATCGCCTTCATATAGCGCCTCTTACGCTGGAGCTGTGAGCACGAGCTACCCCTAGAAAAATAGAGCTACCAAAACTACATGTCAATGGCCACATGAGATTACCCCAGCCCTGCAACTCTTAGAGATATAAGGCGCCGAAATCGCCCTTATTGACAGATTTCCCAAGTTCGGCTGTCAATAAGGCACTTTTAATGGAAATTTGTTATTCTACGACCTTCTCTCTAAAAATCATATTTTCAGAGATCTGTCGAATAAAACAAACCCCAGCCCCGTAGCTGTAATATTCGCAGAGTTATTAGCCCCCCAACATGCATGCTCAGGCCGTAAAATCGGCTCTCCCAAAGTTGCTCCGTAATTCCCCCAAAAATCATGTTAGACACCTCTCTTATACCTATACACACCATATTTTTTCCAGCTTCTTAGAAGCAATACACACTGATATAGCGCGCTCTTGGCCTCTCGCTCCTCACTCTTGGCCTCGGCGTAAGATTTGGTTAAAATATTGAAGTTCTCGGATTGACTGTAAACTTCACTCATAGTGGTTTTTGGTCCCGATCTTTACGAAAATCCTATTTATTTTGCACTAGAGAGTCTTACAGTAAAGCTAAAGTGAGATAGAAGTAGCTGGACCAACCAAGATCGCAACTTCGCCTGCACTTTTCCCCTACCTGTTGCGGAAATTGTCTGCAAATTTTTGTGAGTTGAAAACTTTGTGAACACCTCTATCGGACCATGCTTAGCACAGATCTTTATTTGAATTGTTCGTCAGATTATGATGTTACAAAATCGCCTTCTCATCAATTGTCTTTCAAATTCGAAGGTCGTGTAATTTGGCAGATATTCTATCCTACAATGTGCCACCAGCAGCAAAACAATATAAGAAATGTTGTTAGCACGTCGAGTACAATACCGCTTACAGAATGTGCAAAATTTCCCTGAATATCGCATAATTCCGAAAATTCCATAACAGACTGCTCTACATACAATACCGCTCATAATTCGTCAAAAAAGTCGCCGGACTGCGGCGGAGTGCGCTAGAGTGCGTCGGAGTGTGGCGAAGTGTGGCGCAGTGCGCCGGAGTGCGGCGGAGTGTGGTAAAGTGTGGCGCAGTGCGCCGGAGTGCGGCGGAGTGTGGTGAAGTGCGCCGCACTCCGCCACACTCCGCCGCACTCCGGCGACTTTTTTGACGAATTATGATCGGTATTGTATATCGTGCATGGCGAAAAGTGCGCGCGATTTGAAAGCAAGGCTTAAATAAACAAATTGCTGGTTTGCAGCGCACGCAGACTCATGTGATACCAAAATTGAACTGTATGTATAGAAAATTATTTGCGAAAGTATTATGTAAAAAGATTTGAAAACTTATGTGAAGTACCTTTTCCAAAATTAGATCGTCTACAGACGGTCACCAGACGATCTGGGATCGTCTGCAGCATATATTTTCGTCACTTCACATAAGTTTCGGATCTTTTTAGCATGCACGGACTCCCCGGTCAAAAATCTATCATTGAGCATGAATTCATTTTCATATCATTGCCTTTCCTCTGTTTTTTCTTCATTTCTTCTCGCTTTGTTAAATATCGCGCTCTAATGCCAAAGTCTTCTGCATGCCTAGTATTCAGCTCCAATTTGGATTTTCACTCTTATCTTATGTCTTTTCTTTCAGACTAGTAAATCTTTCTTGTCATCTTCTCCTAAGCAGGTAGGTCAAAGGGGACTTCGTAAAACTTCCGAAAGTCAGGGGAGACTTCATTTTCAGAAACCCTAGAAGCCGACTCGTGCCGCGCCCTGATTCTGACACCTAATTTGCGTAGTCTGTCGCACCACTTTGACTAACGCTCGATCTTTATTGTATCGAATCACACAAAGGTTCCTATGTAACACGAAAGCTCAAATAAACTGTGATTAACGCGAAGTGCCGTCTGGAAAATTACCGCCAAACTCAGCATTCTCCTGGAATTCAAATAAACAAAATAAAAACTCAAATAGTCATGGGGAGAGGCATCTTCGGTAGAGGTGTCTTGTGAACTGATAGAGCACAACTGGCACACAACGATTTCCTTGTTTTACTTTGATCAAAGATTTTTATCACCTACCGAGTTTCAACTTGGGATACGAACTGAGAAGGTTCTCGCATGCTTTCTTATCCTTACGTAAAGTTTCAAAATCTTTCTGAATACTGAAAAAAGACATTGATAATACGCAGATCTTATTAAATTATATAAGTCGATCACTTTTGCGCCTGCGATCCCTCCTTCCGCATTTCCATTGCTGCATAACTGAGGAGCTAAATAAAAATATCGTTTTGGCGAGTCTAGACGTAGCACATTAATATGCTCTCAGTGCTTGAGTACAAAATATAAATTTACAACGGCGGCTACTTTTTTTGCACATTAGCCATCAATGCTTACTCTTATAACAAAGTTGTAGGCAGGCTTCATTAGCTTCATTGATCTCATGTCCATTGTTCTCCACTTGTCTATGAGAGCTTTATTCGCCTTCAAAGGTTCCGGCTTCGTCTGAAATTACCGGGTTTCAAATTTTGGATGGAATCAGTTTCAAGAAGAAAGTAATTTTAGTCGCAGCACTTTTCCAAGTTCCAGTACGCCTTTCTTAAATTCTTCAAACTCAGCATCATTGAATTCGGTCAAACCTCTGAAAACTTCCGTAGCACCTGAAAAATTATGATTTTTTGGGAAGTTTAAAAGTTCACTGCACTTTACATTTGTATGTTGGAGCAGAGAGTGTCTCCGTGAATGATGACAGTAGGACTAGCGTAGCTGCAAGAATGATGAGCATTTTGAATTATTAGCTATCAGATTCACAGCCTTTGGACGGACCGGAAGCCAGATTGATGACGATGTTGTGAGTCTGTTCCAAAATATGCGATTGTAGTTTTTATATCAACTTGCTAGAAGCCATTGTAGACTGACATCATCAACCATCAAAATCACTTAGGCCATTCCGTTCACAGTCAGCGTTTAAAATAAACAATCGAAGACATTAGACAGTGTTTGAACTGACAAATGTATGAAATACTGATTCCTGATCAGGCGAGCGCAAAAGTCATTAGTAACAATATCTGCGCTATTATAATCAATGATTAAAAACTGGGAAAGCGACGACTGGATTTAATTGAGCACAGATCAACAATCGATAGCTGCGGCTTACCTCTGAGCAAGAACTGCACACTCATTTTCCCACAATTGCATTAACTTGGCCATAAGCCTTACATAAGCTTTTATGCTCTCCAGAATCCTACAAGAGCGAAGGCGTTACAGCTTATACGCGTGGTGCTCGAATAGAAAGCGAGAGATTCCGAGAACAATGTCGTAGGCAATTGCTGAAATGTTCAGTTCTAGCGCTGATTTAACGACAGCGGCCTGGCAAAATGACCGCTCTGGGGTACTCATCGTGGTTCACCTGGATAAGCTAGGTCCAACTGTGCTCGGCAGCTTCAAAAGATATTATTAACCTGCTCTTCCAGACGTGAAAAGTGCTATTTAAGTGGACGGCGTATGCTTGCCCCCTAAAGCTAGATTGGCCCGTGAGTGGAGACACCGTAGCCATCTTGGAGGAAATTGGATTATTTTCTCCAGCAGCCACATTCGCGATCCGTCCATGTAGCACCGTTCACGTCTGGAGAAGCGGGATATTGATATTTTTGAAGCTGCAAAGCACAGTCTTAGACTTGGCTCATTGGAACCGCGAACGTTGAATATCCCAAACTTGTTGTTCTGCCAAGCCGCTGCCTCAAAGAATCGATAGACGTGATGTGTCTTATGACCTTCGGCCCAATTAGATAGCTTTACTGTTTTGCCTCAAACACTTGATGTATATTTGAAAGTATAAAAATCCTGTAATAGTTGCCGTGATATAACCAACTCCTTTTGTCCTGTCTTGTAAGGTTAGGTGTAAAGCTCGTGCTCTAGTAAGAGGTATATTAATAGAGATTTTACCGACTTTTGAACTTTAATTTGAATCTTTCTGAGTCTTGCTCCGATATATCAATGGCTAAATTGCTAAACTGTCAGGTGGTTTCTATCAATGCACATTTTCTTCAAGCGATTCTTCCATATTTCATTTTATATCATACCAGTGCGTCACCTCCGCTTCGCGGAGGTTCGCACTGGCTCGGCTATTCGTATGCCTTATTCATGCTCCCAAAATGATAACTTTGAAACTCAGCGCGCGAAGCTGTACATCATAAATGAATTGTAAACAACTGTTCATTCTTGAAGCATCTCCATGTAATATTGATGTTTTGAGAAAGAAAACTTTTTTGCCAAGAAATAAAGACGAATTCGAAAAGATTATTAAATTTATTTTGGCTTGATAATTGTTTTGAAGATAAATAGTCACCTGGACAACATTTTCGTGCAAAAATTTTTTCAGATTTTGATGTAGATCCCTGCCAAATCGACTCTCTACGCAATCACTACTTTTTGGCGCTGTTTTCGCAGAAAAGCAAACTTTTTGAGCCCTTTTTGAGCTAGAATTCTTGGAGCACAGAGTTACTTGCCAGGCAAATCAGAACTTTGCAAAAAATTGAATTTGTGACCTAGTTTTGCGCGCTAAAAGCCAGGTGGACCCGTTTGAGGCTCAAATTTTGAGGAACCCGCTTGTCGAACCGGCTCGTCCTTGTGCATGGTAGGCCTACATGCTGGTACGGTATGCTATGCAAAATTGTAGCTCGACAGCTTGGCTGCAGCTTCCTCTATGAATTTCGTGACAGACAGACAGACATACACGCACAAAAAGACAGACGCTTAGCGGCTTATTATAAGACATGATTAGTTAGACATTAGACATTAGTTCTATAACTAGAATTTGACAACTCCGTGCATGTTTCTTACGTTGGAACTTGCTGCTTTTTGATTCAAGTTATTGAAAAGGAGCACAAAATGTTAGATTTGTAGACCTCAAAAGAAATGATAGTTGCATATTCCCGATATGTTTGATATTCCTTACTTGATTGTAGCGGCGCTAAAGTGGCACTGTAAGGGAAAGTGCTGTATTACGAAAGAATACAGGGCATGATTTGCATATTAACGCTGCTAGAACATTTACATACAGGATCACTGTGGTGCTCGACATACTCTGCGTTGATTATGCAAGCAGGAACGACGAACTTTTGACGCAAAACAGGCCATTTAGGGTGGCTGCTGAATAACTTGAATATACCGCTCTGCGGCTGACAATCTTTCCAAGCATATCTCAGCACGTCATTCACACCCAAAATGAGCGTTTTCGCCGCAAAATTTTTTCTACAAATGCGGTCCAGCTCTTTAGAATAATTCCAAAAAATCTACAGATTTGTGTAGCAAGGTTTACAGGCGTGCTGATTTCACTACACAACTTTTCACCAGTTTTTTGAGCTCTTTTAGTGGCGTAACCAAACTTCTGACGAACATTGGAAAAACAAATGTTACCTTAAATCTGGAATAACTTACGAAAGAAGTATTACAGTGAAGCGCAAATTTCATATTTAGAATCAGCGACTTCGATTAATCCAGTACATAAGTTTCCAGCTTGGTTCGGTTTTCTTTCTGATGCAAAAATCGCTTTCGGTGGTCTCTCCTTTTCGAAATTCCTGCCGTAATTCTACAGTAACGAAGAAAGAACGGAGATTCGCTTCATACTGTAAATGTAACGAGGGAAGGATACTTAATGACCTTGGCCTTTTGCAATGAGTTGTATACCAGTAGATGCGCCCTGAAACGCTGATTCTAAATCTATGTTCGTTATCTGCTGTGCGACTCGCTGAAAAAGTTATGGACTTTTTTCCGGATTGATTTTGCGAGATTTAGGCAGTGAAAATTGTCAGTATGTAAGTTCTTTAGACTATGATGTATCGGTGACGGTTTTCCTAAGCTTAACGTGAAGCTTTACTTCAATTGTACGCTCTTTTGTAGTGCGTAAGCGAACATTTTAACGATATTGGTGAATTCTGCATCAAAAACAGCGCAAATTTTGGTGACAAAAAATGTTCATAACTTCTTTCGGAGGAGCGCACAGCAGATAATGAAAACAGATTTGGAATCAGCGCTTCAAGGCGCATTTACTGTCATACGCTTCATTTCAAAAGGCCACGGTCACCAAGTATCCTTTCCTTGTAAGTTGAACCTGCTCTGCAGAATGGTACATGAGTGGCGGAAAAAGGCACAATGGGAAGAGAGATAGTAGCGACTGAAAAGTGTGCACTTACTTTGAAACACCCTGTATAATATATATTTTTACGGCCAGAGTCACAATTAACCTGCAATCATATTTAAAAGTATAAAAATTCTGCTACACTTGCCGTGATACAACCCCCTTTTGTTCTGTCTTGTAAAGTTAGTGTGAACTCGTGGCCCCGTAGCAGGTGGCTCAATAGAAATCCGATTTCAAAATCCAATCTAAATTTTCCTGAGTCCCGCTCCGCTATAATCAATCAAATTGCGCTAGTATGAGAGTTTTCGTCAATGCATCTGGCTTAAAGGCACCGCTCACCCAAAATGGAGGTGCCCACTTGCATGCTTTATCTCGCCTGTGCTTGTTGCAGAGGGTTCTCGAAACAGGGATTTTTGGGGGTTTCGCGGATTTTCGACTCTATATTCGGAATCAGGGCTTTCAGAAGGCTTGAAGGCGACAAAAACATAGGATTCGAGATTTTGGGTGGACGGTGCCTTTAAGCGATTTTTGCAACCATCCTTTATTTTCTAGTGTTTTTTTACACAGTGAGAACTTGCTGCTCTCTGATTCAAGTTGTTGGGAAGGAGGAGCACAAATGTTAAAATTGTAGATCTGAAAAGGAATGTTAGTTGCATGTTTCCGATATTAACGTTCAATATTCCTATGTCGATTGTGGCGGCGCTAAAGTGGCATTGGAAGCGGAAAGTGCTGTAATATGAAAAAATACGGGGTGTGATTTGCTAACGCTGCCAGAACATTGAATACAGAATCGCAGTGATGCGCGACATACCCTGCGGTGGCTCTTATCCAAACAAAGGGTGGAGGAAATTCTGCCGCGCTTGGGAAAAACATGTCAAACAAGGTGGCTGTTGAAAATTAGCTTAAACAAACTGGAATCTAACAGCCTTTTCAAAAATACATTTCTCGGCCCATCAAATATACCTAAAATGGGATTTCTCTGGTTTAGAAAAGAATTCTACAGATGCGGTCGGGCCCCTAAAAATAGAGTAGTTCATTTTCAACAGCATTGCTACAAATCATAACTAAGTATTCTTATCCTCACAGTAAGTTCCCTCTTTTTGCCTTTTATAAATATCTACAAGTCCGAAATACGAGTTTTAGAGCAACACAAGGCAAATTTGGCAACGCATTTGGAAATCGATTTTGGTGGGGTAACTAATGTTAAGACATTGCCTAAGCAGCAGCTCAGATAGTTCGCTGCTGAGATATTTATTCCTAGATTGCCCCACTACCCTATGGGCGGACGACTTGTTGGTATATGAATATCATCGCTCTTACATCTGAATTAAGGTATTCTGACATTTCTTTTTTTATATCTTACAAGGGGGGGGGGGGGGACGAGTGGCATAGAGGTATGAGGCGCCGCTATGACCAGATCGGACACAGGTGCGATCCCCGCCCCCTGGGCCAACCAAGCCCTCTACCCTCCGGGGCCGGTAAATTGGTACCAGAGTAATCTGGGAAAATAAAAGCACTGACTTGGAAACGGCTGGCCCCCGCAAGTCACTGCAATAGGCTCGCACGCACACAATTGCCCCTTCGATTATGAAGTTAGTGTGTGCGTTCGGTGCGTGCCCTCAGAAGGTATTGAAGACGCCGAATACTTTATCCTTTATTCTTTATCTTACAAGGGAATGGTCAGAACTCGAAGTGGCCAATCCATACAAGCTGCATACCATTCGATGCAGCATAGAACGCTGATTTCAAATATGTCTTTCTTGTCTGCAGAGCGCCTTTGTGGACAAAGTTATGAGCAGCTTTACTGTGAAAAAATCATACACAAAAACTGCGAAATTAGGCACATTAGTGTTCTTTTAGCTCATCTCTAGGTACGGGCCATATGAAGTGATCGAGTTGCATGTTTTGGTCTAACGCTGTGCCGAGATGGCTTTGTACGGCCAAGTTTACCCTTTAGGCCCCGGTCAGACTTCACGCGACTTAATCGTCGCGATCTAATCGCCAAGATTTCCATTCATTTTCATTTCACATTCAAAAATTTCGGGCTGGAAAAGTATCACAACCGAATGCAAGTTGATTGGCATGGAATGATGTTGTAACAGTTGTCTCGTCGCGATTCAGTCCGACAATCAAATCGCGTGAAGTCTGCCCGGGGCCTTACACGCACAATTTCTTAGCAAAATGATAGCTTTAGCGGCTTATAACTTCGTTCAAGTGCTTTGCAGATCAGAAAGACATATTTAGAGTCGGCGTTTTATGCTGCATCTAATGGTTTGCAGTTTGCCTGAACTGGCCACTTCGACTTCTGACCATTCCCTTGTTAGAAAAGATCTTTAGTATCTGGTTAAGGCAGGCTCTCATTCCTAGTCTAGAAATTACAGCTCTGAATAACTTGAGACCAGATACTGTTCCATTGCAACAAAGGCATTGATTATGGTTATTCATCACCCTAGTTCTATTATATTCCTGTTCCGTTTCTTAGCGCTTACAGAGCCAAGAGCACAAGGCAACATAATTTAATAGTATTGGGATCATAAAGAGTTGGCATGCGCTATTTTATACTTCTTCTTCGAGTGGCATAAAAGCAGCGTCAATTTTATGAGACCCTTTCAAACTTCATCGGAATACAGAATTTGTTGCACCGAAGCTTGAATAAAATTCTAACTATGTGTAGATAACTGTTTTGTGGCACAACAGCGCCGAACTTAGCAATGTCTTGAAATACAAATGAACAGGCTACAAAAGCTTATGGGGGGAATTTTTTGAAAGAAGTACTTTATTACCTACTTAGTTTTAGTCCAGGAAACAAGCTTAAAAGCCTTCTGCTTGCTTTTCTGTCTTTACGAATTTCACCAAAATTTTTCTGAACGCTGGAAGAGTACATAATCAATCCTGATTTTTGTTAAAGTTGAAGAGTCGACTACTCTTGAATCAGTGATCTTACTCTAAAAATTCAAAACAGCAATTTTGAAGGTCAAAAACTCATGAAAATGCATTTCAGAACAAATTCGTAAATATTTCGGTCCGATTCATAGCAAAAGCCA
Source organism: Cylicocyclus nassatus (assembly GCA_958299035.1). NCBI lineage: Eukaryota > Metazoa > Nematoda > Chromadorea > Rhabditida > Strongylidae > Cylicocyclus > Cylicocyclus nassatus. The sequence continues at coordinate 21,350,808 of CATQJL010000001.1, forward strand.
TGAAACTCAGCAAGTGGTGACTTCAGACAGATAGTAAGCTAATGCAGTTTATCTGGTAATTTTTGAAGACTCGCATAGCACTAAACTAGAGTTTTAAGCTGGTGACAGCCAAAGAAATCACGCTTGTTGACCGTCTCCCCTACTATCCATGCCTTCTTCGTGATCGCATAATAATGACTTTGAAACTCACCGCGCGATGCTGAACATAGCGAATGAACTGTAAACAACCATTCATTTTTAGAGCTTTTCCATGTGAGATCGGTAATTTTGGGAGAAAAAATTTTCCCGCAGAAAAACAAATGCGATTTTGAATGGGTTACTGAAATTATTTTGGCTTTATAGTAGCCATAAGAATAAAGACCACCCTGAGCTACACATCTATTCAAAAATCCTCTCAATTTTTATAGTAAAAACTTGGCAAATCGACAATTTGCTCAGTTTCATCTTTTTGGCGCCAATTTCGTGTAAAAATAGACTTTTTGCTTACTTTTTGAGCTGAAGTCAATGTTTTTTGGATTCACTTGCTAAACAAATCCAAGTTTGCAAAAAGTCCAATTACCGACCCCTTTTGGCAGGCCAAAAGACGCGTGGATCCGTTTGACGCACAGTTTTCGATGGTTCCACTTACTGGATCGGCTTGTGGTTTTGCACAGTTTACCTACACACTGACTGCTATGACCAAAATTCTAGATCAAGACGCTAGCTGCAACTCACTCTGTGAATTTCGTGACAGACAGACACACACAGACAGACAGACGCTTAGCGCTTTATTATAAGTCATGATAAGTCAACAATTCTACTGCCCCTAAGCCCATGGTGCTCATCCTTTCCAGATTACTCACGTTGGGTTGAGCCAGACTTCGCCGGGAAGCGGCGTACGCGGCGTACGCAGCGTACGTCGGGTACGCCGCGCAGTCTGGCCCAACCCGTTGAGCGGAGCCTTTGATTACTTTTACATTTTGAAGCAATTTTCTCGGTTTGGAATTCATCTTTTGCAGAGGGCTCGGGCATTTACTTGATCAGGGGCCCGCTAATATACAGCACAAGAAATCCACCATACTCGTTTGGGTGGACTACGCCTTCAAGCTTTAGTTGTTTATACACTTGTAAAACTAAAGTGATCGTAAATTGCATTGACTACAATCAAACTTTCTACTATATCATTTCTTTCCCCGTGCTCTTACTTCCGGATCATAGTTTTCGTAAGTGCTTCTGCAACTTTCAGGTAACACCGTCCCTCTCTCGTTGGAGCAGGTCCTCTATTTTTAGTTCGAATCTTCAATGCTGATTAACTTGGGCTCAGATATACTGTTTTCACCTAAACAGCTAGCTTTTTATTCGAGTGTCACTGTTATTCTCGTCTGTACGAGCGAAATATTTGGGACGAGAGCACATAACAATAAGTGATTCAATGATATTGAGAATATAAAGAATAATAGCATCTCACGCTAAGAAACCACTCCTTTTTTCAAGTAAGGAAGACTTTCCTCTAATAAAGCTTGAATTGGATCCCTCTAGTTCACGAAAGCTTGAATTGAATTCTGATTTATATGCATAAGACTCTTCCCTCAGAGCAGCGCCGAATTCAGCATTATCCTGAAAATGAAAATGAACAGATTGAAAAGGGAATTATTATGGGTGCAGGAAAATCCTTAGGAGGAATGCACTGTGAAGAACATATCACACGCCATTACACAATGATTTCCAGTTATTTCACGAAGGTGTCAAATGCCTTTACTTTGTCGTAAAGAGTTTTGTTCGATTTGAGCAGGTGCAAATATCCCTAAATCATAAGTTGTTATATTTTGGGCAAAATAAAATTGGAAAAAATTCAAATGTTTGAAAATGTGTCAAATGCTTGATCCTAATAACTCTTCTGAATAAATGCCTTCGGTGCCTTTTTTCAAGCAACATATTGTAGGATTATTTTCAAAATTTAAAGGACTTACTATATGGATCACCCATATTTGAGGAAATAAATCGTTTTTCGCTACTTCACTAGTGTAAATTTACAGTAGAAACTCCAGGCAGACGTTGCTTGCAAACCAACTGTGTGAAAAGAATTCTAAGACTTCTGCAACTCTTTGTGGTGGAGTTTTTAGACCAACTAATTCTAATTAGCTTGTTCATGTTTGTGGAGCAGTGAAGGTGGTATTCAAGTTTAATAGTTGCTGAAAAACCGAAAAGGTGTACCTGTCATAACTTTTGAGCTGAGATCAGGGAGACTGAAATAGCTCATATCTGGAGTACTTGAATCCTACAATAACATGAGGGATCATTATCCGTTTCCTATCGTAAATTAAGGCTACCCTAAAATATGGTACTTAAAGATAGCGAAAGCAGTTTGGATAAGAAATTATTGTGGAGTATCCAACACATTTTTTGGAACTCTACGTATACAGTACATTATTCTTCGGGTCTTTAATTCCGTATTTATTCATAGCCTTCTCAAATGCAGGAAGCTCTGCGTCACTTATCTGGGTCATAGCTTTCACAGCTTTCGCAGCACCTGCAAACTTTTTCAAGCTAAACGAGAAGACTCACTGTACTGTACTTTTGTAAGAGCGCAGATTGTCTTAGTAAACGAAGAAAGCAAGAGTACCTAGCTGCGGTAAGGATAAGCATTTTGGATCGGTTAGCTATCAGTTACACAACTTTGGATGGACGAAAGACAAAATTGGTGACGAAGAGTGCAAGACTCTCTGATATCGGGAAAATGTGGTTTCCATATGAAACCTAAAAGCCACTTTTGATACCAAAATTATACTAAAACACATTGAAACTACTTAGCACACATCAAAACCATTTAGCGCCTCTTCTTAACGACAAACCAGCGTATAAATCAATCAAACATTCCGAGTCTGATGCAAAATACAGCTTCTTTCATATATCATTCATCATGTGAGCGCAAACGTGGAATCTTATTGTTTAACTTCAGGGAAAAGATTTTTTTAGATTTTCTCGACACACTTCATCAAGCTGTCTTTAGATGCATAGGCCGTACGCTCTCTGCTCTTGAACTGCGCGCATGAACGCGCAGGTGCTTGGCGAAACGCCACCACAACCGCCACTCACACTCTCCGGTGAAGGCGCCACCGGTAGAGGGTCCTGCAGGGAGTGGTGCGTTCGGGTGGAGGATTATATGTCGCCGTAAGATGGTAGTCCCACGCGGACATCTGCGACAAAGTACGCAGCTCCAGCGGCTACACACCAGAGGTGCGATGGGGAAAAATCGTGAAAAATCATTCCACTGTTACAAATCTGCTGAAGACCTCCGCAGTTGCGACTTCATAGGTTTTGAAGGGTAAGTGTTGTTCTACCAGATAGTGAAAAAATCAGTTTGATTTGAGGAGTGGCCGCCGAGAACGAGAATTTTGAAAAACCTTAAAAATCTTCTCAATTTTAGGTTGCTTAATGACAACTGACATTTAAACTCTTATAAATCCGGACTTTGAAGGTGTGTAATGTTGCGACTTCATAGGTTTTGTAGGGTGAGGTTTGCCCTATCAGAATATGTCTTAGCTGTACCGATCCATTGAAACATCGCCGAGATCCAGGCTCTTAGTGTTAAAAAAGCAAGTGAAAAACCGTTTTTCAGCTTATAACTTCTTCAGGATTGCATAATTCATGTTGCGACTTCATATGTTGGATTCTCCTCATCAAGAACTTTCAAATAATATTTAATATGTGGGGGATTCACGCCTCCCACGGCATATGCCCGGGGGTGGAGTACCTTTCTTCACTAATTCTCCACTGGCGGCCTCCCGCCAATACATTGAAATGGGCGGGGTGGAGAATTAGTGAAGAGGAGTACTCCACCCCGGGTTAGAGCCGCAAGAAACATTGAATCCCCCACATATTACATATCATCTGAAAGCTCTTGAAGAGGAGAATCTAACCTATGAGGTCTCAACATGATTCATGCAGTTCTGGAGAAGTTATGAGCTGAAAACGGTTTTTTACCCGCTTTTTTAAGAGCCTGGATCTCGGCGATGTTTCAATGGATCGGTACAGTTAAGACATATTCTGATAGGGCAAACCTCACCCTACAAAACCTAGAAGTCGCAACATCATACACCTTCAAAGTCCGGATTTATAAGAGTTTAAATGTCAGTTGTCATTAAGCAACCTAAAATTGAGAAGATTTTCAAGGGTTTTCAAAATTTTCGTTCTCGGCGGCCACTCCTCGAATCAAACTGATTTTTTCACTATCTGGTAGAACAACACTTACCCTTCAAAATGAAGTCGCAACTGCGGAGGTCTTCAGCCAGCAGATTTGTAACAGTGGATTGATTCTTCACTATTTTTCATTATTTTATCATTCGAAATCCTGGTTCTCGGCGGTTACTGCCTGGATCGACCTACTACATAAATATATGCTCTTAGTACTTTCTTTTACATTCCTTTTGCTTATTTTCCTTCTTTTGAGCTTTAGCAAAAAAAATTTTCAAACCCAAAAGTGAAGGTGGTTACCCTGTACCAGCTCAAAAGTGAAGGTATGCGGAGAATCGGCTCCGACTATCCACCTCTGTTACACACATAGCGGGTACCGGTGTCTACGCGGGGTGGAGCCTATCGGCGACATATAGCCCCGGCAGTCTTTTCTTCGAACATTTTTTTTTAGAAGACTGGTGGAAACCACTAGGAAATTTACCTATTTCATTTTTCGCACAAGTTCTCTTCCGAACAAAACAAGCAAACATTTTAGCGCTTTCCAAAACACTTTGGAAATTCGTAACTAAAGTCGGGGAAAGGCTGAGAGGCTGAGATGCGACTCTAGCAAATTTAATTGCGGTCTTGAAAACCAAGAACTGGATTGAGCACAAAATTTTGTAACTCACTGGAGAAGCAACGAAACAGCCTGAAATGCTCAGGGTAGAAATTAGGAGGATGGTGTCATAATAATGCGATTTGCGGTGAACCTCCCATAGCTATGAAAAATTTAGATGCAGCGCAGATACGACTTCTTATTTCATTATTTGTCGATACATAAAATTATAGCAAATTTTACAAGCCATGAAATAAATCCAGATTTTGCACAAATGTAGCAGAGCATTTCTGAAGTATAGATAAATATACGAGCCCGTGAAAAACATCACAAAAAAATTTGAAAATTATTGATGGTCATCGTTGGTGAAGATATTCACTTTTGTCGAGCGTGTGAGACCTCAGGGGGCCTTCGAAAGTAAGATTTTTATTCCATTGGTACATTTAGCTTTCTTATCGAATCATGCATCCTTTAAAGTGGGTATGAGCTCTTGAAAAAGGTGATTTGAGAGTTTTTAGAGAATTTTTATCTTTATTATTCTGATTTCTACTTTTCTATAAATTTATTGTAAAGAACATGTTCTAATTATCTGCTATTTAATTTCCTTTCAAGCGGTATTTTAGCGAAAATACCCCTCTCTTACGATCCCCCTTCCCCCATCTTAGCTGTTCTCTTCACACTCCCGTTGCGGCAGTCGGATCACACGCTTGACCTTGCCTGGAACCCGCAAAAGTGCTATCAAACCACGCCCACCTCGAGCTCCGCCCACTTAGGTACTGAAAGTACCCTGCTCTTTTAGGATAGACGTTCCCTAATGTCGTTTCTTAATTTTATGTGCACATTTTGAGCTTTATGACTGTAATCACGGCCGTTCGGAGGATCACACGCTTGACCTTGCCTGGAACCCGCAAAAGCGCTATAAAACACCTCACCACCTCAAGCTCCGCCCACTCAGGTACTGAAAGTGCCCTGCGCTTTCAGGATGTTTCAGGATGTTCCCTAATGTCGTTTCTTAATTTTATGTGCACATTTTGAGCTTTATGACTGTAATCACGGCCGCGGAAAGACCCTCAGAATGGCAAAAACATAAAGGGCGAAATTTTGAACTCTGCCTCTAACACTGCGCGATACATGAATATGTATAGCTCAAAAACATTGTATGATCGAGGAATAAGTGCATCGCTATTTCTTCAAAATCGGTGAACCTATTAAATGAGCAAACAGTGAATTATCCTAAAAGCGCAGGGTACTTTCAGTGCCTAAGTGGGCGGAGCTCGAGGTGGACGTGGTTTGATAGCACTTTTGCGGGTTCCAGGTAAGGTCAAGCGTGTGATGATCCGACTGCCGCAACGGGAGCGTGAAGAGGACAGTTAAGATGGGTGGAAGGGGGTCGTAAGAGGGGGTAACTAGGCTAAAATACTGTAAGTTCAAAAGGAAATCAAATAGCAGTAATTAGAATTTTATAGTGCAACCAAGTATATGACGGAAAAGGAAACGCACTAGTTCAAAAAAAAAGTAAGACAAAGTTTTTCGGCAAGTAAAAAGTGTAACCAGAAGGGGAGCACTATTTACCAAGAGAAAAAAATTCCACTGTGATAAAAATGATTTGAAGCTGCGCTACAGACTGTACAAATAGTTGTTGAGAATGCAGTGATAAATGATATAAATGTAAAAATGTAAATGTATAAATGTAAATGATATAAATGTAATAAAGCAAAGTATAAAAGCATTGGTTCCATAGATATGTAAAAGGCTCTTCTTTTAATAATATTCTATTCTCCTGGACATCCGCGAGATTTGCAGGCGACTTTGAGTTTGAGATTTCCAAGCATCATGTAGTTGTTGTCCCATCTATCCCGTTGGAGGCCGCCTCTAAAAAAAATTGAGCAAGTTAAAAAAAAATTGGTCATAGAAATTTCATGGACAACATACAAAATATTATTAGATTGATGCACAAGTCATGCGTCCAAAAAATAGGAAAATTTCATTTTGAAAATGCTTAAACAAACTAATGAATCTACGCAATATGCTCTTTGCCATGTTAATTAGAGCTAGCATTTTATACATTTATACAATACATACATTTTAGGATATCAATTCAAGACAAAATTAATAGCTTGAACTGAAAAAAGTCGAAATACAAAGAAGCGTAGAGACATTTGATTACTACCAGCTCCACGAAAATAGTAGGTTATAAAACCAAGATCAAAAATAAATTTAGATTCGAGTACGCACTTCACCAATTTTACGACCAAAATTCTAAAGATCACCTTTTGGAAATTTTTGTTGATCAGCTTTTATCTTTGCAAAAAGTTCATTTCCTTTGACTATTTTGTGTTAGAGCAAAAGATTTAATTTCAATTGGGAAAAGTAACGGAACAAAACTTTGATTTGAAAATTATGCATCAACCTAATAGACATATCACATGGTCTGCTTAGAACTCTAAGGTAAGCTTACCCTGCAGGTTGCTGGTAATAGCTGCCAGTACCATAACAGGAATAGTAATTATTATAGTAGCCATAATACGGATAGCACTGATACTGAGGATACTGTGATTGATAGTATCCATATCCACCATAACTGGGCTGCATATTGTAGTAACTACCGTATGAACCATAGGTAGGATAAGTAGCAGAATACTGTGGGTAATAGTAGCCTCGGCCTTGTGCGGCATAACCGTAGCCGTAAGGATAAGTTTGTCTCTTATTCCTGGTATCATTTTGCAGATCTTGTGAAGGAATATAGCGTTTAGCCCGTATTATGGCAGCAGATTCTGGGACCAGAGCAAAAGCTACGACAAATGGGAGCAAAAAGTTCCCCATTATCACTGAGTGGTTCGCGGAAACGGTAGGCGTAACTTATATAGTTTCATACGTGAGTGTACTATAACTGAATCCGCTCCCGGTCCCTGATCATCGGGTACAAAATGTTCCCTACGTACTGTTCCTGTACTTTGCGTACAGCCATTACACGTTTTATCTGCTCACCCTCGACGAAAAATCTTCGAGAACGTTGCGAATGAGGAGCCCCATGGAATGATATCATGCTTGTAAGAATAACAAGTCAGTGAAGATATCCGTAATAAAGAACAGATCTCGGACGCCATATCGCTTGCATAAACTAGGCGAAATGGGCAATTTAATGGTAGTCCAGGTCAGTTACTTGTTTTCTTACCGGTTTTGGAAGAAATTAGGCTAATGATTTTTTAAAGCAGTCATAACAATATCACAGTTGATTGTTCTATTGCTAATCCAAGAAATGGACGTTTGTGAGATCATCTTAGAAATTCTGACTACATAGATTTTTGTATTAGAAATCGTTGGAGAGATCCAGTTTGGGTGCTTATGAAACATTTTTAGCTTATTTTCGCATTACCTTTGATCTGAACTTTTCATGAGTCTGCCATTCCAAACTGATTTGCACAGTATGCTAAGTACCAGCTGCTTTCTTAGTCCACCTAAGCTGTTTACACAGGTTACTCAGTTTGCCGACTACAACTCGCACATAGTCGAATTATATGAACATGTGCATTTGTGCACACCGTCCATTTGTGGCGTCCCCATCCTGGATTCGCAATTTCAAAAACCCAAGATTCTGGAGGTTTTTCATCGCTTACATCACTATGAGGTGAGTAGTGTTTGAAAAGGAAAAAAAGACTGAAAACATACTGAAAACACTGACTCAAAAGCTTGCCTCCTCAAAAATCCGGGATGGGCACTCCGAACGTGAACAGCATGCGCAGTGACACCCATCATCATAAGAAATGATCCGACGTACGTTAATTGCTAGCGGAACCGTACTCAGACAGGTACCTTTACATATTTTGGAAGAAGTGTCGACCGTCAAGCTGGGTTGAATAGTTGATTTGTACCTTTGGGTTTGAATTCATCCACTCCATTCAACCGAGTAAAGATGCGCAAACCCCTGAGAGTTTTCCCGATTCTTCTAATTATGATCAGGGTCAAGCAAGAGGTGTGACACATGATCGCTGGTTACGACCCCCCCCCCCCTTCCCCTTTTTGTTGCTGTCTCAATGCTCCCCCCCCCCGCCCTTGAGTACTGTCGCTACGGTGGTGGTATGTCAACGGACGCAAAAGATTACCTCATCACCTAGGGCAAGGTATCTAGGTTGAAAAAAAAAAAGAATGGCGCTTTTTATATTTTTGTTGTGTCATCGCAACCAAACCCCGTAGACATGTATTGGGTAACATTCGGTAGCGCAAAGCAAGCTCAACCAAGCAGCACTATAGTTTTTGCACGAAGTTATTGCACGCGAAGTCGAAAAATGGAAGCTAAAAAGTCTCAAAGGACCGAAAAAAGCAAAATAGATATTCGTGTCTCCGTCCAGGAAATTTCTTTAGTCCTTTACTTACTTAGGGACGTACATCCTTTATCAAACATTAATTTGCGCGGTTGCTGCAAATTTTCCTTGGCTAGGCAGTAACGGGCATCACTGACAACTTAGTGGACTTGTCCACCTTCTGTACTTTCAAAATAAGAAATGTAGGCCATGTATTGGAAAAAAAATCTTAAAATACTTTGCAACTAAGGAAAACCGATTGAAAAGCTAAATTTCGCTTTGATTATCTTGTTACCTAATATGAAGTATCCTATACACGATACACTCGGAAAGGGCGAGGAGGAGGAGGGAGAGGCAAGTGATTTGTGTTTTTTATTTGGAACTATAGCATACTATTAGGAGCAGTTGTTTACTCAATCCTTCTTTATTGGAAGAGAGGAAGGGCGAAAAGAAGGTGGAAAGCAAAACTGGAGCGGTATAGTTTTATTAGTTGTGCCGCACGTAGGTTTAGCAGTGCTGCGATTCAGACTATGATTAAAAGAATCAGGAAAACTCTCAGGGTTTTGCGAAATTTCCGTCGCATCTTTATTCGGTTCAGAGTGGGTAAATGCAAACCCAAATGCACAAATCAACTATTCAATCCAGCTTGACAATCGACGAGGCACTTCTTCTGAATGTGAAGATACGGCTTGTCTGGATACGGCTTCACCAGCAAGTGACGAATTGTAGTCGTCACAATAAGTAACATACGGTAATAGCAAGCATAAAACAAGCAACAAGCATGTTGTAAGCATAAATATTTGTGAGAACGAGGCAATTGACCGCCTATCGTATATCTACCGTACCCAAACTGTGACCTATATATCACAAGATGCGCGGCGTTTGAGTACGGTGCCTTTGAATTCACAATTTGTCTTTTCCGGATATGGCGACTTTTGACGAAGCGCATTTCGCTGTTGTTTTCAACAAGCTATGATCCGTACTGTATCGTTTTCCAAATCAATAGAAGGACCTTGGTTTAGGTAGACTACGAATGCAGCTGGTACTTAGCATTGCTGTGCAAATTTCAGATCAAAGATATTGCGAAAATCAAAATATGTCCTATTGACATTTCTGAGGTGATCTCACAAGCGTTTATTTCTTTGATTAGCAATCAAACAAATCGTGATATCCTTGCAAACAGGCATTCGGCGCATATTTTATGACCACTTTATAAAACCATTAACCTAGTCTATTCCGTAACCGGTAAGAAAACGAGTAATTGAGCTAGACACCAATAAAATTGCCCATTAAATCAACGCCTAGTTTATGCAAGAATACCGCGTCCGAGATCTGTCGTGGACTGACGGATATCTTTAGTAACTTGTTATTCTTACTAGCATGATATCATTCCCTGTGGGCTCCTTATTCGCAAAGTTCTCCAAGCCTTTCGGAGGATGATCAGATAAGGCGTGGAATGATTGTACGCAATGTGAACATTTTGTACCCAACGATTAGCAGTGACCGGGAGCGAAACCAGTTTCGGTACGTATCAAACTATATAAGTCACGCCTACCGTTTCCGCGAACCACTCGGTAATGATGGGGATCTTTTTGCTCCCATTGCTCGTAGCTTTTGCACTGATCCCAGAATCTGCTGCCGTTATACGGGCTAAACGACATATTCCTCCACAGGACCTGCAACCTGATACGAGGACTAAAAGGCAAACTTATCCTTACGGTTACGGTTACGCTGCACAAAGCCAGGGCTACTATTACCCACAAGGCTACAATTACCTACAGTATTCCACTACTTATCCTACCTATGGTTCATACGGTAGTTACTACAATATGCAGCCTAGTTATGGTGGATACTATCAATCACAGTATCCTCAGTATCAGCGCTATCCGTCTTATGGCTACTATAATAATTACTATTCCGGTTATGGTACCGGCAGCTATTACCAGCAACCTGCAGCGTAAGCTTCCTTGAGTTTTGCCCATTTCCCGTACTTTCTTCAATTTGAATGGAATCTTTTGCTTTAACACAAAAATAGAGGAAGGAAATTTTGCGCTTTTTTGGCACAGATAAATGCGGATCCACAGAAATATCCAAAGGTGATTCTTCGAATTTTGGTCGCCAGTATTGATAGAGCGGGTACTCGAATCTATTAGGTTGTCCCAAAAGTAAACTCCTTTTTTGAATAATTTTCTTTTTGTGTTATTAATATATCTAGGGTATCATTCGATATAGCAGATCAAGCTCCACAAAACGACTGCCAAATGTCGCCTAAGTCGCCTTCCACGTAAAGTTTGAATCCAAAATCGAAAAAAATTTTGTCACCTAAAACTGGATTTTTGCGAAGAAAAACTCAACTGGTCTACAACTTGGTCACTATAAAGCAGGCAGGTATTAGTACACAAATATGCCTTTACTGGATTTTTTTCCGAGCATAGAAAGCGAGAAACAAAAATTGTCCAAAAATGGCAAACTCCGCCCTAGCCCCTCTCACATATGCGATTGTATAATACAAACCTTACTAAGTATAAGCGTGAAATTTCACCCCTGTTTGTACTCTTATATTCGAGAAATACCACGTTGTACATGAAAAACCCGAAAAAAGTGGCATTTTGCATTTTGGGACCGCCTTTGTTTCTCAATTTTGAGCCCCGAAAATAATCCGCCAAATACATTTTTAGGTACTACTATGTGTCTACTATATAAAAACAAAGTCGGAAGACCGTAGGAATCCTGTGGAAAGAGATCCGATTTTTAGGGTAATTGCAAAATTTTGATTTTTGGCTTCAAATTTTACCTGGGTCAATTAGGTGAAGATCTTGGACAGTCTTTTTGTAGAGCTTGTTAGGTTCTACCGAATGGTACCCTATGACTAAATCTGTCAAAAAAAATCTCAAGTTATTCAAAATGGAGTTTACTTTTGGGACGACCTAATAGATTTATTTTTGATCTTGGTTATATAATCTATTCTTTTCGAGAAGCGTCGGTAATCGCTTGAATTGATATCCTAAATGTGTTATAAATTTACTTTGATATACATAGCGAAGAGCATGTTGTAAATTGATTAATTTTTTGAGCATTTTTGAAACGAGGTTTACCTAATTTTCAAAGCATTATTAATATGTTGCCTACGTTGTTTATGAAAGGCTGGAGACTAATTTTCAAATTTTGTTCTGTTTTTAGTGGCGGCCTCCAACAGGATAGATGGGGCAACAGCTACATGATGCTCGGAAATTTTAAGCTCAACGTCGGCTGTAAGTCTCGCGGATGCCCAGGAAAATAGAATATATTTGAAGAAGGGCCTTTTTTACATATCCATGGAACCAATGCTTTTATACTTTGCTTTACTACATTTATATCATTTATCACTGCCTTCTCAACAACTATTTGTACAGTCCGTAGCGCAACTTCAAAAATTGCCAATCCTTTTTATCACAGTGGAATTTTTTCTCTTGGTAAATATTGCATTCCTTGGTTACACTTTCTGCTTGCGGATAGCTTTGTCTTACATTTTTTTGTGATAGTGCATTTCCTTTTCTGTGATATACTTGGCTGCACTATAAAATATTGTTACTTATCTTCGTACATTACAAATTTGGTCAGATATTGCCTTTACTAGAAAACTCCTTTCCTTTGAGTGGAATGAATAAAATTTTCATTTTTTGCAGACTTCTGTACCCAAGTAGCTGTCAGTTTTTCTCACCTTCAAATTGAAAATCCAACTTATGTGAAAATTATCGAACGTCGTTCCCAGAAGGCGTCATTCGATTCATTCTTTTCAAAAAATATTAATTGTAAAAAGTAGCTGAATGCTTGGCAGTGGCATTCATTTCAATCAAACTTCTGGCAAGAGAATAACTAAAAAAAGTAGAGTTTTTAAGATGTGAAATCTTGACCCCTCCAAATGCTGCAAAATGCGTTCCAATCAGTAAATTCTTCAAGCGGTTTTAGTTTGTCATTGGATGATAGCTTGACACTGAATCAAATCCGAACAGTCTGAGTAGATCGAACTCATTCTAGCAGAAATCTTACATTGGAAAAGACAAAAACTGAGTATTCAAAAATATTTCGAATACCACGAATTTGATTAAGAGAAAGTTATTCTTGCAAATTATGTTTTTGCAAACGTTTGACACAACGAGGAAGTTATTCAGCAGATAAAGAGAATATTGGGATTAGCACTCCAGAACATTTAAAATTATATGACAAGAACAAATGCGGCCACTTTGATATTTGGCCATTCTCTTTCTGGCTCTAAGTCAAGGAGTGGAGGACATTGTCAGGGCGTGCAAATAGCAAGCCTCTATTTTTATAGAGACATACAGTACCAACACGGCCTCCTTGAAATCCTACGATATAAACGCGTTGTCGCGCCGAAAACGCCGAAAGTATCGCACTGCGATAGCTTGCTCGAAATTTGACCAATTACACTCTAGCCTGGATATTTGAGAACAACGTCTCCTTGCATTCCAAAACTGTTTTCGAAAGCTCCAAAATTTCTTCACAAAGATCCTTTTTTGGACTATTGGCGGTGTAAACGCATTGCCGCGTTGGTATCGCCGCACCACCATAACTTCCTTCAACCAAACATGTGAAATTATAGCTCGAATATTTGGAACCAGGGTCTCCTACGCTACCTGAAAACGTTTGAAAATTTCAAAATCCTGATTTCAGGCTGTTTGACTCCATTCCGGCAGCGATCTAAACGCAATGTCGCGCTTCTTCAAACTTTCAGTCGACCTCTCTCTTGCGCTCGTGCTCTCTGATCGTTCTCTAGCCTTAACTAGGTCACGATTAAAGGGTAAGTGCTTGAGGCAAAACAGTAAAAGTAACTTTTTAGAGCTGAGGGTCATAAAACGCATCACTTTATAGACTCCCAAATTAGCGTGAGTATCGAGCACTTCAAAGGTGGCAATAATTATGGACTTGTCCCCGAATCTACTACATTGTTTTCGGAATATTCCCTTAGTTGAACCGCCACGCATATAATTTGCAATATCTTCGTCCTTACAGGATTTTGAAGGGTATAAAAGCTTTTGTATGGGAGTTTTGATGCAACTGTGAGAAAATGAGCGTGCAATTTTTACTTAAATCAGCTGTTACCATCGATTGTTGCTGTGTTCAATAAAATGCAGAAATGGTTAATTTTTCAATACCGAGTATTATACGATAGTGCAAGAAGTAATTACTTTTGCGTTCACGTGATCAGCTACGGTATTTAAGAAATACTTTTTGTCAAGTGTTAAGCACGGCTTTTCTTCAAATTCTTGGTTTATACATTTACATAAAACAGAAGAGGCTAAGTGGTTTTGATGCGTGTTAGCATAATTTTTGAATATTTGAAGTAGCTTACAGCAAGCTGATATAAAAACTTCAATCGCATAATATTAGAGCAGTCTTACAACTTCAACACTATCCTTGTCTTCCGGTCCATCCAAAGGCTAAACTGATAGCTACCTGATTCAGAATGTTCCTCACCCTCGCGGCTACGCTAGTTCTACTGTCCTCGTTCATGGAGACAGTCTCTGCTCCAACATACAAAAGTAAAGTGCAGTGAACTTTCCCGTTGTTTGATCCATCCTAAAAAGTCAGAAATTTTTCAGGTGCAACGGATGCTTTTAAAGATTTGACCGAATTTAGTGATGCTGAATTTGAAGAATACAAGAAGGCCGTACTTGAACGCGGAAAAGTTTAAATTTGTTTCTGATCTCTTAGAGCTGGTTCGGTCCAAAATTTAAAAGCGGGCTATTTTTTTAGACAGCGGAAGCTCTCAAGATGAACAAAGCTATTGCAAACAAGATAAAAACAATGAACATGAAGTTGACAAAGCTTATGAAGCCTGCTCAAGGGTTTGCTATCAATGTAAGCAATGATGACTAATGGGCTAAAAAGTAGCCGTCGTTGATACATGTATATTTCGTACATCAAGCGCTGAGAGCATTTTAATGTGCTAGGCCCGTGTTCTCCAAAACGATATTTTTATTCAGATTATTTATTATGCATTGACGGAGATGAAGAAAAATGGATCGCACGCTCAAAAGTGATCGACTTTTGTAGTTTAATAAGGTCTTTGTACTATTTATGTTTTTTTCCAGGCTTCAGAAAGATTTTGAAAAACTCCGCAAGGATAAGAAAGCATGCGAGAACCTTCTTAGCTCGTATCCAAAGTTGAAACTAGGTAGGTGGTAAAAACCTTTGCACAAAGTAAAACAAGAAAATCATTTTGTGACAATTGTGCTATAGCAGTTCACCAGACATCCTTCCTCAAATTGCTTCTGCACCCATGACTATTCGAGTTTTCAAGGTTTATTTGCATTTTAGGAAAATGCTGAGTTCGCCGATAATCCTCGAGAGGGCACTTACAAACGCGATAACCACCTATTTTCTGAGCTTTTGTACTGCTTAAGAATCTTATTGTGATTCGATGCAATAAAAATCGAAAGCTTTAGTCAAAGTGATGCGACAGACTACGCATGAACATATACTTCAGTGCTAATAGGTGCCAGAGTATTTCACAATTGCAGAGTGGGATTATAGCCTTAGTAGTTACAGATCAACGTCTGTAACAGTGATCAAAAAAACCAGTGGATAGAAGTACTCGGTCTCAGCTTTTCAGAATTCAAGTTTAATTTGGCTTTTGAAAAAGAACTTGACGTATGCAAAGAATTGTGCCAGCAATGGTATCAACGAGCATGGGGAAGTTTGCTTACGTGGGGTGAACGGCAGGCATTGCTCATAAAATAGCATGTTGTCTCTATTAGCATCAAGCAAGAGAATAATGTAGACGCAAGAGAATAATGTGAACGTACAGCAGTCGCAAAAATGTTTCAAACTCTGCAACTTTCTCGCCAAATGCAGGTCAAGCGCAAAAATGTGCGTTTTCACAGAAACAATGAATAGTAATGAATGTGATTGTAAAACTCTGAAGTATCTGTGTCGCTAACAGAGAACATGGGTTTCAAATTCAAAAATAAATAAGTGTCAGGCTGTGACATAAGCCTTGACCAAATAGGCCCATTGAGCAAAAGTTCTACAAGGTAGCTCTCAAACATTCAACATTTTTCAGTAGGTCTCAAAGTCTCAAATCATGTAAATTTCCGATTTTCTGCATACTGAACTTCTAAATGTTTTTACAAGAAATACCGACAGGATGCCTCATCTATCCTAAGTGCCGAAATCTTGTCTAAATATATAAGAAAATATTTGAATGTGCTTAATGTAGGCAGGCAATTTCTGTCACATATAGTGGCCAAATTTTCAAAAGAGCGCCATTATATGCGCTAACTAAAAATCCATTTTGACCTCGCTAAATTAAGCATCAAAGAGCTTTTTAATGGTATGTTAAATTTGTTTCAAGTAAGAGTTTTGGTAGAAGAAAGTTGCTTTGAAATGTGCTTGGGCTTTACACGGGGATCAGCATCTCTTTACTTGACTGACGTTTTGTCTATATATTAGGTTGTCTCATAATTAATGCACGTTTTTATTTGCTTGCTTTAACAAAGCAACCAGACTCAACCTAACAAAGGGTAAGAAGTACTGTTCGATAGAGCAAAGCAAGCTCTACAAGATGGCACTTATGTCTTTGCGCCATGCTCGATCCACGGAGAGTTCGAAGTCAAAGTCTAAAGACTTCCAAATGCCCAAAAAATCGAAAAAAATCAGATCTTCCTCCAAATAATTTCTACGGACCTCCCACTCGCTCACATCAATACTATCGATATCTGATATCCATATGTGCGATTGCCGTATTTTTTCCTTGACTAGAAACTGAGAAAACGAAAATTTCCTTGAATTTCTCAAAGCAATGCTGAGCCGTTTTTGCATATGTAGTTCTATATTACAAGCCTAGGTAAGCATAACTGTAGGTTTTCAGCCTATTTCGAGCGGCACTTTTCGAGAAATGTCGATTTTAGCACTGAAACTGAAACGAAAAAATCCGAATTTGTTATTTTTCGAAAACTACTTAAAAAACTTTTTGAACTAAAGCTTGGAATGGGCTGAAAACCTACAGTTATACTTACGTAGGCTTGTAGTATAGAACTACATATGCAAAAACGGCTCAGCATTGCTTTGAGAAATTCAGGGAAATTTTCGTTTTTTCAGTTTCTAGTCAAGGAAAAAATACGGCAATCGCACATATGGATATCAGATATCGATAGTATTGATATGAGCGAGTGGGAGGTCCGTAGAAATTATTTGGACGAAGATCTGATTTTTTTCGACTTTTTGGGCATTTGGAAATCTTTAGATTTTGAGTTCGAACTCTCCGTGGATCGAGCATGGCGCAAAGGCATGAGTGCCATCTTGTAGAGCTTGCTTTGCTCTATCGAACAGTACCCCTTACCCTTTGTTAGGTTGAGTCTGGTTGCTTTGTTAAAGCAAGCAAATAAAAACGTGCATTAATTATGAGACAACCTAATATCTTCTGTGGGCATACCTCACGCAATTTCAGTCGCCGCGCCAAGACAGGGTGCCAGATTTCTTCAAGTTCAATACGGGCAGATAACTGCAGCATGCGCAGCATTAATAACTATTGTAGGGTGATAGAATGCTCTATCTCCCAAACATCAGAAACCCCTTACGATGAATTTTAATAATTAGAGTATTGCCGGTTCGCTTCGTGACTGAAGTCGGGTAAAGTATGCCGAGGGCCTAAATCAGCTGGTGATTCTCTGAAAGGCTGACCCCGATGTAAAGCTTGAAAAAAGTTTGGGAAAACGCTCATTAATATGTTATCAATTTTGTTTTTTCATTTTCAATTTCTGAAAAACGAATTTTTTTGCCCGTTTGTGATATGAGTGTAGGTGATTTGTACTAACAGTAACTTCAAACTCTATATAGAGGCGCCGTTATTTTTTTCCCAAGCATACCATAAGAATGATCAACTAGCATATATTTTCGGTAATGTTGAATACAAAAAACATAATGCAAAAGATTTATTCGCTTCACAAACTTATAGAGGATACGCACAGAGTTTGGGATACCCTTGAGATACTCCATTCTCGCAAGTCAGTTCTCGACCGGGCTGGTAAACTTTTTCTCCCACCACATTTCCTCTAAATCAGCACGTTGCATTGCTATAAACTGCATAATACTATGCTGAGGTCTATGCTTACTTCGGACTGTAACGGCACACTACGATGGTTTTGCCATCGCAGTCTCCTATCTCGCTTCCGATTTTATACGTTTTTGCCCAAACCATCTAGAAAATAAAAGCGTAAGAAAAGCGAAGGGTTGTGCTGTGTTTACGTACCTGCGACCAATGGTACACAGTAGGTTTCTTATTGGCGAAGAATTGCGTGAAGTCTATATTTTGGTTGATGCCATTTTTTGTAATCTCTTCGAACCATGCGGTTCCTGCCTATAACATCATACATCTACATACACATCAATGCTATTTTCAAAAAAACTGCTCCCTTGAGGGCGAGCTAGTGTTAAAGTCCTAACTGTGATGACTCCAAATACATACAGCAGAGACTCACTATGTACATAGCTTGTGACGCTGATCCAATCTCTTGGTATTCCTTGTTAATCATGTAAAAGTTTTCACCCTCATTCTTAAGTGATGTTTGGGAAGTTTCTGTCTGAGGGCATGCGGAGACAATCGAGTGTGCACTCGTTTCCAATTCACAATCGTATTTCTAAAAAAAAGTTTCTGTGCGAAAGAGATATCGAGAAGGTAGGGAGTTATAAAAACAACCATTTCCAGCATGTTCTTTGCATATCTTATGTTGAAGGTGTTAACACCATTTTTGTATCCAGCGTTAGCTGTGGACTGTCTAAATTGAAAAGCACGCTATCACTTTTATACAGTCATCTGCAAACGACTTCTCAACTTTTGTTTATCGGCTGACCATACATGTTCTAATTACAGAGTACAACTGTCATAAGGCAAGAACATCTCATGATGCATGAGTACAATCTGACGTCAAAAAAACAGAGTTACTTTGGCTCTTCTAACATGGAATATCTCAGCTAGTACTTATACTTAGTGTATTTTCAGAATTGTTTGCGCTAACCACAACATCACCATAATAGAGATCATGGGCATTTCTCCTTGCAAGTATATGCTCATCGAACAAATAGGGGAAACAGTCGAGTAGATTTTCCGTTTAATATAGTGTGCTTGCACAGAATGTGAAATGCGGTAAAATTTGCGCATGAAGAAGTAGCCACACCAGTACTGCCGGCATTTTGCGCCCGCAATTGACCGGCGTCACAGTCGAAACTATTTGTTCACGCGCAAATTTTACCGCATTTCACATTCTGTGCACACACACTATATTAAGGGAAATCTACTCGAATGTACACACATCACAACACATTCAGGCAGTATCAAATACAAACCTTTTGAGGTGTGCTCTATCATTCATGATATTACATGGTTAATGTGTGCTTCTCTGTGAACTTTTGCATAGCACTCTAAGCTATAATCAGCAAGCAGAAACGATTATAACGTTATCGAATGAAGTTAGGCAGTTGAGGATAAATTTTAAGTTGACACATTGAGCTGCCTTAAGCACTAGCTTTTCAGTCAGAATTACCGAATCAATAAAATCAGTTTTTGTACAGGGCAATAAAGCTATGTAGCGAAAGCGCTGCAAAAGCGGAAAACTGATTGACGACGATTTTCTTGAGTATCACTTTTGATTCGAACTTACCTTTTCTGATTGTGGATTTCTAAGATGATGTCTCTGCCGGTAGAATCAATTAAGTAGTCATCGTGATTGTCGCACTCTGAAAGCAAGATGTGTTTTTATGCCATGAAACTGAAACTTTGAGCAGAGATAATCAAACCTCTCCTCTTAATTACTGTACGAACGTGCTTGTTGTGTAGTCGCAAACATCGAGCACAACCATAACTAAACAAAATTTTTTAGTTTATTTATTTTCTTCTTCCATGCTCATACTAGAATTCATCATGTGCATCTGAGCTTTTGTTATGATTGTGTTGTTGCGCTTGTGAACAACTGCAACCGCAATTTGAAAAACTTTCGTTCAGGATTGAGGCGACGAATATGTTAAAAGATAAAGGTTTGAAGACGATCGCTACAGTAAAATTTCAGAAGTTACCTAAATACACTGAAAAGTACTAGCTGTTCAAACTTCTGGATTTGGTAAGCGAAGTCGCTCAGCTATAGATAATCGAGTTTCCATGGAATTTTGGTCTATTTAATGTATGTAGACTTCAAGGCATCACCTTCAAGGAATTGCAGAAGATGTAGGGTACTAACAGTTAATTTGATAGGGTACTTTCGTTTAACATTCCGCACATCCTTTCGTAACAAAATGTTTGACTGATTTAATCTCATGAAGAGTACCGTGGGATACGAAAAAAGTAAAGCAAGCGTTCTAAAGCATTCTCTCAAAAATTTCACCCTAACTTTATTTCAAATATATTAACTAATAATACTCACTTAGAGTGAGGAGTAGCTGTCTTAAAGCAAGGCTAAATGCGACATACCGCTGTGACGATGAAGTGTTCTTCAAGTGCTGCCATATTGCTATGTGGCTTCGTCTGCTTTCGTCCTTTTATAAGTGTGTTATGAAGCTTTCGCTGAACGAATTTGTGTGAAATTTTATTATTGTATACCTATACAGTATGGAAAATGTAAGACATCGACTGTACTTTAAGATAAACGCCTATTTTCTTGCTAATGAGGGTTTCGGTATGGAAGAATTCAACGGTGTGGCTTTCTATAAAGCAATTTTATCGTCTTGTACTATACATTATGGGAAATGTGAGACATCGATCGTTTACTTCAAGATAAACACCTATTTTGTTGCTAATGAGGGTTTCAACATGGAAGGAATTCCATGGTGTGGCTTTCTATATAGCACTGTCGATATAATTTTCGTATAAGGCAAAACTGTAAACATCCCAGTAATTCTCGGCGCAATGTGCATCCACTTTTAGCTTTCTGTTGATTGTGAAGGATCATCATGGAAAGTCTGACTGAGCAGCGCTAACCTCTTGTGTTGACTACTAACAGACAAAATATTTCCTAATGTAACTGAAGATACACCTCAATTCAAAAGCAGCACATGTTGAACCAATAGATGATTAACAATAGGCGAAAACTAGTGGAAGTAACCTAACAGGTAAAACTCAACCCTCAAAGAAAAGTATAAACGAGCTTTGCATCTGTACTCATCTACACATCTTAAATGCTTTTCAAGACTCGAAATTCTGAACCATTACAGCTTTTTTCTGCTAGAGTTTTCCCTAAGTTTTTGCAGTTTCAGACACCTTACGATGCCGACCGCAATTTTCACCCCATTTAGTTCATATGACTTCTGGATTAGCAAGCTCATGTTAGCAAAAGACGTTGTAACTTATAAAGTTCACTTTTTTTACAAAAATCAGAAAGTGAAGTATTGAAACGAGGAATGTAAGAAGCAATGGCACAAATTTTGCTGTAGAGGAGTCCTATAAATACGTTGATGCTGCGGTAAAAAATGCTCTGTAACACCAATTATAAAGGTTAATAAGTAACGAATACTAGTCTACAGTTATTTCTTTTGAAAGGGTTATCGAAATCAGCATATAACTATCTATAACTTTTGCTAATCTCTTTCTGCAATATAGCTAGTTTGCCATCAAATTTGGCCACGTTGCAGTACAGACCAATAAACGATTATGTTTTCGTAAATATTTATGCTTTACGTGTCATAAACGCTGATCCTGCAAAATTTGCAATTACGAGTTGTTGCCGTTTATGGAATTGATCAAATGCGAAACATCGTATTCTTCGAAATCCACTTTGTTATTCCTATTTTCACTTCAATTACGGTTTGGTAGGAGAGTGATCGCTCAAGTGTTGTTTCGTTCACTTTTGGCTTGTTTTTTTCTAAGTTTTATTCAGAGAAAGATTCCAGAACATATTAATAAGGATTGGGTTTCCAATAAGCACAATTATTCATGCGTCTTTTCAAAGTTTTTTTTTCAGGAAGGCCAATATGAACGTTAGTTGTGACAGTCCAAGCTTTACTTGGGCCATAATCTCTTAATACCCTAGTTATTCTACTACAGCAAAAATTGTGAAGAACGTTAGAAACTGCAAAATCCGATTTTCCACTCAGGTTGATCGAAGAGCACACAGGTTTGGAAAATTAATACGTTGAAGACAACGCAAACTTTATATTGTCTACCTCTTGAGACCAAAACCTTTCACGGAGCAGTCGTCATTTTTCAGATAAAATCACGCATAATGCCATCTACAGTATACTCTACAACTGCTGTGGAAGGCTGACAAAAAAGATAGAGGTTACTTCTAGATTCACAACAAGAGAAAACTTTTGGAATGAGTTTATACTAGGATAGTCTTCATTTTAACGAAGTTCATGTTTTGGGTCCCACGTGGTAGTCACTGCTTGACGCACATGGTGTGTCAAGCGGTTGTCACTGTGTTAAATATGGCGCATTGACAGTCGCAGGCGTACCGTATGATTACAAGCAATTCGCTCATCTTGACATATCTTTTCCCTTAACAGTGAAATCCTAATAAATTTTCAAAATCGAAACTTTGTAGACCTCGGTGACTCGCTTTACCGGGTCAGTACTTCAATTCCTCTCCTTTCAAGGACTACTTTGAAGTCACAGCTAGCAGTGGGCTTTGTTTATGTAAATAAAGCTTCATAAATAATGCGGAAAAGAAATAACTGGAAGGACGTGCCCAAAAACATTTCTTCTGAGATACGAGCGTTCTTCTATTTTCCTTTCGCGTTCATGAATAGCGTTGAGGCCATCATCGCAACCCATAATGATTGAGTCGTTTACAACATTTTTTTGTCCACATGCATGTCAATTAAATTTTATGCCCCACCAGCATGTTATCACTGTACCTATGCTTGCACGCTCGTTATTTCAACAAAATGTCACTGCTGTTTGATATAATTACATGGAAACCGCCAAACTTTATCGATGCTGCTTTCCCAATGAAGTTATGCCATAAGACTAGTTGACCACCGTAGATTCCTTATGTTGTGATAATGGGGGGGGGGGGGAGTGTTCCCCCATAAGTATTCAAAATGGTACAGCAACTCAGACAATTGCATCGGCAAGTTCGCGGGTGATTGCTCGGCCACCAATCATCCATGCCGAGAGCTGCCCGGTGAGAGTTTAGTGCAGGCCTTCAGCTAAAAATGAACATGGAGCGAACATCAACACCCAAGTGTTGTATATTCTCTCGTTTTACGCTCTGCAAGCTCGCCGATGGATTTTGGTGAAAATGTTGATGCTCTTGAATTGAAAGGAAACCTTGCTCCAGAGGTTTTCGAACACGCTCTTTACGAACAAAGTCTCTGAATATTACAGGGTCTTCTCGGAGAGATACGGTGAGGTGACTGTAATTGAATGACGAAAATGCGTAAATCTGCCGCACTTCTCGCGTATCTGTCAAAAAAAATTGCCTGCTTTCTTTTCTAAGGACCATGCATCGAATGGTGCATGAATCAGGCTTCGGTCTAAAAAAATCGCCGAGTTACAAGCTTACGAAAACACGTCCTCATGCATTTTGCCCAAAATGTAAAGATCGCATATTTCGTTGAAATTCCACCGTGAGTGATTGAGTGAGTGATATGACATTCGCATTTCGTATATTATGTTTGCTTTGCCCAATGAGTTACACTTATTGAATATGGTGCTTGCGTCTGCTTCAGCTGCTCAATTGAATATCAAAGCTATTTCGTGGCTAGAGCGCAAAAACTACCAAATCTGACACAATAAGATCCATTAAGGATGTCAAAATTTGATAACCGTGTTCTATAAGCACTCAAGATGGAATTTCGACGAAATATGCGAACTTACATTTTGGGCAAAGTTCATGAGGAGGTGTTTTCGTAGGCTCGTAACTCGGCGATTTTTTTTAGATTGGAGACTAAGCTATGCACATTCGATGCACGGTCCTTAGTAACTTTGACTCAGAAAAGCAAGCAGGCAAGTTTTCTGACAGATACGCGAGAAGTGCGGGCAAAAACTTACGCACTTTCGTTGTTCAGTTACCGTCACCTCACCGTATCCCTCCAAAAGACCGTGTAATCCTCAAAAACCATGATTTTCGTAAAGAGCGTGCTTGAAAACTTCTATAAGCGAAGTTTCCTTACAATTCAAGAGCATCAACATACTAAAATCCATCGGCGAGCTTCCGGAGCGTAAAACGAGAAAAAATGAAATAACCCGAACATATCGGAAAACTTGCTCGTAGAGGTTATGCGACCTGCTGAATTCGAAACTCACATCTGCTTAGCAAGATAGCTTCGTATTCTAGGACTATGGAGAGTAAAATTTGGGACGACAAGATTTTTCCACAATTCACCAGCTCTTCTATTTCCTTTGAGAAGAAATCTGTGGCTACTCTTTAGCGCATCGCAATCTAAAAAAAGTAGTATCAAAAATTCTTTTTTTTAATCTTGAATCTCCCTGCAAGCGTCTCTTCGCGAAGGTGTAAAGCAGCGAGCATTGTCCCGAGCACAGGTGCGATAGTGTGTGAAAATTTTTTCACCCCCCCCCCCCCTCCCTTTCACCTCTGAGCGGGGACCAAAGTGACCCCCTTCACCAAAAGCAGAAGAAAAATCAACAGTGAGGTTAGTTTAAGCAAAGGAGGTATTTGTACGTGAAATGCTTATTAGGAAAGGAGGAATCTGTTGAAAAAAAGTGCTTGGTGGCGGGTGTAAGTAGTGATTTTTGGACATTTTCGAGTTTTTAACATAAAAAAATTCATAACTTCTGTAGATGAACATCTTCTACGGCGAGTGGTCACCGTTAGAACCGCCTTGTCCTCCGCTTCCAAAAATTATATAGCAAGTCTGAGATCCGTCCAAAAAAACGCCTGGGTGAAGGGTGTCCTAGTGATTTCTGGACATTTTCGAGTTTTTAACATAAAAAAATTCATAACTTCTGTAAATGAACATATTGTACTCCGCGATGGCCACCATTGGAACCATCACGTCCTCCGCTTTCAAAAAATATATACTTTACCAGGGCTCCATTAGAAAAGTGCCGGGTGAAGGGTGGGTGAGACTTTTATAATGGGAGAGCTCAAGTAGACGTCTTTTCACGATGGTAAAAAACCTGTGCTTGAGCACTCCCATTATAAAAGTCTCACCCACCCTTCACCCCGCACTTTTCTAACAGACCTCGGGCAAAGTATATATTTTCTGAAAGCGAAGGACGAAACGGTTCCAAAAATGACCATCACGACGGGCAAGATGTTCATTTACAGAAGTTATGAATTTTTATATGTTTGAAACTCGAAAATATCCAAAAATCACTAGGACACCCTTCACTCAGGCTTATTTAACAGAGCCCAAGCAATGTACATATTTTCAGAAAGCGGAGGATGAGACGGTTTCAAAAATGACTATTCAGGCGTACAATATGTTCGTCTACAGAAGTTATGAATTTTTTTACGCTAAAAACTCGAAAATTTCCAGAAATCACTACGCAAACCCTTCACCGCACTTTTCTGAACGGATCTCAGAAATTCTAAATATTTTCTAAAAGCGGAGGACGAGATGGTTCTAGCGGTGACTATCTCGCCGTAAAAGATGTTCATCTACAAAAGTTATGAAATTTTTTATGTTAAAAACTCGAAAATGTCCAGAAATCACTAATCACACCCGTCCCCAAGCCCTTTTTCAACGAACTCCTCCTTTCTTATACATAAACAATTCACGCACAAATATCTTCTTTGCTTAACCTTACCTCACTGTTGATTTTTTTCGGATATTGGTGAAGGGGGTCACCTTGGCCTCGGCTCAGGGGTGAAGGGGGGGGGGTTTAGAAATTTCTCACACTATCGCACCTGTGAGTTTTAGTAGAGAAGGCTTAGAGCTTTCAAATGCATATACAATTTGCAGAAAATCGCGCAAAATATTGAGAAAATCGAGAGAAAAAAATGGAATAGAACTTATTACACAACCTAATACTTTGTATACAGATTGCTCCGCGCCCTCGCTCGCCAGATACCACTAGATAAGGAGGGAGGAGCCGTTTGAAGACAGGTGGAACCGACGACCAACGAGCCACCCTGTCTATAATCTCAGATCTCTTTATTCTTATGTTTTATTGCTGTTTGTTTCCCCAGGATATCGATATTGTTATTTTGGTGTTATAATGATAAACGCTTATATTGGAAAGTGTTTTTAGAAATGTCCGAGGCTAAGTTATGATCTGGTGTGGTATCTGCCATTAAGAGGATGGTAGCACATCCATAAGTCGAAGTAGATTTCATTGGCTTCTGATTTTCGATGCCATGCGCTTGAGGCAAAATGGTTTGCTATCAGTATAGCCAAAATAATGCTCTAAACGAATGAGTTGAACTAGGCAATCATACATAAGTTTTTCCAAGATATAAGCACTTGAAATCAGGTGCCATGCTCCACTGACAATGTGATGCCACTTTGTCAAGACGCAGCGCGAACCATACAAGTGGAGCAAGTTATTCATCAAATTAGTTCAGTAGAAAGTGAATAATAAGATTTGGAGAAGGTGGCCGAATGAGAACTGATTCTTAGCGATGTCTTAATCCAGAATTTCCCGTACATGGATTCTTTTTTTTGACAGGTGTGCGAAAATCATATTGAGAGGAAGAGGACTAGAAAATCATACAGTACAAACAAAATCAAATAGATGGAATCTACGAAAGGTAGATCATATTGTACCACAAATGACAAATTCTTCTGAGGCAAAGAATTTTCTGAGAATCATCATTGAAAACCAAATTACAGATTCAATAAAAACGAAAAAATATATTGGTGCTTACAGACATAAGTCATACCAAGATTGAAGTCTTATGGGGATTGAACAATCACGCTCCATTATTTTGAGAATCTCAGTTAACTAACAGCCATGTAATATCTGGAACATGAGTGCATTTACCGCTGAGTTCAACACTCCAAATTTTGCAACTGCAAAGCGATCGAAAAATCGAAAGATAGCTTATTTTGAAAAGTTTTGAACAGTTTCAGGAAATGTTGGATATAGGTAATCATATCTTCTCCATCTGAGAATTTCCGGGCAACCGAAGTACCTTAGGCAGTGTCCAATCAGTAAAGTCGGCCCATCTTCTTTGAGCTTACTCACAAAGAGTTGGGTCACGATGACGACGTTCTTATTTAGTAAAAGTGAATTTCTGATTGAAATTCTCTGATTCCAAATATTGACCAATCCTCAAAAAGTTTCACAATATTTTTGACTTCGTCGTGGCAGAAATCCAAAACTTTGATTGTATTAAGTATTGTAATATGTATTAGGTACCATCAGTAGCGCAAAGCAAGCTCTACAAAGTGGCGTTACAATTTTTGCACGAACTTATTGCACGCGAAAAGTTAAAAAATGGAATCGAAAAAGTCTCCAATGACCGCAAAATCCAAAATATTCGTATCTCCGTCCAGAAAATTTCATCGGCCCCCAACTTACTTAGAAACTTACATCCTTCATCAAACTTTAATTTGCGCGGTTGCTGTGAATTTTCCTTGGCTAGGCAGTAACGGGCATCACTGACACTCACTTTATGGAACCTGTCCACCTTCTCTACTTTCAAAATAAGCAATGTAGGCCATGTATTGGGAAAAAATCTTTAAGTACTTTGGCACTGAAGAAAACCGCAAAAGCTGAATTTCGCTCTAAACATATTGTTAGCTAATAGTGAAGTATCCTAGATGATGCACTTTAGCAGTGCTACAATTATGATCCTAATTAAGAGAATCGCGAAAACTCTCAGGGGTTTGCGAAATTTCCGTCGCATCTTTACTCGGTTCAGAGTGGATAAATTCAAACCCAAAGGTACAAATCAACTACTCAACCCAGCTTGGCGGTCGACAAGGCACTTCTTTTAAGACATGTAAAGGTACCTGTCTGAGTACAGCTCCACCAGCAGCTAACGTACAGTCGGATCATTTATTATGATCATGTGTCTCACCGCGCACGCTGTCCACCTTTGGAGTGCCCATCCCGGATTTTTGAGGAGACAACCTTCCAAGTCAATGTTTTCAGTGTGTTTTCAATCTATTTTTTCCTATTCAAAGGGTATTATCTCATAGTGATGTAAGCGTGAAAAACCTTCAGAATCTTGGGTTTTTGAGACTGCAAATCCAGGCTGGGACGCCACAAATGGACGGTGTGCGCAAATGCACATATTCATATAATGATTCGCCTATGTACGAGTTGTAGTCGGCAAACTGAGTAACCTACGGTAAGCAAAAAAAAATCGTGAGAAGAAAGAAACTAACCGCCTACCGCACATCTAGCGTACCAGGACTGTGACCTATATACCAAAAGATGCGAGGTGTTTGAGATGAATGTTGTCTTAAACAGAAATTGTCTTTTCCGGAATAGGATTATGTCAATTTTTACGAAGCGCGTTTCGCTGTTGTTTTTCACAAACTCGGAGTGTCCCATAAAGATGTGCATACTGTTTGATTGTTAATAACTCTCTTGCTTTCATGTCTTTTGCCGAGCTTGAGGTATCATTTTGTAGAGCGAGGATAGGCTTAAATTTACAGTTACGAATCACCAATCGCTCTTCATTACTGTAGGATTACGGTATGAACTTTCAGCATACAGCGTCACTGTGGAATAGGCCTTTTGATGAAATATTTTCAAAAAAATCTAAAAACTTGTGTAGTAAGTTTTTCAGGCGTGCTGATTTCACTACATGACTTTTCATGAGTTTTTCGAGCTTTCTTGATGGCGTACTCACATTTCTGACGAACATTAGGAAATCAATTGTTACCTTAAATCTGAAATGACTCATGAAAGAAACACTGTACTGAAGTGCAAATCTCCTGTTTAATCAGCGACTTCGATTAGCTCATTGTCAGTTCAAAAGTCTATGGCTTGCTCAGCTTTCTAAGGCAAAATATCGCTTTAAATTGCTCAAAATTCCTCGAATTTCTAATCGTACTAATGAAGAGCGGCTGATAATTCGCTACATACTGTGAATCTAATTTGAACTTCGCTTTAAAGAATGGTACCTTAAGCTCGGCAAAAGACAAGAAAGCAAGAGAGTTATTAACGATCAAACAGTGTGCACATCTTTTTGGGACACCCTGTAGACAATCACATTGTCTTTACAGTTCACTGCTTTTCCAAAGTGCAGTCAGCCAGATGTTGATGCTATAAATACTGATAAGTGGCGCATTAATAGTTGGTCATAAATGAGTTTTTTTTTGTAATATTATGAAACACAATTCGTCATAGTTGCTTAGTAGAGATATGTACTTTACAATTTTATCTAGGTCGTATTTGGCACAATCTAGTCATGCTTAGCCGCTTAAATAATAGAAATAAAAGTAGTATAACTAATAACTAATAGCATTCTTGATGGCAAACGAGTAGGCGTGAACACCTTCTCCATAGCTTACAGCAATTTAAATTGATCTTCATAACCACATATAAGTAATTTAATCACCATAGGTCTTCTTACTACTCGGTCTCAAGTCATTGGACGTAGCCTCTTGTGATGAGAGTATATCTATCACGCAAATCTGGGTTATTTAGAATATCTCAGGGATGATTTCTGGCAATAATGGGTTTATGGGCGCCATCTCCATGATCACATCAATCAAATTCTGACAAATGTAGTCTAGAAAAGTCACATACAAGTAATCAATATATAGTTCTCCACCAATTTATTTGGACCCGAGCTTTATGGTGAATTTTGATTGCGGTTGTATGAGTAAGTGTGTGCTCTGTTCTTTGTTCTTTTGTAAGGAACGCAGAAGCATATGGAATGTATGAATACATAAAAAAAATGTTATGATTGATTACTGCTAATTAATATAGAAGCGTTTTTATGAGGTCTTTCCTCTATGATCTGGAAAATGTTAGCAACATAGCATTACAGAAACAATCTATTGTTTTGAGTGTACACAAATCCTTCGGGCTTATGCCCTGAATAACAAACATCTTGTCATCTTCTAGATACGAAAAACATCTACAATTGAATTTTCGATCAGATAACTTTTCATAAATGGTAAAAAAGCTCTATTACAAAGTTTTCTTTTTAACTATGATAGAAGCGAAATGTTTGATCTGTACAAGCACACTACATACTGTAATTGTCATTTGCCCTTGTTGCGCACGCGCTTGTGTTGTGAATGATTTTATTCCATGTTGTTAGTCAAAGGTGACACTTTGCGTCATTTGCGTCATTAGAACCCGTTTTCACAGTTGATCACCTCGGTGCTATTTAAGACCCGGAAATTCCAGAACGCATGAAAGTTGTTTGCATATATTAGATTCCCTACCATTTAATAGCGGTCATTATCCATTTTCTTAACTCCATTTTCTGCCTCTTCAGCTCATTTCTAAAGCTTTCAGATCAGATAAATTATCATGAAACTCTTCGTCATCTTCTTACTTTTGGCGGCTCTTCATACTTCAACTTCACCACGAAGCCACAGAATTGAGTTTCTCTGCCTATGCTTTTTATTCTTACTTTTGAACTCTTTGAATCATGATGCAAAAGCTACTTCTTTTCGCTAAAAAAACCCTCAAAATCTTCGTGACCGGGTTTCAAAACAAGCTGAAATATTAAGCTGACGCAAAAATGATAAGCATTTTTCATTTTGACGTGCTATGACATGCTAAAGACCACATTTTCAAGTGCGGTAAAAACCACCAGAAGCAGCAAACCATTCGCTATACTGCGCACGCTGACCTATACTCCTATCACAAACCAGCGGAAAATACGGTTAAAATGAAAAAAGTTTTCTGACTTTTTCAAAAAGCATAACTCTTTTCATGATGAGTAGTCTATTTTGTAGCCGCAAGCCAGTAAAAACCCAAAATGGTCAGCTTTTTCAACATTTTTCAGTAGGTCTCAAAGTCTCAAATCATGTAATTTTCCGATTTTCTGCGTACTGAACTTCTAAATGTTTTTACAAGAAATACTGACAGGATGCCTCATCTATCCTAGGTGCCGAAATCTTGTCTAAATATATAAGAAAATATTTGAATGTGCTTAATGTAGGCAGGCAATTTCTGTCACATATAGTGGCCAAATTTTCAAAAGAGCGCCATTATATGCGCTAACTAAAAGTCCATTTTGACCTCGCTAAATTAAGCATCAAAGAGCTTTTTAATGGTATGCTAAATTTGTTTCAAGTAAGAGTTTTGGTAGAAGAAAGTTGCTTTGAAAAGTGCTTGGGCTTTACACGGGGATCAGCATCTCTTTACTTGACTGACGTTTTGTCTATATATCTTCTTCAGTGTCTAAGGCCGTGAGCATACCTCACGCAATTTCAGTCGCCACGCGACAAGACAGGGTGCCAGATTTCTTCAAGTTCAATACGGGCAGATAACTGCAGCATGCGCAGCATTAATAACTATTGTAGGGTGATAGAATGCTCTATCTCCCAAACATCAGAAACCCCTTACGATGAATTTTAATAATTAGAGTATTGCCGGTTCGCTTCGTGACTGAAGTCGGGTGAAGTATGCCGAGGGCCTAAATCAGCTGGTGATTCTCTGAAAGGCTGACCCCGATGTAAAGCTTGAAAAAAGCTTAGGAAAACGCTCATTAATATGTTATCAATTTTGTTTTTTCATTTTCAATTTCTGAAAAACGAATTTTTTTGCCCGTTTGTGATATGAGTGTAGGTGATTTGTACTAACAGTAACTTCAAACTCTATATAGAGGCGCCGCTATTTTTTTCCCATGCATACCATAAGAATGATCAACTAGCATATATTTTCGGTAATGTTGAATACAAAAAACATAATGCAAAAGATTTATTCGCTTGACAAACTTATAGAGGATACGCACAGAGTTTGGGATACCCTTGAGATACTCCATTCTCGCAAGTCAGTTCTCGACCGGGCTGGTAAACTTTTTCTCCCACCACATTTCCTCTAAATCAGCACGTTGCATTGCTATAAACTGCATAATACTATGCTGAGGTCTATGCTTACTTCGGACTGTAACGGCACACTACGATGGTTTTGCCATCGCAGTCTCCTATCTCGCATCCGATTTTATACGTTTTTGCCCAAACCATCTAGAAAATAAAAGCGTAAGAAAAGCGAAGGGTTGTGCTGTGTTTACGTACCTGCGACCAATGGTACACAGTAGGTTTCTTATTGGCGAAGAATTGCGTGAAGTCTATATTTTGGTTGATGCCATTTTTTGTAATCTCTTCGAACCATGCAGTTCCTGCCTATAACATCATACATCTACATACACATCAATGCTATTTAAAAAAAACTGCTCCCTTAAGGGCGAGCTAGTGTTAAAGTCCTAACTGTGATGACTCCAAATACATACAGCAGAGACTCACTATGTACATAGCTTGTGACGCTGATCCAATCTCTTGGTATTCCTTGTTAATCATGTAAAAGTTTTCACCCTCATTCGTAAGTGATGTTTGGGAAGTTTCTGTCTGAGGGCATGCGGAGACAATCGAGTGTGCACTCGTTTCCAATTCACAATCGTATTTCTAAAAAAAGTTTCTGTGCGAAAGAGATATCGAGAAGGTAGGGAGTTATAAAAACAACCATTTCCAGCATGTTCTTTGCATATCTTATGTTGAAGGTGTTAACACCATTTTTGTATCCAGCGTTAGCTGTGGACTGTCTAAATTGAAAAGCACGCTACTTTTATACAGTCATCTGCAAACGACTTCTCAACCTTTGTTTATCGGCTGACCATACATGTTCTAATTACAGAGTACAACTGTCATAAGGCAAGAACATCTCATGATGCATGAGTACAATCTGACGTTAAAAAAAAGAGTTACTTTGGCTCTTCTAACATGGAATATCTCAGCTAGTACTTAGTGTATTTTCAGAATTGTTTGCGCTAACCACAACATCACCATAATAGAGATCATGGGCATTTCTCCTTGCAAGTATATGCTCATCGAACAAATAGGGGAAACAGTCGAGTAGATTTTCCGTTTAATATAGTGTGCTTGCACAGGTGAAATGCGGTAAAATTTGCGCATGAAAAAGTAGCCACACCAGTACTGCCGGCATTTTGCGCCCGCAATTGGCCGGCGTCACAGGCGAAACTATTTGTTCACGCGCAAATTTTACCGCATTTCACATTCTGTGCACGCACACTATATTAAGGGAAATCTACTCGAATGTACACACATCACAACACATTCAGGCAGTATCAAATACAAACCTTTTGAGGTGTGCTCTATCATTCATGATATTACATGGTTAATGTGTGCTTCTCTGTGAACTTCTGCATAGCACTCTAAGCTATAATCAGCAAGCAGAAACGATTATAACGTTATCGAATGAAGTTAGGCAGTTGAGGATAAATTTTAAGTTGACACATTGAGCTGCCTTAAGCACTAGCTTTTCAGTCAGAATTACCGAATCAATAAAATCAGTTTTTGTACAGGGCAATAAAGCTATGTAGCGAAAGCGCTGCAAAAGCGGAAAACTGATTGACGACGATTTTCTTGAGTATCACTTTTGATTCGAACTTACCTTTTCTGATTGTGGATTTCTAAGATGATGTCTCTGCCGGTAGAATCAATTAAGTAGTCATCGTGATTGTCGCACTCTGAAAGCAAGATGTGTTTTTATGCCATGAAACTGAAACTTTGAGCAGAGATAATCAAATCTCTCCTCTTAATTACTGTACGAACGTGCTTGTTGTGAAGTCGCAAACATCGAGCACAACCATAACTAAACAAAATTTTTTAGTTTATTTATTTTCTTCTTCCATGCTCATACTAGAATTCATCATGTGCATCTGAGCTTTTGTTATGATTGTGTTGTTGCGCTTGTGAACAACTGCAACCGCAATTTGAAAAACTTTCGTTCAGGATTGAGGCGACGAATATGTTAAAAGATAAAGGTTTGAAGACGATCGCTACAGTAAAATTTCAGAAGTTACCTAAATACACTGAAAAGTACTAGCTGTTCAAACTTCTGGATTTGGTAAACGAAGTCGCTCAGCTATAGATAATCGAGTTTCCATGGAATTTTGGTCTGTTTAATGTATGTAGACTTCAAGGCATCACCTTTAAGGAATTGCAGAAGATGTAGGGTACTAACAGTTAATTTGATAGGGCACTTTCGTTTAACATTCCGCACATCCTTTCGTAACAAAACGTTTGACTGATTTGATCTCATGAAGAGTACCGTGGGATACGAAAAAAGTAAAGCAAGCGTTCTAAAGCATTCTCTCAAAAATTTCACCCTAACTTTATTTCAAATATATTAACTAATAATACTTACTTAGAGTGAGGAGTAGCTGTCTTAAAGCAAGGCTAAATGCGACATACCGCTGTGACGATGAAGTGTTCTTCAAGTGCTGCCATATTGCTATGTGGCTTCGTCTGCTTTCGCCCTTTTATAAGTGTGTTATGAAGCTTTCGCTGAACGAATTTGTGTGAAATTTTATTATTGTATACCTATACAGTATGGAAAATGTAAGACATCGACTGTACTTTAAGATAAACGCCTATTTTCTTGCTAATGAGGGTTTCGGTATGGAAGAATTCAACGGTGTGGCTTTCTATAAAGCAATTTTATCGTCTTGTACTATACATTATGGGAAATGTGAGACATCGATCGTTTACTTCAAGATAAACACCTATTTTGTTGCTAATGAGGGTTTCAACATGGAAGGAATTCCATGGTGTGGCTTTCTATATAGCACTGTCGATATAATTTTCGTATAAGGCAAAACTGTAAACATCCCAGTAATTCTCGGCGCAATGTGCATCCACTTTTAGCTTTCTGTTGATTGTGAAGGATCATCATGGAAAGTCTGACTGAGCAGCGCTAACCTCTTGTGTTGACTACTAACAGACAAAATATTTCCTAATGTAACTGAAGATACACCTCAATTCAAAAGCAGCACATGTTGAACCAATAGATGATTAACAATAGGCGAAAACTAGTGGAAGTAACCTAACAGGTAAAACTCAACCCTCAAAGAAAAGTATAAACGAGCTTTGCATCTGTACTCATCTACACATCTTAAATGCTTTTCAAGACTCGAAATTCTGAACCATTACAGCTTTTTTCTGCTAGAGTTTTCCCTAAGTTTTTGCAGTTTCAGACACCTTACGATGCCGACCGCAATTTTCACCCCATTTAGTTCATATGACTTCTGGATTAGCAAGCTCATGTTAGCAAAAGACGTTGTAACTTATAAAGTTCACTTTTTTTTACAAAAATCAGAAAGTGAAGTATTGAAACGAGGAATGTAAGAAGCAATGGCACAAATTTTGCTGTAGAGGAGTCCTATAAATACGTTGATGCTGCGGTAAAAAATGCTCTGTAACACCAATTATAAAGGTTAATAAGTAACGAATACTAGTCTACAGTTATTTCTTTTGAAAGGATTATCGAAATCAGCATATAACTATCTATAACTTTTGCTAATCTCTTTCTGCAATATAGCTAGTTTGCCATCAAATTTGGCCACGTTGCAGTACAGACCAATAAACGATTATGTTTTCGTAAATATTTATGCTTTACGTGTCATAAACGCTGATCCTGCAAAATTTGCAATTACGAGTTGTTGCCGTTTATGGAGTTGATCAAATGCGAAACATCGTATTCTTCGAAATCCACTTTGTTATTCCTATTTTCACTTCAATTACGGTTCGGTAGGAGAGTGATCGCTCAAGTGTTGTTTCGTTCACTTTTGGCTTGTTTTTTTCTAAGTTTTATTCAGAGAAAGATTCCAGAACATATTAGGTCGTTTCAAAAGTAATTTCGCTTTCTTCAAACGGGCACCACAATTGATGGAACAAAGGTTTCTGAGAGATCTTGGAAGCATTCGATGCAGAATTTCATTCTCTTTCTAATGGTTATGAAAATTTTCTAAAACAGTCAATGATCTTTCAGAAAATAACCAGAGTTTGCGACCCATGCTTTTTGAGATAGTCTAGTTCCACAATTTTTTAAAACTTTCACATCAAACCGCAGAGGAAGTTCAAGTAAATGTTCGATAGAGCAAACCATATAGAATGCAAAACTACTTTTTTATCCTTTCCATAGCTTGTCATATATTTTTGACAGAATTTTAACTTATGCTACCGATTTTCATACTTGGGCAGCTAAATCCTCGTATAACATCAAAGGAAGAACAGCTCGGCCACTATTCGACGCAGCATCTTCTCCTCTTTCTAACAGGTGGTTATGTTTCCGATTCTTTTAGTTTTCGGAAATAAAATCATCTCAATTCATTTTTTCAAGGGGCCTCATGCTGTACATGAAAATCACGAGATTTGATATCTCAAACCCGTAAACCCTCACTTGCTTTGCAAAGTTAGTGCTGACTCATAGTACAGTCTTGGTAGTCTCAAATTCCGAAAAATTATGATGTTTCTGCGATTGTGGCTGAGGTGGGCCTGCCAAAATCCGATGGCTCTATTAGAAAATCTTTTAAAAAATTACGGCGAGCTATGAGAAAGAGGAAAAAGTAGCACTGTATTCTATGAGGTTTACTCTATCGAATTGTTACTTGAACTTCTTCTGAGGATTGATATGAAAGTTTTAAAAAATTGTTAAACTTGACCATCTTAAAAAGCATGGGTCACAAACTTTGGTTATTTTCTGAAAGCTCATTGACTGTTTTGCAACATTTTCAAAACCATTAGAAAGAGAATGAAATTCTGCATCGAATGCCTCCAAGATCTCCAAGAAACCTTTGTTCCATCAAATGTGGCGCTCGTTTGGAAAAGCGAAATTACTTTTGAAACGACCTAATATTAATAAGGATTGGGTTTCCAATAAGCACAATTATTCATGCGTCTTTTCAAAGTTTTTTTTCAGGAAGGCCAATATGAACGTTAGTTGTGACAGTCCAAGCTTTACTTGGGCCATAATCTCTTAATACCCTAGTTATTCTACTACAGCAAAAATTGTGAAGAACGTTAGGAACTGCAAAATCCGATTTTCCACTCAGGTTGATCGAAGAGCACACAGATTTGGAAAATTAATACGTTGAAGACAACGCAAACTTTTTATTGTCTATCTCTTGAGACCAAAACCTTTCACGGAGCAGTCATCATTTTTCAGATAAAATCACGCATAATGCCATCTACAGTATACCCTACAACTGCTGTGGAAGGCTGACAAAAAAGATAGAGGTTACCTCTAGATTCACAACAAGAAAAAACTTTTGGAATGAGTTTATACTAGGATAGTCTTCATTTTAACGAAGTTCATGTTTTGGGTCCCACGTGGTAGTCACTGCTTGACGCACATGGTGTGTCAAGCGGTTGTCACTGTGTTAAATATGGCGCATTGACAGTCGCAGGTGTACCATATGATCACAAGCAATTCGCTCATCTTGATATATCTTTTCCCTTAACAGTGAAATCCTAATAAATTTTCAAAATCGAAACTTTGTAGACCTCGGTGACTCGCTTTACCGGGTCAGTACTTCAATTCCTCTCCTTTCAAGGCACTACTTTGAAGTCACAGCAAGCAGTGGGCTTTGTTTATGCAAATAAAGCTTCATAAATAATGCGGAAAGAAATAACTGGAAGGACGTGCCCAAAAACATTTCTTCTGAGATACGAGCGTTCTTCTATTTTCTTTCGCGTTCATGAATAGCGTTGAGGCCATCATCGCAACCCATAATGATTGAGTCGTTTACAACATTTTTTTGTCCACATGCATGTCAATTAAATTTTATGCCCCACCAGCATGTTATCACTGTACCTATGCTTGCACGCTCGTTATTTCAACAAAATATCACTGCTGTTTGATATAATTACATGGAAACCGCCAAACTTTATCGATGCTGCTTTCCCAATGAAGTTATGCCATAAGACTAGTTAACCACCGTAGATTCCTTATGTTGTGATAATGGGGGGGGGGGGGGAGGAGTGTTCCCCCATAAGTATTCAAAATGGTACAGCAACTCAGACAATTGCATCGGCAAGTTCGCGGGTGATTGCTCGGCCACCAATCATCCATGCCGAGAGCTGCCCGGTGAGAGTTTAGTGCAGGCCTTCAGCTAAAAATGAACATGGAGCGAACATCAACACCCAAGTGTTGTATATTCTCTCGTTTAACGCTCTGCAAGCTCGCCGATGGATTTTGGTGAAAATGTTGATGCTCTTGAATTGAAAGGAAACCTCGCTCCAGAGGTTTTCGAACATGCTTTTTATGAACAAAGTCTCTGAAGATTACAGGGTCTTCTCGGAGAGATACGGTGAGGTGACTGTAATTGAATGACGAAAATGCGTAAATCTGCCGCACTTCTCGCGTATCTGTCAAAAAAATTGCCTACTTTCTTTTCTAAGTCAAAGTTACTAGGGACCGTGCATCGAATGGTGCATGAATCAGGCTTCAGTCTAAAAAAAATCGCCGAGTTACAAGCTTACGAAAACACGTCCTCATGCATTTTGCCCAAAATGTAAAGATCGCATATTTCGTTGAAATTCCACCGTGAGTGATTGTATGACATTCGCATTTCGTATATTATGTTTGCTTTGCCCAATGAGTTACACTTATTGAATATGGTGCTTGCGTCTGCTTCAGCTGCTCAATTGAATATCAAAGCTATTTCGTGGCTAGAGCGCAAAAACTACCAAATCTGACACAATAAGATCCATTAATGATGTCAAAATTTGATAACCGTGTTCTATAAGCACTCAAGATGGAATTTCGACGAAATATGCGAACTTACATTTTGGGCAAAGTTCATGAGGACGTGTTTTCGTAGGCTCGTAACTCGGCGATTTTTTTAGATTGGAGGCTAAGCTATGCACATTCGATGCACGGTCCTTAGTAACTTTGACTCAGAAAAGCAAGCAGGCAAGTTTTCTGACAGATACGCGAGAAGTGCGGGCAAAAACTTACGCACTTTCGTTGTTCAGTTACCGTCGCCTCACCGTATCCCTCCAAAAGACCGTGTAATCCTCAAAGACCATGATTTTCGTAAAGAGCGTGCTTGAAAACTTCTATAAGCGAAGTTTCCTTACAATTCAAGAGCATCAACATACTAAAATCCATCGGCGAGCTTCCGGAGCGTAAAACGAGAAAAAATGAAATAACCCGAACATATCGGAAAACTTGCTCGTAGAGGTTATGCGACCTGCTGAATTCGAAACTCACATCTGCTTAGCAAGATAGCTTCGTATTCTAGGACTATGGAGAGTAAAATTTGGGACGACAAGTTTTTTCCACAATTCACCAGCTCTTCTATTTCCTTTGAGAAGAAATCTGCGGCTACTCTTTAGCGCATCGTAATCTAAAAAAAGTAGTATCAAAAATTCTTTTTTTTTAATCTTGAATCTCCCTGCGAACGTCTCTTCGCGAAGGTGTAAAGCAGCGAGCATTGTCCCGAGCACAGGTGCGATAGTGCGTGAAAATTTTTTCACCCCCCCCCCCCTTTCACCTCTGAGCAGGGACCAAAGTGACCCCCTTCACCAAAAGCAGAAGAAAAATCAACAGTGAGGTTAGTTTAAGCAAAGGAGGTATTTGTACGTGAAATGCTTATTAGGAAAGGAGGAATCTGTTGAAAAAAAGTGCTTGGTGGCGGGTGTAAGTAGTGATTTTTGGACATTTTCGAGTTTTTAACATAAAAAAATTCATAACTTCTGTAGATGAACATCTTCAACGGCGAGTGGTCACCGTTAGAACCGCCTTGTCCTCCGCTTCCAAAAATTATATAGCAAGTCTGAGATCCGTCCAAAAAAGCGCCTGGGTGAAGGGTGTCCTAGTGATTTCTGGAGATTTTCGAGTTTCAAACATATAAAAATTCATAACTTCTGTAAATGAACATATTGTACTCCGCGATGGCCACCATTGGAACCATCACGTCCTCCGCTTTCAAAAAATATATACTTTACCAGGGCTCCATTAGAAAAGTGCCGGGTGAAGGGTGGGTGAGACTTTTATAATGGGAGAGCTCAAGTAGACGTCTTTTCACGATGGTAAAAAACCTGTGCTTGAGCACTCCCATTATAAAAGTCTCACCCACCCTTCACCCCGCACTTTTCTAACAGCCTCGGGCAAAGTATATATTTTCTGAAAGCGAAGGACGAAACGGTTCCAAAAATGGCCATCACGACGGGCAAGATGTTCATTTACAGAAGTTATGAATTTTTATATGTTTGAAACTCGAAAACATCCAAAAATCACTAGGACACCCTTCACTCAGGCTTTTTTTAACAGAGCCCAAGCAATGTACATATTTTCAGAAAGCGGAGGATGAGACGGTTTTAGAAATGACTATTCAGGCGTACAATATGTTCGTCTACAGAAGTTATGAATTTTTTTACGCTAAAAACTCGAAAATTTCCAGAAATCACTACGCAAACCCTTCATCGCACTTTTCTGAACGGATCTCAGAAATTCTAAATATTTTCTAAAAGCGGAGGACGAGATGGTTCTAGCGGTGACTATCTCGCCGTAAAAGATGTTCATCTACAAAAGTTATGAAATTTTTTATGTTAAAAACTCGAAAATGTCCAGAAATCACTAATCACACCCGTCCCCAAGCCCTTTTTCAACGAACTCCTCCTTTCTTATACATAAACAATTCACGCACAAATATCTTCTTTGCTTAACCTTACCTCACTGTTGATTTTTTTCGGATATTGGTGAAGGGGGTCACCTTGGCCTCGGCTCAGGGGTGAAGGGGGGGGGGGGGGTTGAGAAATTTCTCACACTATCGCACCTGTGAGTTTTAGTAGAGAAGGCTTAGAGCTTTCAAATGCATATACAATTTGCAGAAAATCGCGCAAAATATTGAGAAAATCGAGAGAAAAAATGGAACAGAACTTATTACACAACCTAATACTTTGTATACAGATTGCTCCGCGCCCTCGCTCGCCAGATACCACTAGATAAGGAGGGAGGAGCCGTTTGAAGACAGGTGGAACCGACGACCAACGAGCCACCTCGTCTTTGGGCTCATATCTCTTTATTCTTATGTTTTATTGCTGTTTGTTTTCCCAGGATATCGATATTGTTATTTTGGTGTTATAATGATAAACGCGTATGTTGGAAAGTGTTTTTAGACATGTCCGAGGCTAAGTTATGATCTGGTATGGTATCTGCCATTAAGAGGATGGCAGCACATCCATAAGTCGAAGTAGATTTCATTGGCTTCTGATTTTCGATGCCATGCGCTTGAGGCAAAATGGTTTGCTATCAGTATAGCCAAAATAATGCTCTAAACGAATGAGTTGAACTAGGCAATCATACATAAGTTTTTCCAAGATATATGCACTTGAAATCAGGTGCCATGCTCCACTGACAATGTGGTGCCACTTTGTCAAGACGCAGCGCGAACCATACAAGTGGAGCAAGTTATTCATCAAATTAGTTCAGTAGAAAGTGAATAATAAGATTTGGAGATGGTGGCCGAATGAGGACTGATTCCTAGCGATGTCTTAATCCAGAATTTCCCGTACATGGATTTTTTTATTTCTTGACAAGTGTGCGAAAATCATATTGAGAGGAAGAGGACTAGAAAATCATACAGTCTCACAAGCAAAATCAAATAGATGGAATCTACGAAAGGTAGATCATATTGTACCACAAATGGCAACTTCTTCTGAGCCAAAGAATTTTATGAGAATCATCATTGAAAATCAAATTTCTGACTCAATAAAAACGAAAAAAATTTTGGCGTTTACAGACATAAGTCATACCAGGATTGAAGTCTTATGGGGATTGAAAAATCACGCTTCATTACTTTGAGAATCTCAGTTAACTAATGGCCATGTAATAACTGGAACATGAGTGCATTTACCGCTGAGTTCAACACTCCAAATTCTGCAACTGCAAAGAGATCGAAAAATCAAATAACTTGTTTCGAAAAGTTTTGAACAATTTCAGGAAATGTTGGATATAGGCAATCATATCTTCTCCATCTGATTCCGGGCAACCGAAGTGCCGTAGTGCAGTGTCCAATCAGTAAAGGTCGGCACATCATCCTAGCATACTCACAAAGAGTTGGGTCACCATGACGACATTCTTATTCAGAAAAAGTAAATTTTTGATTGAAATTCTTTAATTCCAAATACTGACTTCCTCAAAAAGTTTCACAATATTTTCTGACTTTGTCATGGCAGAAGTCCAAAACTTCGATTGTATTATGTATTGTAATATGTATTGGGTACCATCAGGTAGCGCAAAGCAAGCTCTACAAAGTGGTTACAGATTTTGCACGAAGTTATTGCACGCGAAAAGTTGAAATGGAATCCAAAAAGTCTCAAATGACGAAAAAATCCGATATATTCGTATCTCCGTCCAGAAAATCTCTTCGGACCCCAACTTACTTAGAAACTTACATCCTTCGTCAAACTTTAATTTGCGCGGTTGCTGTAAATTTTCCTTGGCTAGGCAGTAACGAGCATCACTGACGCTCACTTAGTGGACCCTGTCCACCTTCTGTATTTCAAAATAAGCAATGTAGGCCATATATTGGGAAAAAATATCTTGGAATACTTTGCAACTAAAGAAAACCGCAAAAGCTAAATTTTGCTTTTTTTCGGAATAGGATTATGCGAATTTTGACGAAGCGCGTTTCGCTGTTGTTTTTCACAAACTACAGAGTGTCCCATAAAGATGTGCACACTGTTTGATCGTTAATAACTCTCTTGTTTTCATGTCTTTTGGCGAGCTTGAGGTATCATTCTGTAGAGCAAGGATAGGCTTAGATTTCAGTTGAAGCGAGTCACCAATCGCTCTTCATTACTGTAGGACTACGGTATGAACTTTCAGCATACAGCGTCACTGTGGAATAGGCCTTTTGATGAAATAAGTGGAAA
Organism: Cylicocyclus nassatus; assembly: GCA_958299035.1. NCBI lineage: Eukaryota > Metazoa > Nematoda > Chromadorea > Rhabditida > Strongylidae > Cylicocyclus > Cylicocyclus nassatus. Next base: position 21,393,594 of record CATQJL010000001.1, read on the forward strand.
AAAATCTAAAAATTTGTGTAGCAAGTTTTTCAGGCGTGCTGATCTCACTACATAACTTTCCACTAGTTTTTCGAGCTTTCTTGATGGCGTTTCACATTTCTGACGAACATTGGGAAAACAGTTGCCTTAAATCTGAAGTAACTCTTGAAAGAAACACTGTACTGAAGTGCAAATCTCATGTTTAGAATCTGCGACTTCGATTGGCCCATTTCAAAAGTTTATGGCTTGCTTAGCTTTCTTTTTAAGGCAAAATACCGCTCTAAATTGCTCAAAATTCCTCGAATTTCCTACGGTAATCGTACGTTAATGAAGTGCAGCTGATATTTCGCTCCATACTGTGTATCTAAGATAAACTTCGCTTTAAAGAATGGTACCTTAAGCTCTCGGTAAAAGACAAGAAAGCAAGAGAGTTATTAACGATCAAACAGTGTGCACATCTTTATAGGACACTCTGTATGATCGGTAATGTTCCGTTTCCAAAGTCGATAGAAGGATCTTGGTTTGGGCGGAATAAGAATGCAGCTGGTCCTTTGCATACTGTGCAAATCAGTTTAAAATGGCAGACTTATGAAAAGTTTAGATCAAAGGAAATGCGAAAACTAAGTTGAAAATGTTGCCTAAGCACCTGAACTAGATCTCTCCAGCGTTTTTCCATACAAAAAGATTTTCACACCATGTTGACATTTCTAAGATGATCTCATAAACGCCCATTTCTCTGATTAGCAATCAAACAATTAAATTGTGATATCCTTACAAAACAGACATTCAGCGCATATTCTATGACTGCTTTATAAAACTATTAACCTAATTTATTCAGTAACCGGTAAGACAACAAGTAACTGAGCTGTACACCTCTTCACTAACTTGTTATTCTTACTAGCATGATATCATTCCCTGCGGGCTCCTCATTCGCAACGTTCTCCAGGCTTTTCGCTTGAGGATGGTCAGATAAGGCGTGGAATGATTGTACGCAATGTGAACAGTTTGTACCCAACGATCAGCAGTGACGGGAGCGAAACCAGTTCCGGTACACTCACGTATCAAACTGTATAAGTCACGCCTACCGTTTCCGCGAACCACTCAGTGATGATGGGGATCTTTTTGCTTCCATTGCTCGTAGCTTTAGCTCTGATCCCAGAATCTGCTGCCATAATAAGGGCTAAACGCTATATTGCTTCACAAGATCTGCAACCGGATGCCAGGAATAAAAGACAAACTTATCCTTACGGTTACCGTTATGCTACACAAGGCCAAGGTTACTACTACCCACAGTATTCCGCTAGTTACCCTAGTTACCCTACCTATGGTTCATACGGTAGTTATTACAATATGCAGCCCAGTTATTATGGTGGATACTATCAGGCACAGTATCCTCAGTATCAGCGCTATCCATCTTATGGCTACTATAATAATTACTACTCCGGTTATGGTACCGGCAGCTATTACCAGCAACCTGCAGGGTAAGTTGTTTATCTTAATCGTTGAATAGATAAAAATATATATCTAATTTCGCGTAAACAATCGAATAAAACCTGATGAATTGCTCATAATGATTATGAAAAGAGTGATAGACGACCGTGGATTTCAAAAATGTTTGATTTTTCCAGTGGCGGCCTCCAACGGGATAGATGGGGCAACAGCTACATGATGCTCGGAAATTTCAGGCTCAACGTTAGTTGTAGATCCCGCGGATGCTCAGGAAAATAGAATAACATTCAAAGAAGAGCCTTTTTTACATATCCATGGAACCAATGCTTTCATAATTTGCTTTACTACATCTATATCTATCACTGCCTTCTCGACAACCATCTGTACAGTCTGTAGCGCAGATTCAAAAATTGCCAACTTTTTATATAGTGGATTTTTTCTCTTGATAAATATTGCATTCCTTGTGATTACACTTTCTGCTTGCAGGATAGCTTTGTCTCACTTTTAACCATCTTAGTGTATTTCCATTTCTGTGATATACTTGGTTGCACTATAAAATACTATTTCTTATCTTCGTACATTATAAATTTGGTCAGGTATTGCCTTTATTAGAGAACTCCTTTTCTTTGAGTGATATTAATGAAATGTTCTTTTTTTGCAAACTTTTGAACACCCAAGAAGGTGTCAGTTTTTCTCGTCTTCAATAAATTGAAAACCCAACTTATGTGAGATTTATCGGACGTCCTTTTCTCAGAAAATATCACTTAATCCAGTCTTTTCAATTGCATAAAAAGTAGCTGAAAGCTTAGCAGTGGCATTCATTTTCCATCATAGATCTCGCAAATAAGTTACAAGAAATCAGTGGAATTTTTAAGATGTGAAGCTGACCTCTTATGCTGCAAAATGCGTTTACGTTTGGTAATTAGGAAGTTCTCAAAGCGGTTTTAGTGCTTTTTGTCATTCTGTATGACATTGGATGAGAGCTTGGCACTGAATTAAAGGTCCGAATAGTCTGAATAGCCTCTGAACTCATTCTAGCATCTTCTTCATCGAAAAGGACAAATTTTTTTAAGGCGATTTCGCATTCCTCTACGAATTTGATGAGGTAGAATTATGTTTGCAAATTGAGTCTTTTGCAAACATTTGATACTTCGACGAGAAAATTGTTCGCAGATAAAGAGAACAATGGGATTAGCACTCCAGTACATTCAAAATTATACAAAATTATAAGATCAAATGCGGCAACCTTGATTTTTGGAAATTCTCTTTTTAGCTCTGACCAGGGAAGACACCTTGGTCGAAGTGGCCATATGGAAAGCGATGCATATGGATAGACAGCTTTTCGAACGCTGATCTCTGCTTTCCCTATCTGCGGAGCTTACTGTAAAAGGAGTTATGGGCCTTTGTCCCCCCCCCCCCCCCCCACAAACGGCCTTCCCTCCATCAAGGCGCGACAAGGCATTTACGTTGTGGCGGCGTGGTGTAGTGATGAATGGCTGCGGTTTCTAGGTGAGTGGACAGGGTTCGCATCCTGTTGTCGCGCAGCAAATTTGCATTTTTCTAAATTTATTGCTTGCCTTTCAAAAGGCCACATATGGACAATTACAGAAAGGGGAAACAAAGGCTCATAATTCCTTCTACAGAAACTTTGAGATCAGCGTTTTAAGAGCTGTCTACCCATATGCATCATTTTCCATACGGCCACTTCGACCAAGGTGCGTTTTCTGCTGAGTCAAGGAGTGGGGGACATTGTTAAGGTGTATGAATCGCAAGCCTCTATATACCAGACAAATGACCGGAACTTCCGCATAGCGCTTTCGGTATTTCCGCACGGTCACCTGCGGAAGTCCGTAAATGTGCTGCGGAAGTTCCGAAGAATGCCAACCACAACAGCAAAAGAGAACACCGAAGCGAGATTTTCAATCTGTTGACTGTAAGACTCACCTACTGTCCTCTACGCTTTGACTGACAAGTTCGATAATGCACTCTAGTTGTTGGCGAGGCAACATCACGCGACAACACATTCAAAGTCCTGCGGAAGTTCTGGCAGGAAAAAATGCTCCGGAACCCCCGGTATTTTTCGGAATTTTCGCAGAATTTTGAAGAAGGCTCCGCGAAAGTTCTGGTTTTCAACCAATTTGGCATGAAAATCCCGCAGAAGCTCCGATTTTCAGCGCATTTTTGCAATAGTGAACAAAATCCTGCGGAACTTCTGCAAATTTGGCTTGTCCTGCGGAGGTTCCGGTGATTTGTCTGAGATTCTTAGAGATATAGAAGGGATCTCGAAACATCGTTTTTACCAAAAGCTAATAATAAGCAAGTCTAAAGCTAAGTCATCGAATCTCGAAGTGGTATCCGGAAATATCACAAAATAAAAGTTTTTTCTAGACATGCATCGTCAAAAATTTCTGGTATAGGAATGGAAAAATCCAAAAGTTTCAAACGACATGAATGACCTAACAGTAGTACATAATGATCTAACTTTTTGAGTCAAATGCTAACAAATAGGCAAGACTGTAGGTCATCGAATCTCAAGTGTTAGCCGGAAGTGTAACAAAACGAAACTTTTCTTTCCTTGTCTCGCGATGTCAAAGATTTTGTTCCATATGAATGGAAAAGGTTTGAAGGTTAAATCTGGCATTCCTTTCAAGGAAAAGAGCCACTTTTGGTTGCTCATTGCAATGAGTAAGCCATATACCTTTTTCATCCGAGTGACGGATTATACTATACCAATCAATTTAACGAAGCAAGTTTTATGCATCCTAGAGTCTGATATAATATTTATCCTTAGAGTCGAAAGAATTCGAGAATTCACAGCAGACAACAGATAATAGTTAAACTAGAGCAAGAAGAATTTTATGGCTTTGAGAATGACTATTACAATGTTCGAAAATCTCGCTGGCTCATTCTTAGAGTCATATTTTATATCCGTTCAACAAAACAGCGGTAATCATCAAAGAACCTTGGTCATAAATTATTATGCGCATCTTTTTGGTAGGCTTTGAAGTGACCGTGTCACAACAATCACATAAACAATGCATGATTGCGATACGCAATTCTTCGTGAAAAGATAGATCATCGAATTAGCGGCGCCAGAACGATCTCTGATAGAGCAAAATGTAGCGACTAAATAATGTGGCGACATTATCACTCTAGGTGTTTAGAACTTCATAGGGGTACAAGTACTTACAAGCAAAAACATTTGGTCCATGTCCTCCACACCTGTACCACTTTGGGACTGCGTCGCTGATTCATAATAGACCTACTGATTTTTAAAAGTATAAATACACTGTGAGCTCATGGTATATGCTTCTGTAGGCATTGTGCGAGCACCTTCTATCTCTGTGACCAAAAAGTTAAAAGATCCTGCTGTTGAAGGAACCCTATCCGCAATCAAATGACAATAGAGTGACTTTACCTAAAATCCAATGGCGGCGGGCCGAGAGGGGACGTAAAATGTCAGATATTGTGTTTGTAATTGTAAATAGAATAATTTTTGATATTTTGTAGAAATCAAAATAACTCATGTGAAAAGCTTTTCGGGGTCTTGGCTGTCGCCGAAATTTCTTTTTTAACGCGGGTTTGCTTCTAGCAAAAGAAAACATTCCAAAAATTCAGATTAGCTCTGGCCACGCCCCTTTTTTCTCGAATTCTGGGATTATAGACCCTCAAAATTCCTGAGAATCATCCCAAAAAATTGAGGGCGGCAGCCACGCCCCCGGTTTTGGATATTCGGTGTAAGTGACTGAGCCACTTGTCCTCGTTCGAAAAAACTCTCTGTCCTCCCTCCCCCCACCTCCCTTCTCCCGTAAGGATCTTGAGGTCGCCATTACTGATTCAGGTATGGTACAGATCCAGTGGACATACGGTCAGCTAGGATGGAGTTTCGCTTCACCGTTAACGCATTCACGACAAGGCCGATTTTCCGATCATTGCCTTTTCGGACCAAAGAACTTCTCGTTTGTCAAACCGACGACCCAACCGTGGGTCGTATTATCCGAAATGGTAGACTTTTTGAAAAAGTTGAAAACATATCTCCAAGAACATGCCAGAGAAGTTGTCGAAAGCGCTGGATATCAAAATATGATTTATTTCATTTTTTAGCATTATAGTGTAAAAGACTGTTCATTCTGTAGAAACTCAACGTCATGGACTTTCGTGAAAAATTGTGTTCTGGGATTTTCACGTGCTGATCACGGTTAGAGTGACTACTTTGTGCGCTGCTGTAGTGGAGCTACTGTGGCAATACGGTGGAATTTTCGTAAAATTCAAAAAGTTATGTAAGAAGGCGGTATTAAAACTTGAGACTATTGTTTTCGTTATCAGCATGCTATAAAATCTGTACAGGCAAGATTTCAGCTTCTTGGGATGAATAATGCAAAAAAATCTAAAGTAAAGTCCATATTTTTTATGAACTAACATCATTCCCTTATCCGCCTCGTATTATCCGTACATCTACTTTGCGAAGAATTCTAAAAAAGTCGCCTTATTATACCTACAGTAACATTATATTACAGTACCCCGAGCCCGGATCACTTTGATTGGTGCTTTGCCTAAATGTCCCCAATCATGTGCCGGAATCCCGTAAAATTTCATCGTAAACTGGCAAAGAACAGAGCTTCAGGAATTTTACGACCCACCGGTGGGTCGTATGGTCGTGAATGTGTTAAAAAGCCTGATTTTCAAACATGATTAACTCGGTTCCAAAGGTGAAAAAAGTCAGCTTGTTTATACTCACAACAACGTAATGTTCTTTACAAGTCTATGCTATAAATCAGGCTTCATGTGGCTTTCAAATAGTGGAGTAAGAAATGCTGCCAAAATTCCAACCGGCGCGTTCTTCACCTTGAGTGCTTCAATTCCACGGATTACCACAAGGCCGAAACAAGCCGAACTAAGCTCAAACAGTTACTGTAGAATCTTTGAGATTGTGCTAGGGAGTCATATAGAACGTGGATAAAAAGCTCCTTTGGGAAGAAGTCAATGGGTCAGGCGCAACCCTCAAAAGAACAGGCTCCTGAGCTTTTGTAGCTTTGTGCCTGACCCTCTTAACTTGCCTTCACTATCAAAGAATCGCTCTCTTTTTAGTACGAATATTGACAGGAAACTTAAAGCATGTCCCCGAGAATTTCCTTAGAGGGGTTACCGAAGGCGTTGGTTATCAGAATGTGATTTATTGCAGTTTTTGAATATGCGTTAAGATTACGGTAATCATTTCGTCCAAACAAACCATGATTTTTAAGAAATAATGTGTTTTGGAATTATTTGAAGTGCTGGTCACGATTATAGTGTCGACTTTGTTCACCACTGTCCCACAGTGGCGCTACGTAGCAATGCGGTAGAATCTTCGTATTAATAGAAAACTGATGTGAGAGGGCCGTGCCAGAACCTGAGACTATCATTTTCGTAATTAGCATGCTACAAAAACTATATTTGTAAAATTTGATCTTCCTGGGATGAGCAATGTAAAAGATTCGATCTTCTTCGATCTCTAACTCCCAATCGATTGAGCCCTCGCCTTTCCCACGCTCGACCTAAGACGATCAGAGAGCATGTTGCGGAAGAGATGTAGAGTCCAGCGCGGGAGTGGAGATGCTGATGCAAGCAATACTGCGTTTGATAGGCCCTGTATGTGTGTACGTATGTTTCGAGTAGAAAATTCCATTGCTGAACCGATCCGGACCAAACTTGGCACTCATACACTTCGGAGCCGGCGGGTGTCATAGGCTACTTTTCGTCATCGATCGATATCGATTTTATCGTTTTTTTTTGTGAGATTTGACCTGCGGGGCTGGGAGTTGGCACAGGGAGGTAATCGAGCATGCTGATTACGAATACAGCCGGAGCCGGATAAGACAGCTATTGCGAATACGACATTAGTTTTAGAATTGTCTGTTACTTCTGTTGATTACACCGATTTTTTGCAAAGTCTGAGCTACGGGACTGGGAAGCACAGGAGGGTAAGTGAGCATGCTGGTTATTAATACAGCGAGAATAGGAAATTGGCATCTAGAAGTGGGCACAGGGAAAGGCTGTACAGGGTTAGGAATGGGACTTTTATCGTGCTTTGACACGCCGGGCGGAGCCGGGTAAGCCAGCTAGTTTAATATAATTGATAATTTCCTGCTAACATCAGCCTTTTGCCCGCAAATATTCCTCGTGCATGTTACTCGAGTTTTCAGAAGCAGCATCATTTTGTGAATAATTTAAGCTAAAGTCTGTGCCTGTAGTTTGATGTTCTGGTAGGTACACCGTAGATAATCTCCAAAACAAGCGAAATTTTGCTCTTTCCTGACTACCCCGATTGAATAGGTGGTCCAAGGGGGGAGGGATCTCGCCGAAACTAGTCACCGACCCCTGCAAGTGATGGGGTCATTGTACAGGACAGGGCCCGGCACCGATGGTTTGGGGTCAAACTGGACTTCGTTTTTGGAGTTAGAAGCAATCGGGACATCGTTTTTATGAGGTCCTAAGGGGAGCGCCAAAAAAACACGACGAACATGTCAGGTTTCAGGAGTTGAACGTGTTCTTTCGCAAGCGCGCGAATTTCAAATGCAAGACTCAAACAAACAAATGGCTTGTTTACAGCGCACAAACAAATCACATGGCTCCGAATTTGGGCTATGAGTATACAATATACAATATTACTTCAGACTATGTTATGTAAAAAGTTCCCAAAAATTATGTGTCCTAATATCCATTCTCGAATTTGTTGGTTTCTAGACCAACTACCAAACCAACTGGGTTGGTTCGGAGCATAAATATCGGAGGGTTCACATAAGTTTTGGACCTTTTTGATCTGGACGATTAGAACGGTCAAAAATCTATCATATAGTGAAGAGAGCGGGTCAAACCGTTGCCTCTCCCCTTTTTCTTGATTCAAAAGTAGTATAATTCTATGCATTGATAGATATCGCGCTCCAATCACTTGCGGTGCCCTTTGAAATATGTGACGAAAAATGCATCGCAGGATTGTTGAGGCTACAAATTTGGTTGGCCTAGGAGATTCTCGACTCCAGCATCAAAATGGTACTATACCCAATGGCAGAGCCTTTAATCGACTCGAAATGTTTTCTTTTTGCTGTTTTGTTATATTACATACCTCAAAATGCGCTTTTTTCGCTTTTTTTGTTGTTATTTTGGTTGAATAAGGGTTTCCCTACTGATTTTCACGTCGAGAGGGACTTCGTAAATTTTTGCGAAGTCATGGGGGACTTCGCTTCCTAAAAACCTCCAAATCAACGCGTGCCGGGCCCTGGGACAAGAACGAGGGAGCTATACGAAGCTATACGAGCTATACGCTTGATTGCAAATGAACTGACGGACGACCATGTTTCTTTTTCGAACACTATCTGTAAAGCAGAGAGGATGTTGAAGGAATTAAACGAAGTAGAAAGCAGATAGAATAGCGAATTAGTCGGAAGAAGACAGAGCTGATAAATAAAGCCCTGTGAAGCCTCGGACATGGAAAGGAAGGTGCTCACATTAGAGAGTCTTTTTCCTAAATGTATTTTGATTGACGAACATGGAGAGGATTGAGTGAAGAATTCAGTAGTAGAGGAAAGCATTGGGCGCCTTCGCTTTTTGGAAGGAAGCAGCGACTAGCTGACGGACACGGACTTTCAAGAGACCATCTGTTCGGCCCAACCATTTTCCAGGCGCTTTGTCCAGTTGAAGCTTGGGCAGCAGTTCCGTCGAAAGTTTTAAAACCACGCTTGAGAGCAGCTTTTCGATGATGACTCGACACAAGCAACGTCTCATCGGTCTTCGCATATGAATATGAAAAGAAAGTCCGGCCTTGATGATTTAACGGAATAGCAAACGCGAAGCATCGATAGGTCGACCACAACATGAGGAGAACAGAGGACAGGTGGATACTAACAGGGGAAGGTTCCCAAGTCAGCTCGACCAATCCGGACGAGACATACATCAATCGTGAAACGCTTGGAACGCTGATTCCAAATCTGTCGTTTCTAGCTGCGGTTTTGTAAAAAGAGTTATGGTGGTGCTTCCCTCCAGGATTGAGGCGCCCTTCAACATTTCCGCCTTTGTTTACGTGCAGTGTAGAAGAATATGCGGACTTCATGATCCGTGGACCTCATGCAGAGACCACGAAGCCGTTCAGTCTCTCCGACCTGAAGGAAAACGCTCAAAGATTTTGAATGTTCCGCTATTTACTTCTTTTTCTCTTTTAAAAGCATGTATAAGAGATTTTCTCCCTCGTCTATACATATTAAAGATTTTCTCTGTTCAACATAAAGATACCGAAAAATACTTTCACTAATGTATTCACAATCTTGCACTTCACGTTTCAAAATTTGTGACTATTTTTAGTACTGAATCTCTATAATGAACAGAAAAACCTATGTCATATGCTGACGCAGGAGGAGATCTCTTATACATGCTTTTAGAAGACCAAAAGAAGTAGACAGCGAAATATTCATTATCTCTGAGCATTTTCCTTCAGGCAGAACAATGGCTTCGTAGGCTCTGAATGAGGTCCACGAATCATGAGGCCCACTGTATACCCTTCTACATCGCCTGTAGACAAGCGGACATGTTGAAGGGCGCCTCAACCCTGGAGGGAAGCACCACCATAACTCCATCTACAAAATCTTTCCGCAGCTAGAAATGACAGATTTGGAATCACCGTTCCAAACGCTTTACGGTGATATATGCCTCATCCGGATTGACCGAGCTGACTTGAAAACCCCTTCTTGTAAGAACAACAAAGTGGATAGCTCGCAAAGCAAAACATCCTTCAATAACGTCAACAATAAGCTGGGCAGAGTTGTTGTGGAACGAATGGATCAGCATAAAAATTAGCCGGATAAAGGATATTCGTCGACGACTGCCCCGACTCTTGCAATTACACCACCGTGGGCGCGCGTTTTTGGAGCCTTTCCCAGCTGGACAGTACCTGCAGCGCGCTGGGACTCAGTAGCTCGCAGCAACACTGTCCTTTAACCTCTTTTTCTTAATTTGAGCATTTCATGTCGTTTTTTCTTCCTACTTTTTATATTTGGGCAGTAATTCGTTTTCTCTTTCTTTTAGTTTCTCTTGATGATCAACTATCCTACGTTCTACTTCATTGAATACTGAAAAGTAAGGGAAAAACTACCTTGGGCACATTTCCTGAATTATATCCCCGTTTTACGTACGAAACATCCATTTAGTCGTGAATCATCGCACCGGGCAAAGTTAGGTGGAAACATGTGCTTTGTTCATGAGTAATAGTGGTTATCATGCATCTTCTTACATGAGATCACTCGAATGTTTATTTCCCACATGGTGTCCCTGCTATAAGACTGCTGAAGCAACCATTTAAATGGTCTGTCCTAATAAACATGTTAAATCATTGTAAAACATCGAAGAAAATATGCAATTCCATCATGCCATGATAACCACCACTGCAACTAGGAAGAAAGCTCATCTTTTTTCTAACTTTGCCCGCGGCGATATTCTCACATAGTCATCAAAGTATGTAACTGCCTAGAACGAAAAATAAGAAAAAAAACAATGTGAAATGTCTAACAGACGAAAGAGGTTAAAGGACAAGGATGCTGCGAGCTCTCAAGTCCCCGCGCGCTGCAGCATACTGTCAAGCTGGAAAGGCTCCCAAAAGGCGCGCCCACGATGGTGTAATTGCACGAGTCGGGGCAGTCGTCGACGAATATCCTTTACGATCGCCTGGAACTCGTGGGCGCAGCTATTGACACAAGTAAGGAAGACAAATAAAAAGGTTTGTGCTGGGTGCCGCTAGCCACGTCAAGACCACTCATCCAAGTTTTCAGAGCAGTATTTGCCCTGATTAACTCCTGTATTTCAGAATGCGAGCAGGATGGAGCAGGATAAGCAAACTATGTGTTTATTTATTTCTAAAGTTACAGAAAAACATAAAGTGTCTGTGGGCATGTAAGTGATGCACATCAGAACTCCTCGGCCTCGATGTTCTTCGTGGACATTCTGGGCATGTAAGTGATGCATATCAGAACTCCTCGGCCTTGATGTTCTTCGTGGACATTCTGGGCATGTAAGTGATGCATATCAGAACTCCTCGGCTTTGATGTTCTTCATGGACATTGCATCCAAACATTGATGCGGAAGGCAAGCGCTAAATGATTACTTATTGTCCTTTCCCTCGCATTGCAGCTTTATTGGCACAAAACGAATCACATCATGCGGACAAACTTCAAAAAACTCTTCAAGCTTATAAAAAATTTTGAAAGGCCGTTTTAGTCAACTGACCTTTGATCCAAGAAAAAAAACCGAAGGTTTCATTGAATTGATCGGAGCATAAAAGCGATTTCTCCATACGAACATACACTTTGCTGCTTTTTTTTTTGAAGTATTTTGTATCACGGTAAAATGTGAAGCTTGAACGCAAATCACTGTGTTCTATTGTTTGTAAGTCGATGGCATTTTTTTGCATCTTATAACTACGGCATTATGACTTGCTACTCTCCCACCCTCTCACAATACATTCAGCTTCACGGAAAAACGCGGATATGCGAATTCTCGTTCATTGTTCAGCAGCCTTACTTCAGTATAAATAGCGCTTTGTACAATGATTGATTCGTTGGCAGCAAATGATAGACAAGACTTACCCTTGTGAGTGATGAAGTGAGCAACATTTTTCTAACGACCTCTGTTGCGTTTGTGTCGTTGCTAAAAATTGATTTGAAAGGCTAATGTTGCGAAAAAATATTTTTAAAGGCATACCTGTAATTCACCACATCGCTCACAAATTTGTGCATAAGGTCAACATCTTTTTTGGTCAGAACTTTGGCAAATTCCTCAAACGAGCACTCGTATTTCTGCAAATGGATTCATGGACAGTTCAGCAAATTTCTCGAAAAACAATAGCGATGACAATTCAAGATATTTGTGATTGTGCTTACATCAAGATGTTGTCGGTATCGAATTGACGACTTCAGTTCATTATACAGTGCTTTCTTCCATGCAGCATCAAGTCTTTTTCTATACTTTTCTGGGCACTTCCTAGCATCAGGCCTACGATGTGAACGTCTTTTGACGATGGCCGTTGAGACACACAGCAACATGAATAGAAACTGAAACCAGAGTTTTGTAAGAGGCAAAATTTGCTTGTTAGCGTGTCATGACCTACCACGAGAGCACTTAAACGAAAGGACATTTGCGTCGGCCGCCAACCTGTCCGAGGCTTTTATGAACGTTTGAGTAGTGATTGGGTCATGTACCATTGAACAGGTGCGGATCAACTTTTCAATAGCGCAGATGGTTAGTAAACGTTGGAATATACGGATACAATTTTTGGACAATCGCCTCGGGAACCGCGAATATTTTTTGCGAGCGTCACTCAGGTTCTGAACTTGTCCGAAATTCAGCAGTTGCCTTCCTCCAGCATCGTGTGTTTGTTAACGGACAGCGATGCAGCTTTTCTGGAAGGTTCGTCAAATACTGATCGGCACATGAAAATCTGTCAATGAGCTCATATCAATAATGAGATGATAACAATTTTGATAACGTACCACGTTTGATTTCACATAGCACAGTCAACTTTCTTCTGGCAAAGTTAACTTTACAGCTAAGATTTGTGGATAGTAATGAGCTGCTCAGAAGCTAGCGCACCTTTTCGCATTTCCAAAGTAAAGTTCAATAAAATTTTTGCTTATCTGCTTTTCTTCAAAAACTGTACGTTGACCGATGCCTCACCTCTGTATCGCAAATATGCGCACTGATTTTACTGTTTTGTTTTCATCCTGTTCGTAATGCTGAAATCTGCTTTGAAACTCTCCGGATAATGCTAATTATTACGTATGAATTGCAAATAAAATAATTCCAAAGGCTTTTTAGCAGGATTGGTATCCAAGACAGATGCTTCCCAACAGATGCAACAAACGCAAATGATTTGTCTCCGGGATGACCTGACAGCTTCCATAACAACGCTGACTGCGTACAGCTTCAAGCAAGATGCTCTTGATTCTGTCGGTGAATGAGAAAATGCAGAGGTTGTGAAAATACCTCCTTTTGGCTTTGCAAATTTTATGAAGGGACTGTCACTTCCAGACAGGTAGACTTTTAGTAGTTGAAGTGTACAGTTGGGAGGGTGCAAGCAACGTCTTCTCGGTTATGAATTTTCCTTTCAGTCTCCAAGTGTTTTAGTAGACATAAAACGCAAACTACCTGTATAGGTGATGCATTTTCCACGTATGCTTTTTGGTTCTGCACTCTAGTTGGAAAATGTATAAATTAGACTAAGACATTTTGACTATTAGATAATCAAAGTTGTCCCTTCTTTTATATTAGCATATATGACCTATTTTCACCCTTTATCAGTGACGTGTCCAATTGTTTGGCGTACTCGACTTTGAGCTTGTTTATCACCACTATTAGGTCATGATATTGGGTTGCAAAGTTCTACCCTTTTTGTACTTCTTTTTATACTGCTGATGTCAAAAAAACATCTTTCATGAACATTTACTAACAACATTTTAACAACATTAGAGCGCTCCTTTTTCTCTAAATTTCATTCAAACCTTCGTTTTCGTAGAGCCTTGGTCATTTCGAAGTTCTGACCTTGAAAGGCCAGCAAAACAATTATGGGAATTTTTCTTTTGGGTTTTGCCATGAAATCTACGATCAGAAAAGAAATTTTTTGAAACATATGTAATGTTGGCTGGGGACTTGTGCTACGGAATCCTCATAATTTTAAAAATTTTGAATCTATGCTTCCAAGTTTCTTCTTTTGTAAACCTCGGCATTGTGAGTTCAATGTGTTAGTAGGTTAGAAGTCGAGCGAGGTTAGTACTTTAATAGTTAGTGGCGGCCTGACGTTTCGACTGGATCGTCTTCTTCAGAGGCCTAAAGTGGTAAGAGATCAATGATTTTATGCCCTACCCCGCCAGAAACCTCTTTCATCCTGGCTAGCCTCGACATTCGAATGTTTTTGCATAAATCTGCTCTACACCTAAAGTTTAGCACATGACAACAAATTTCAAAAATCCTCCTCTCTTCCCTGTTAGGATCCGGAATAGCAACGGCGCTGTTCTATTAAGGAATAAATAAGCTGATTTCCTATTTGATCCTGACAGCTGCGTATGGTGTTCCAATCGAACAACATACGCAGCTGGCAGGATCAAGCGGGAAATCGTAAAACCTATAGTGAAAAAGGCGAAGCGGTTTCACCGATACCCGTTTGGCATCCTCATGCTGGGCCCTGACCCGAAAGGGAACATGGAGAACATAGTACAAGTGCATCTGTACATGACAACACCAATGCAAATGAAGTAAATGGAGTGCAATTTTTTTGCTGAGAGAAAGGCCACACATGGTTGTTGCAGTGTGTTCAATAAAATTGAGTGATTACGGCCTTTGCGGCCTTCAATCTAATATATAAACAGAAAAAATGCTACTAATCATCTTCGCGCTCACATGTTGAGGTGCCGGTAAGCAAAAAAGAGTGTACCTGTTAACACATTGACGACAGCTTGACACACGGTGTGTCAAGGGATGACTGCCGCGTGGACCGCTTGACACACCATGTGTGTCAAGGTTTGAATTTTGTCAAAATGACTACTATCTTGGGATAAACTCGTTCCATGAGCTCTTTTTTGCACTGAATCCAGGGACAATCTCTACTTTTTTTATCAGCCTTTCAGGTCTATTGTAGGTGTACTGTAGATGGCATTATATGTAATTGTAGTTGCGAATTGTGGGCTGGTCCGTAAAAGGCATCGGTCCCAGACGGCAGACAACTAAAAATCTGCATGGTCGTCAATGTGTTAATGTCGACCACGTCTTGATGCCTTTGTGTGCTTAGTTTTTGGGACGACGCCAATATAGCAGAGACTGTTTTGATGCTTGTTAAGCGTGCACAATGTGTGTTAGCATAATTTCAATATCAGAAGTGGCTTGCAGCAAGCTGATATAAAAACACAACTGCATAACATTAAAGCAGTCTTACAAATTTCACCAATCTTGTCTCCGCTCATCCATAGTCTGTAGAACTGATAGCTGATTGCATCAAAATGTTCATCTGTATCGTAGCTACTACGGTATTCCTACTTTCTTCGTTCACTGAAACAGTCTCTGCTCATTCTTCCAAAGTACAGTGCTTTGAGTCTTCCCTTTATACAAGCTTTCGAAAAACCAAAGTTTTCCAGATGTTGCAGAAATTGTAGAAGCTATGGCCCAGATAAGTGACGCTGAGTTTCATGAGTTTGTAAAGGTTCTAACTGAAAATGACCTTGATCTGAAGAAAAACGTACTGTATGGACAGGTTGTTCCGAAAAATGTATTGAATGTTTGATGTAAGATAACTCTTTTATCCAAACGGTTTTCGCGGATCTTCAAGTCACGGTATCGGCTGGTTTCAACGTAATTTATAATAGAAATGGATAGCGATATGCCTTCGTTATTTTAGAATTATGTTAACAGCTCCATATATGAGCTTTTCCTTTTCCTCGATCCCTAGCTCAAAAGTTATAAAAGGTATACTTTGATAGCAATTTTCCCAACAAATTTTGAAGATTGCAACCCAAATTGCTTTACAAACATATAAAAAGCTTGTTAAAGTTGGCTTAGAAATGCAACTACGTTCTTTAGAAGTTTTCGGAATATTTCTAAATTGGTAGCTTATTTGCAATTACGACATAGTGCTGTAGAATTCCACCTCAAGATTGCAGTGCTGAGAAGCAAGAAATGATCCGTTCTTACTTCGGAAACCAAGTTGAAGCCAACTATTTGATAAATATGCTACCTTAATAACAGTGAAAACGTCTAGACAAAAGAGCTTAGCGATCAAACATTTGACGCATTTTTTGTAGAACGCCTTGATCTTCGTAAACTTGGTTTCGTTCAAATGTACTGATTTTTCAGGGATATTACCATTTGCTGAAGTCGAAAACTCTTCAAGACAAAATGAAGGAATTCGACATAAAGGCCCGTATGCTCGATTTGCCAGCAAGAAATTTCCTTATCAAAGTAAGAACTGCAGGCATATATTAGGTTGGCACATAAGTTTTGCAACTTTTCCCGTATCTTTTTTCCTATTTTATGTAGCAATCTCATTTTGTGATATCATGTAGACCGTGATGTAAGCTTCAAGTCTGCGAAAACCGCTTGTTTTTTGATAACGTAGTACAAACAATCTAAGCATTTTTTGAAAACTGCTGAAAATTGAGGTTTCACGGTTTTTTGGCAAACATGAAGCCCTACGAAACCTAAAATGAACATACCAAGAAGCAATTATAGGCAGCATGTAGCTAAAAGTGGTCAGATTGAAGTCTGTAAAAAAGAAATGAAATTTAAACACAAATCAAGGTGGGGCACCTTTGGGAAGTTGAACAAGTCAAATGCGTCAAGTTTTGAAAGCAATTTGTCAATAACTAAGCTGCGAAAAGCCAGAATTTGCTATAACTTTGCACTATAGGGTAATCCTATGGTAAACAAGAATATCATATTCATTTGTCGCTAAAATAAAATTCATCTTTTGATCTCACGAACGAGGCCTTTTCATGCGAAACGGATCTCATTTTTGTGATCAGCATGTAAAATAAGCCCTACAGGCCAAGTTTCAGCAAAATCTGACGCATTTTAAAATTTTTCCCATAGTACCATAAACCTACCGTAATCCTCACATAAGATGGTAAAATTCGGCAAAAATGTGTGCATTGGAAGCTTACATCATATTCCTTATATTGCCAAAAAATGAATGCGCTACGTTCAGATAGACAAGAGTTACATAAAAAGTTGCATTACTTATGTGCCAACCTAATAGATAAGAAGTAACTGCATTGACTTCTACACAACGCTATAATTTGCGTATCAAGCCGATGACATATTTAAGTTAACTCTAACTCCCTATTGTAATATCTTTGTTCAGATCATGTATTATGCAGAAAAGGAGACAAGCGAGCAAGGATCACTGATTCAGAAGTAACCGATTTATCTACTTTGACAATTTCGTAGACTATCTAATCGGTCTTCCAGCGTTTAGAAAGATTTTGATGAACTCTGTAAAGACAAAAAAGCATGCGAAAAGCTTCTAACCTTGTATCCCGGGCTAAAACTAGGTAGGTAATGAAGGGCTTTCGAAGTGAAACAAGGAAGTCATTGTCCGATAATTTAAGCTCTCTCAGTTCAAAATTCCATTCCACCCATAAGCCTTTGTAGTTGTTTCATTTGCATTTCAGGACAATGCTGAGTTCGGCGACTCAAGCTTCCGTGCAAAGGGGAAAAGTTTTCCTATTTTGATAGAGACAAGGGTCTTATAAATTGATCTCGCTTCTTTTTTTACTTGAAAAAAGTGTTTCCATAGCGCAATATGCCATCTCTTCATATTCCAGCCATTACATTATTTAATGCTTTGTGCTTTTCCCGCTAATAAAGGACAAAACGGAAATATAATAAAATGCGTAGTGAGTAATTGTAATGCCTGTTGTTTGAAAGAAGCAGTATCTAATGACAAGTTGTTGGAGACGAAAGTTTCTGAACTAAAAGTAAAGAACCTGTTCAGAGATGGAGGACTTCTTTTTTGAATATAAAGATATGCCATCGACAACCTAAGTCAGAAGTAAGAGGAAATATATTCTTATCCCAGTCCCTTCCTGACATATAGACACCAAGGCTTGTAGTAGTCCACCTCGCATGTTGGCATAAGACATGACGGCGAGCTTGCGAACTTCACGACAGGCTCAAGTTCTGGCCGTGAACTGCAGCTTCCTGATACCATAAGGCAATGTTAGATTTGACCGCAAAACCATTGCACCTTGATGGGATAGAACTCTTCTCTAGCCAATGCGAGCCAGCAAGTTAGACATTGAACTACACGTGGTTACGAATCATTCCAAAATACCCAAGAAGCCTTCCAGTCATCTTCGCTTCAACATGTTTATCACGCATGCATGTAAAGCTGGACAGAACCGACTGGTGTCATAGATAAGGGATGTTATAGATCGTAAATTGATGGCAAACTCCTGCTTTTTGCTTGCAATAAGTACCATTTTCTCCCTTCGGGAGTAGAAACTTTGGATTTTTTTCGCGGGAATGGCAGTAACCTTATTGGTCACTGCAGTACATACCGCAACCCTGCCATTCTTCATCGATGCTAACAAACCACTTGAATCAACTGCTTGGAAAGCGAGACTGTAACGCAAACCTTTTGTAAACGTTATGTCATGGCAACATAAGAAAGCTAAAGACACCACAAATTTTTGACTTTATGCTTTCAAGAAAAAACTTTGAATTATGACACAAAAGACGATGTTCTTTTGGAAGCAAATCTGTGAAGTACGGAACTTTTTACAGAGGATTCGAGACAGCTTCTGCAAGAATCCAAGATAACCATTGGAACAATATTCCTCTTTTGTCTGAAATGAGCTGCCAGGGCACTCGTAGACGCATTTGCGATCACTGATACATTGCGTCAAGCTGATCGTCAGGTGCACATAAAAGGGTAGAAACGGCGTGTGTGATACAGCGCGACCAAAGGGTTATAAGACATCAAGTGTTTTGATTCACTGCTTGATATATCGGTAATTACAACATTCGTCAAAATATCAAAAAATCAACAGCTTCGTGATTCTTCCCGGTCGTAAGATCGGAAAACTTTCAAAAGCATCTCAGGGAACTTTTTGGATGGCGCGGCGAAGTAACTCGCTCCCATACGAAATGTCTAGCTCCCCCTTCCCACCTTTCTGCCACCGATGAATAATGTCAGCACGTTGAAGCGGCGAAGAACATATCCACGGCGTTTTTCAAATGTAGCTGCGATAGCTCATGGGGTATATATTTGTTTAGCTTTCTGACCTTGCTCTGTTTGCGAAGAGTTTCAGGAGTATTGAGGGATACTCCCAAACTTGCTGATAATTGTTCCATAGATACTTGTGGGGTTGTCAATAACGACTTCCAACCATGTTCATCTTTCCACAGGAAAGTAGTCCACATTCTGGTTTTTCATCAATGCTCAGTCCACAGTTGAATCGACTAATTATGCTCATTGCCAAATTATTCTCATTGTAATTGCCCATATTAGCGGCTGCTATAACTGCTTTATGTCCAAGTATGAGGCGATAAGAGGCGATCACTTAATCTCCTCTTTCCGTACCGTCTTCAACGTCGTAAAAGCTCCTCAAAAACGCGTCTGCACCAAGATATTGGATATTGACGGAAAGAAGAGGTAATATCTTATACATCGATTTTCTTCCTCTTTCCCTTAGACCGCGTAGCCAAAGCATGCGACTCTTCATTTTTGCTGTGTTCAACTTTCGCTAATTCTCATTCTATTTGAGACTCTTGAGGGAGCTTTGATAACCAGCAAATAAGCAAGCCCTGCAAATCGAAGAGGTCTTCTTTATTGGTTTTCTGGCTTCGAGGAATGTGCTAAACAGATTTTTAAAATGGACAGTGAGATTTCAAGTAGCTCTGATTCCACAGTTTGGCGGTTAGTCGAAGATTTTTCTTCGTGGGCAAAGAAGGAGTAGTACTTTGATAGAGTACAAAGAGTTACCTACTTCAGCTTCAAAACAAAGTTACATGCTCAAAAATGAGCATTTCACTTGGTTGGCTCATTATTTGGAAACCTCAGAATTGGATAAACTTGGTCCGCACGAGTTATTTGACATGGTAATCAAAAATGCTACTCATCGTGGGCTTCTTTATTCCTCTATTCACTTATATATTAATACCTCAGGTGATTCAATTTTGTACAATGGCCTTGTCCACCATCGTTAACGAATCTACATATATACAGGGTAGCCGAAAAGTATGGGCGTCACATACTCTAATTTTTACTAAATCCCTGTCGTGAACGGTTATTGCGACATCCTTCGATGGTAAACACTTTCTCATTCGTAAACAAGACATTCTCAAGACGGCGCACCTCCAAAATTCCAACAATTTCCTGCATTTTTCCAAACGACTCGTTTTCGCTGCGCTGGTCAGTTGGTGTCCAGTGAGCACTCGGTAGCTCCGAAGTCCAAGTTCATCTTTTATTAGGTTATCCGGAAATTAATGCCCGTTTTGAATTTCAACCGCAACGGGTCATACATTTCTTAATTCTAAATAGGATGCAAAGTGCTGTTCGATAAAGCAAAGCAAGCTCTACAAGATGGCCATCTTGCTTTTGCAACAGCTATCATCCATCTCGAGTTTCAAGCCAAAAACAAGAAAGATACAACTGCTCGAAAATCAAAAAAATCGTAAGTCCGTTTACAAAAATCCCAAAAAATTCTTACTTGCTCACGTAAACACTATCCACATAAAACATCTATACACGCCTTTGCCGTATTTTTTTCTCCGTCAGAAACCAAGAAAACGGAAATTTTCGTGCATTTGCCAAAGTGATGTGCCGTCCCCACATAGGTAGTGGTATACCACAAGCCTGTAGAAGTACAGACTTGAATTTTCAGCTCTCTACAAGCTTTAGTTCTCGAGAAATTCCGAATATATTAGGTTGTCCCATAAGTCTTTTCATTTTTGAATTTTCGCTATAATAAGTCACACACTTCTTACTCTAAATAGACATTAGGATACCATTCGATAGAGCAAAGCAAGCTCTATAAGATGGCGTTTACGCTTTCGCAAAGCTTTGGTCTATCTCAAGTTTTAAACCAAAATCTAAAAAGTTTCGGATGGCCAAAAAACCGAAATTTTTTTATATCTTCGTTCAGAAAAATCCTACAAACCTCAAACTTGCTCACGTATAAATATTTCACATAAGACATTCATATGTGCTGTTGCTGCATTTTTTTATCAGCTAGAAATCAAGAAACCGAAAATTTTCATGTTTTTACCAAAGTGATGCTGTGCTGTTCTTACACTGACAGTTGTATACTACAAGCCCTTAGAAGTACAACTGTAATTTTTTAGCTTTATATAAGCTCTGGTTCCCGAGAAAGGTTGATTTAAGCGTGAAAAACCCAAGTGAAGAAAGCTAAATTTGATATTTCTCGTGAACTAGAGCATATAGAGAGCCAAAAATCTACTGCAGTGCTTCTGAGGGCTTCTACTACACAACTGCTTGTGTAAGAACAGCACAGCATCACTTTGGTAAAAACATGAAAATTTTCGGTTTCTTGATTTCTATCTGATAAAAAAATGCAGCAACAGCACATATGAATGTCTTATGTGAAATATTTATACGTGAGAAGTTTGAGTTTTATAGGATTTTTTTGAACGAAGATATAAAAAATTTTCGGTTTTTTGGCCATACGAAACTTTTTAGATTTTGGTTTAAAACTCGAGATAGACCAAAGCTTGTGCGAAAGCGTAAACGCCTTCTTATAGAGCTTGCTTTGCTCTGTCGAATGGTATCCTGATGTCTATTTAGAGTAAGAAGTGTGTGACTTATTATAGCGAAAATTCAAAAATGAAAAGACTTATGGGACAACCTAATAGTTTTGCTTACTTAGGTGGTCTAAGCTAAAATTCAAATTTCTCGAGAACTAAAGCTTGTAGAAAGCAAGAATTTACGTTTATACTTCTACAGGTTTGTAGTATACAACTACCTATGTGGGGACGGCACAACACCATTTTGACAAATGCACGAAAATATCCGTTTTCTTGATTTATAACAGAGAAAAAAATACGGCAAAGGCGTATATGGATGTTTTATGTGGATAGTGTTTACGTGAGCAAGTAAGAATTTTTGTAAAATTTTTGTGAACGGAATTACGATTTTCTTTCAATTTTTCGGGCTGCTGAGTCTTTTTGGCTTTTGGCTCGAAACTCGAGGTGGATGATAGCTGTTGCAAAAGCAAGATGACCATCTTGTAGAGCTTG
Source organism: Cylicocyclus nassatus (assembly GCA_958299035.1). Lineage (NCBI taxonomy): Eukaryota > Metazoa > Nematoda > Chromadorea > Rhabditida > Strongylidae > Cylicocyclus > Cylicocyclus nassatus. The sequence goes on from CATQJL010000001.1 coordinate 21,415,785, forward strand.
CTTTGCTCTATCGAACAGCACTTTGCAACCTATTTGGAAACGAGAAGTGTAGGACTTATTGCGGTTAAAATTCAAAACGTGTATCAATTTCCGGACAACCTAACACATCTAGAGCATAGTTGCGATAGGGGGAGTGATGGATTTTACCCCCTTCACTTTCAGGCCAAACTCCCGATGACCCCCTTCACCTGGGCTGAGATTGGTATTGTACTCTGAGAATATGATAAAAATCGTTATTAAAAGTTTTTGCAGGCTAAGCACCTCAAACAACAAGTACACTCATAAATTTACAAAAGAAACGGTATTTGTGTTTATTTATATTATTTTTTTATCCTCGTAGCATTCATTTGGAGAGCAGAAAGTGAGGACACAAAACCAGTTAAGTTTTGAAACACATAAAATCCCTCATATCTCGCGGCACAGTAGAACTAGAAAAAAGTCGACGGTCTACGTCGATTCTCCATGATCTCAGCTTTCGAATGGCTTACATCATGTTAGGGCTTCTTTGCTTCTTGGCTCTAAAAATCATTTGCTCTGGTAACCGATAGAAGCCAATACATTGTATAAGTCATCTCGAAAGTTCTTGCGCAAGATTTTTAAAAATTCATAACTTGTAGCAAAGGATGGCTAGTGGTGAGGCTGCTTTAGTGTTGCCACGCGGGTCTGTATGGTACCTCAGACTTGAGTGATGAAGCTTTATTGTGATACAATTACGAACAATGAATATGTAGATGTGTGAGGTGTCTCCAGAGACGTGTCAATCTTCGGACTGCTTCCCAGGATACTTGTGATCCTTCAGAGACTTCTTGGTGCACAGGAGACTTAATGCTTCTGGTCCAGAGTACTTGTTGGATCTAATGTTATCCGGAGAAGACTTGTGGAGGAAGATTGCCTATCGGAGATTTGTCGTCCTCACAGCGAACTACTTGTAGAGAGAATCCTCTTGATAAGACGGAGACTTGTCGTCTTCCCAGCAGGCACTTGTGGAGAGAATATCCTCGACCGCACTCATCCATCGGTATTTATACCCTTGGACTTGTTTACTCGCGAAGTCATTGTTGACTGAAGAGAGTACTGATAAGGTGATGGAAGTGAGGTTGCAATGACTTGTCCGGCTGATCCTCGTGAGACTCTTTTAACCACTACGATATAAGGCAAAACGAACACAAATGAACAATAAATAATATGTACAGTATGTACAATCTACAGCATCGTTGGCGACACCGCTAAAACTTCTTATAGTCGACTTTGGCGACACTCCCACCACGCCAGGCTTCCTCCTCTCGATTGCTTCCTTTGCTGTAACTGATCGCTTTCCGTGGCCTCATATAGTGCCCGTTTGCACGGTTCTTCGGAGGAGGCGTTTTTATTCGTCTTGTTCACAGTTCTGTCTTTTAGCTCGAGAGGCACCAAAAGGTTTACTGGTCTGCGTATCTGTTTTCAAGATGGTAAGATCACGACTGCTTCTCTTTCTTGTCCGTCTTTACTGTTCAACAGCTGCGTAATGCGTCCCATCCTCCAGGAATGTCGTGGCTGTACGGGGTCTGTGATTAGAACGCAGTCGTCCTTTTGGTGAGAAATAGAGCCAGAATGTGAGCCAGAATCTGTATGTCAATTGACATGCAGAGATGGTTTTGATATTACATCTTTTCACAATATCCGATTATCTTGCAAACTTTCTATCATAGCATACCGGTACACGTGTTGTTTATCCCGTTACGACGTTTGATATTGACCTACAGATTCAATTGATTCAACTTTTGCCTTTACATATAAGCTTACAACAAACACAAAGTTGAGTGACATTGGTATTGATAGACGCCTTGTAAGAACATGATTTTTACTCAACAATACTGATAAGGCTAACAACATAACTAAACTCTTGACCTCCCGTTTCCTGCGTAGTGTAGTGGTTAATGATTTAGACACTGGGCAGCTAGACCCTGGTTCAATTCCCGCATTAGATCTCTCCGCCTACATTATATACAGTCTCTGTAATTATGATTTACAAGGTAACTACTTTGAAGTAGGAACTTGTTGATAATTAGCATACCATGCATTGTAATAGCTAATAGCATCATAAGTATGCTCATATACAATGATAGCAAAGTAGCATTAACACATTCTGTCGAAGAGTCAATCAGTCGCTTTGTAGTCTAACGGTTAAAGAGCGTGCCTCACAGATGCAAGACTCAGGTTCAGTTCCTATACAGAATCGCAAAAATATTTTCGGCGCTACTTGAGTCAAACTTACATCTACTCAATACCTGAGCAAAATAAGAAAGATTGTCACTAATATGCATAATATGCAACATAGTACATTAGCATTTTTCGCTCTATAGTGTAAGGTGTAGCAAAGTAAACGAATAGCTGCGTAAGCGTTCGAGGCTGAGCACTTGCGTCATAGCCTAATGTGTAAAGAACGCGACTCTTATCTGCCGGACCAGGGATCAATTCCTAGGCTAGGCATTACGTTTTGCCGTTGACCTTGAAATCAAGAAAACGACCTGATATAATTATGTAGAAATTGGTAACATAGTTTGAAATACTCTTCTTTTTACAATAAAAGTTTTCATTACTCAAACTAAAGGCAAGCGAGCAATTTTAATTGTTTACTTTACATGTTAATCTTCTTATTTGAATTTATATTAACTTTAATTACGGGGCTTGCCACCTCAGGGATACCTTTTTCCGGCTCCTTGTCTATCTCCTCTTAGAAGGTTTAAGCTTATTACATATATCATAATTACAGTAGCTACTTAATTTGTTCTTTTGATCACCTTTTACTTCAGAACTAAAACAGTCCAGTTGACATATAAGTGACATTATCAAAAATAATTACTAACTACTACTAATCAGTAAGTAGATAATTACTCACTCAGGGAGGGGGTGGACACTGGAGCAGGATGTACGTGTGCCTGGGAGGGCTAGCTCGGTAACTGTGACAAATAACTACAAATATGTACAAAGAGCTAATATTCAACAAAGTTAGTCCCTTATGAATGTAGTCACGAACATTAATTAAGCCCTCCATCCCTCTTACATTAAGAGTAGGAGGGGACATAAGGTCCGTTGATGGAGAGCTTTTATTAAGCTGGGTATAAGTTATCCGAGTGGAGATTTAGTTGTGGTCACCCTTCTTGCATTAAGAGCAAGAAGAGACATAAGGTCTAACAGGTGAATAGTAAACCGCACACTACTTGAATAAAACTTTCTCCACTACATTTCAAGATATTATCTGCCAGCCACCCTCTTGCATTAAGAGTAAGAGGAGACATAAGGTCTTTATGTGGTTTAGGCATGAAAAAATTTCAATAATTTGTGGCTACCTGTATAGTACTTATGGCAACCGGGTACTAGTTGGCCTATATATAAGCAGAGGTCCATGTTACATCAAATTTAAGAGCATTAGATTGTAGAGAGTTAACTACTCTAAAGAAGTAAATGATAAATAAATAAAATAACAAGTAAATAAACATAAATAAAAACACTGTTATAAGATAATAAATATAAGAACCATAGTTCTTGCGCTAGAAATTATATTCGTAATGGACACATAAATTTGTATGTATATCCCAGAAAGGGAAACTAACATTCATTAACTTATCGCTGTGCTGAGAGGTAATAAATAATAGAATAATACACTAGATAGTTCGGGAGAACCCTGGCGTGATGTTGGGCGCGGATTATCCGATGCAGTTTGCATCACGGGTAACGCTCCCCAGCGATGAAGAGGCTTGCCCTAGCCCTGGGGGAAAATACTCCTCCTAAAGGAAACTGCATAAGAGTTCAGGAAGGATCGCCTCGAACTCGACGGATCTAAGGTCCAACAACAAAAACCAGACAAGTCATTTGAATAAATGTTCCGTGTTGTCCGCGTCCATAAATGATTGCAGAGGACACCGGATTAGGATAGTGAATAATCCAGAATCGAACAGCTACACAGGCTGTAAATGTCAAAGAAAGAAGTGCCACATATGTGAAAAAATTAACTTCACTAATCTAGTTAAATGTTCAACTACTAATTACTACTTTAAAACTAACAAGACAGCAACTTCTAACTGTGATTCGAAAAATGTGATCTATATGATAACATGTCTCACATGTACATTGCAATACGTTGGAGAGACTAAACAATCATTGAGAACGAGAATTAATCAGCATAAAAATAGTTTTCGAAAAGGCAACTTGAATACGTTCATGGGTAAACATTTTCAAAATACAGGACACGATCCAGAGAATATATGCATAGACATTTTAGACAACGTTGAAAATGAAGAAAATACCAAGAAACACCTAAGAGATAGAGAATTGAAATGGATACAGTATATGGTTACTGCATATCCATTTGGTTTCAATGATCAAATTAAAGGATTTGGTAATATCTCAGATAATGTCAATCCTTTAGAAAAGAACGCACATCCATATTTTAGATGTTCAGTCAGTAACAAAAGATTTAGAGGAAAGAAAAGAAGATCAAGAAAGAAAAGTGAATGTCCCGACAGAAATGAAGAAGTTTTGACGGCTATAAATACTTTACAGGGTAACGAACTTTTCGTATATTTCCGAAAATTAAACAAACAAGACGTTTCAAGGTTAATAGATTACACTTTCAGTCCCAATTTTACAATGTTATCGTTTGAACATTAATATAAGATATATGCATTGCTTGCCACACCATTTTGGGAGAGAAAGGATAAGATTAAAGTTAAGCAAGAAGAAATAAAGGTAATCATACCTTATCTAGGTGAAATATTGGATAAGCTCAAACTGACTAAGCTATGTAATAGTACAAGAATGAAAAGAATAGTTAAGGAAACTATTAACATGCAAGAAGTTGATGAAATAAACAGTATTAAGGTATCAATACGATATAATTTGAGAAAGCCAATAGGATTGGATATGTTCAATTATAATAGCTTTCTCAGAAAACTCAATGATTCTACCATGAAAATCATAGAAGAACAAGAATGCGTATGTAATAAATACAACGAATTTATTGATAATTACCATAAACATGTCTGCACAGGAAATCTGGATTTTATACCGAACGAAAAATTGAAATCTATCTTCAAAAAAGGAACTAAGTATAGAACTCATACGATGATTACTAAAGGCGACATTACAAAAGTGATAAATGATTTGAGTTCACAACTAGCAGTCAAGTACGTTCGAAAATACAAGGCTAGCTCTTACATTAGAGTTCAACTTACCAAAGAACTATGTGAATATATCAAGAAAGGAATTAGAACGAAATTGTTCGACATGTATGATCTAGAACAGATTGACTATGATGAATATGATGCAGAAGTTCTTAGAAAGCTGCAAAGACATTTTATCATAACTCCAGTAGATAAAGCCACTTCAAACTATAGTTTCACGTGCAAGAAATTCTACTTGCATATGATGAAGAAGGAAATGGAGCAGTCGGCTTCAAATGGATATACTTACGTATCGACTAGACTAAGCGAGAACGATGTCTTGTTGAAGCACAAAAGGATTCTTAACAGTTTGAACATTAACTTTGTAGATGAATGTAATGTAATACCCAGAATATATGGCATTCCAAAAATGCACAAAACACCGATTAAGTTTAGGTACATCACTGGCGCTAAAAGGAGTACATTGAAACCTTTAACAAAAATACTACAGTTGATACTTGCCCATGTAAGAAGGCATTTCTACAATTATTGCAAAGTTATTTGGCAAAGATCAAAAATAAAACATTTTTGGGCTATAGAAAATAGCAGCCAAGTGCTGAGAGAATTGATGACAGCTCGAGGTAGCCTAGAAGTGTATTCGGCCGACTTCTGCAGTCTTTTCACAAATTTGCCACATGATATCGTAAGAACTAACCTCAGAAAGCTCATAAGTCTTTGTATGAAAGGTTATAAATACATCAAGGTACATGGCAATAAAGTCACATATTCTAGCACGAACTTAACACAAGGCAATTATTATCAAGTTGAAGATGTAATATATATGGTCGATTCTCTACTAGAATCAAGCTATTTATATTTCGGTGGTGTTGTTTACAAACAGATAAAGGGTATACCTCAAGGTGCTTCGTGCAGCCCTCAAATGGCAGACCTTACATTGGCTTGTATGGAATACGATTTTATGAAAAGACTAACAAGGACACTAGGTCATAACAATGGCTTATACAATTTCACATATAGATACATAGATGACATATTGCACGTCTCTAATGATGCATCAGAATTTGAAAGAAGTTTGAAAGAAATATATCCTTCTACTTTAGAAATAGATAAGACCAATGTTAGTCTAAATGAAACGAATTTTCTTGACTTGAATATGATAGTTTACGAAAACAAGATTAAGTTTAATATGTACAATAAAACAGATACGTATAAATTCAAGGTCAATAGATATCCACAATGGAGTTCTAATATACAAGATATATATTGTTTAATACTTGTACTACGGAAGTACTCAGAATATATAGAAATTGCTATGATTATGCACAATTTAGAGAAAGAATAATAGAACTAGCTATGACATCTAAGAATAATGGATGGGAATATAAAATTTTTATGAACAGACTTTACCACATATTCCTTGATAGACCATATATAATGCGAAAATATGGATTCGCCACAATTATACATTTACCACTTTTACATGAACTGCGAATTACTTGGGATACACCTATCGCGCTCTGAGGTCACGGCGGGATAACACTCATTCGAATAGGAGGTTGAAATCAATTGCCAGGTCACTCGTTGTTTGTGTTGGATTTATGTAGCCATTTCATCTCCATTTGTCTTTATATTCTCTTGTCTTCTCTTTCATTCAAATTCTGTAGGTATTTCTTTTACTAGAGTTTTGAGGCTTCCTTGGGAACTACTGATGAGGGGCACCAAGGAAGCTGCACTACCGGTATAGTTCTTAGCCCCGAAACCGGATAGTGTTAAATTAGAAACAAAACATTGTGGTGAACTTCTTGGTTGTCTTTATTGATTCAACGCTAAACTTTCACATTTTTACATATAGACTTGTTATGACCAACTTGTGATTTATGTTTCTCTCGAAGCGCAGTAAGATATTGTGTCCTCCAAAGATTCCAAGACTTGTTGGTGGACTTGAATGAATTTTCTAGCGCTTGGATTGTTTGGGACTCTGTGCGAAGGCCAACTCGCTCTTCGGATGAAAGATAAGGCGAATTCTCGTCGTGCAGATTGACTTTGTCAAATGGTAGTCCAGCATGATCTTGTTTTATACGTTTTTTGAAATTCATGGGTCTTATGATTGTCTCGTTAAACGAATCTGAACCCTTGCAGAGAAGTGGCCTTGTGTTGAGTAAAGATTCGATCTCGACGAGCGTAGTTGACTGAGCTATTGCTTTGTTGTCCGGCAAGTCTGTGACGTGTGCTTTCCAAGGTAGTTGGACTTGGTACACATCTTCGCGTTTTTCAACTGTTTCTTTGAAGTGCAGAAGGACAAGCTTGTCTGTCTGTGCTTGTTCAGCATTCTCATGTCCAAATCCTTCTGTACCAGCTGCATCCAAGGTCTAAAACTTCTCCCATCTGTCTTGTTCGTATTCGCTATCATCTTCTGCAGTTAATGCCGCGTTTACTTGCGTATCCAGGGACCAGTATCCATCCCACTTCTCTTCTTCTTTGAGGTGATCAAGGCTTGCTGACAGCGACTTGGGCTGCTTGAGCTGCCCTGTAATCAGGTAACCCAACCGTGTTTCGATAAAGTGCAGACCAGAGGGCAAGCGAAGCTGTGGCCTGTTTCCGTTGATGAATGCCCATAACTTGTCACAACCTAATAATATCTGCGGTTTCGTCATCTTTTTATTTCCGAACCTATTGAGCGGTATATGGTTTTCGCAAAGGTGCTTGATGTCTTCACTGGATAGCGAGGGAGTTTCGAAGCATTTGGATATTATATCATATGTGTGAAGATCAATCGTGACCTGTTCCCCTTCCACGTCCCAAGCCTTTAGTTGTACCACTTGACTGACTTTCTCTTGTACTTGTTCGGAACCAATAGTACGTATTCTCAAATTTTCTTTTCGGATTATCGGAAGATGCAAGTCGTCGGCGAGAGCCTTGCCTATAAAGGAAATCTCGGCGCCAGTATCGAAAAGTACGCAAACTTTCTTCAGTGTGTTGCGTTCTGGATCTAATACCGTTATTTCGCCTGTAGGCAAAAATATTGTCTGACTGACATCGTTACCTTCCTGCTTTGACCGTAATTCGTATACGACTGCATCATTGCTGTCTTCTACTTCGCGCGTCAGATGATTCACCTTCTTGGTAAACTTTGACTGCGTCTTAGCCTGTCGTGGTATGCCTCTGTTGTTGCTCTGTTCCTGGTTTTCTGCTGCTTCTGCTGCTTCGGCTTTGACTAATGATGGGTTTTCGAGATGTGGTCTTGTGAAGCAGCAAGACGTGTGGTGCAAGCCTTGACAATTAAAGCATTTTCGTTTCTTGCATTGAACGGTCGTATGCTGTGGCGATGCGCATATTAGGCACAGATGGTGCTCGCGCAAGTATTGTGATCGTGCTTTTGGAGAGGAGTATTTTGTACACAGGATGGACTTGTGGTTTTCTCCGCAGTACATACATGCTCGGACATACTCCTGTTTGAAGCCCTGCACTTTTAAAGGGCTGACTTGTGCTTGCCGGGCATTCTCTGTATGTAAAAATACCATTTCTTCGCATGCCAATACTTCATCAATGAGTTTGAGAAGATCCTGCATTAGAAATGGTACTTGTTGATCTAGTGCTTGCTTTTTCGTCAAAACACTGCGTTGGATGTGGATAGGGAATTTTGACAATACTTGTTTTTGCATCCACTGATTGTCAACATTTTCTCCTTTACGTTCTAGTTGTGACACAATTGCTTGTAGCTGTTCAAACAAATTTCTCTGGTCTTTCAGTGAGAACGATAGAGGAAAGGACTGTTCAAATCTTTCGATAAGCCGGTGTACAAGCTCATTTCGATTTCCATACTTTTGCGTGAGAAAGTCAACTGCCTTCATGTAGTTTCCACTTGTGACTTGAAACCTTTTGACTGATTTGCGTGCTTCTCCCTCCAAAGCATTGAGAAGATAGTTGAACTTGTAGAGTTCCGGCAGATCTTGTGAATGAACGTTGCTGTTGAAGAGTTCTCAGAAGTTATCCCATTCCCATATATCTCCGCCAAATGAAGGAATGGGTAAAGTGGGAAGTTCCATTTTCTTTGCTTGAATACTTGTGCAGGCATGTGCATTGATACTTGTCATGTCGTTGCCTGCTTTCAAGACGCGGCTTCGGGCTTGTAGCGTGAGCCCATATTCGAAAGCACTTGAGAGTGAAGATTCCGCTTTGGAGATGTATTCCTCGAAATCTTCTGACTCCTTCGCTTCCGGCTGATTCAGGGTGGATTACAATAATGCGTACTCCTGGACTGTGCGCTCCACTTTAGAAGTGGCAGCCTCAAGAATGCCGATGGCTTCTTCAAGTCTTTGGTTATAGCCAGAGGTATTGGATTCATGTAACTCTTCCTCTTTGAATTGCGATATGACTTTGTCCAGCTTGTTGCAGTACTGGGTAAGCATTCGCTTGGAGACTATAAGCTTCGCAGACATTTTGAGTGCAAAACTGTGATGTGACTTATAGAAGAAGTCAAGCTGAGGTACTTGTGTGTTTGTATGTCTATGCTTCAAACTCCTTGCGATTGAAGTTCAGCGTTTGAATTTGGCCCATGCACCATGTAGCAAAGGGGTGGCTAGTGGTGAGGCTGCTTTAGTGTTGCCACGCGGGTCTGTATGGTACCTCAGACTTGAGTGATGAAGCTTTATTGTGATACAATTACGAACAATGAATATGTAGATGTGTGAGGTGTCTCCAGAGACGTGTCAATCTTCGGACTGCTTCCCAGGATACTTGTGATCCTTCAGAGACTTCTTGGTGCACAAGAGACTTGATGCTTCTGGTCCAGAGTACTTGTTGGATCTAATGTTATCCGGAGAAGACTTGTGGAGGAAGATTGCCTATCGGAGATTTGTCGTCCTCACAGCGAACTACTTGTAGAGAGAATCCTCTTGGTAAGCCGGAGAACTTGTCGTCCTCCCAGCAGGCACTTTGTGGAGAGAATATCCTCGACTTCACTCATCCATCGGTATTTATGCCCTTGGACTTGTTTACTTGCGAAGTCATTGTTGACTGAAGAGAGTACTGATAAGGTGATGGAAGTGAGGTTGCAATGACTTGTCCGGCTGATCCTCGTGAGACTCTATTAACCACTACGATATAAGGCAAAACGAACAAAAATGAACAATAAATAATATATACAGTATGTACAATCTATAGCATCGTTGGCGACACCGCTAAAACTTCTTATAGTCGACTTTGGCGACATAACTTCTGGTTTTTCCAACCGATTTGACCACTTTCACTTTTATGTGAAAGGGTAAGTCATGCTCTTCATAAAGACATCTTGTGCATAGTAATGGTCATCTGTTGCATAGATAGGAGCGATAGAAGAAAATGGTCAAAATTTGAATTTTCTGTGTAGGGTCATGAAAAATCAGAGACTTGCAACAAAAATCGGAGCAGCCAGTATTGTAGGTTCTTTCACCAGCTCTTTCTAACAGTGCAAAGTTTGCGCTGATTGAGGGTCTCTATGAAAAGTTATGATTTTCGAGCAAGCAATACAAAAGGGCGAATTTGGTTTATTTTGGCATTTTTCAGGGAAATCAACTTTCCATAGAAACGCTCAATCGGCGCAAACTTCGCACTATTAGAGAGAGCTTGTGGAAGAACCTACAATACTGACTGCTCCGATTTTTGTTGCAAGTGACTGCTCCGATTTTTATGACCCTACACAGAAAATTCAAATTTTGACCATTTTTCTTCTATTGCTCCTATCTATGCAACAGATGGCCACTATTAAGCACTGAGATGTCATTATGAAGAGCATGACTCACACTTTCACATAAAAGTGAAAGCAGTCAAATCGGTTGGAAAAATCAGAAGTTATGAATTTTTGAAAATCGTGCGCAAAAACTTTCGGGACGACCTAATTAGAGCGGGGTGGAGCAAGTTAATAGTAAAAAATGTGCTGTGGATTGACATCGTTATCAGCAAACGGGAACGTGAGCGAACGCATCTATTTAAGCGTGCTTTTCGCTGTTACATGCTTTTTTTTATAAAAAATGCGCTTTCGATTGACAGTTATGCCATCATTATTAGCACACACTCAAAAAACTATAGGAGATTGGTGAATTTATCACACATTCACACAAAAACCCGCCCATTTCTGGAATCTATACTCTGTAAACCTAGTGCTGAAAAAGGTCACTTTCGTAAAAACGCTCTAGACTCACCTTACCTAATTTGTAGAGAATGGTTGGTTTCAATGATTTGAAATTTTTAAGACATTCAGGAGAATAACATGTTATTAAAATATCCCTCAATGTTTTGGAAAGGTTGGCAATTTGAAGAGGAAGCGGCAGGCAGAATACTTTACAAAATCGCAGATGACCCGCATGTGTTCCAGTTCAACAGCGAGGCAGAAGGTGAATCTTACGGCGGCGAAAATGTTGTCGACATTGATACAGAGTTGACAATTGAGCGAACTCTCTGATTTCCTACATAAGGAATCCAAGCGATTGCCTTGTTTCAATGAGGATGTCCAGGAAGTCCATTGCTGATCAGGTTGCTGAAGATTTCAAAGCTGCTAAATTCACAAACATGGATATGAACAAAAGGAAGGTGTTAGTACAAAGCATAGCTACTGCTCTTAGAACCCGACTGGAGTGCGAAACCAACTCTGTGCTTTATGCTTTTGGAAGTTATTCGCCTTGTGACATTATGACCTATGATATTTAAAGAAAACCAGTGCGCAGCATAGTATCTACTTTTTTCGGCTATTCCGTAGATGCTGTTGAAGAAGAAGTTGAGCAGCTTTCTCATCAGCTAACAGGACGTATGCCAGAGGAGGTGAAGCCAAAGTTCGACAAGGCCCAAAAAAGTATGCAATATTTCCTTCCCGTGTTGCGAAAGCATATGCGATCTGGCTCTTTACCCATTACTTACCGCAAAAATCTGATGGACTTACTAGCAAAGCTAGTTTCCATTCCGACTAGCACTGCAGAGGTGGAAAAGAAATTATCTATCTACTCTGTTATCAGAACACAACGCAGAAGTCGTACAACGATGGAGCATGTAAGCAATTACTTAAGGTTTGTCAACCTTCTACTAAACATATTGTTATCTAAAAACTTCATTTAAAGGATTGGTATAAGTGGTCCAGACAGGCTGTCACCGTATGACTTTTTGAAATATCCTAAAAGATGGTACGAAGAAACTGGTCACCTACCTGCTGACTTTCCTGGTGCTACCAGAGGGCCAGGAAAAAAGTCACAAAAGCGCTTAGAAGAAGAAGAAAGTTTCAAATCCATTTTCGACTCAGAACGCTTTTGCACGCAATTCTATTTCTACTCACTACTTCTACTCCAATCACCTTTAGAGAAAGAAGACGATATTTCAAGTAGCAAACTTGTTGTCTCTGACGTTAACGATAGTGATATTGTTGATGATGATATGCAGGAATTGAAGTTGTTCCTAACTTGTACATCTTTTGGGATAAACCTTATTGCTTTCGTTTTTTGTTGATGCAATGAAACAAGAGCACAGATCTTCATATAGTCAATTTTTTAAATTTTTTAATTTTTTTAAATTTTTAAATTTTTTTTTCAATTTGTGCCTAAATAAGGTACAAATTAGAGCTCTTTATACCACGCTTCTTTACCTTTTCTCTCTTCCTCCTCCTCCCCCCCCCCCCAGACTCACATACCCCCTTCACCCTGGAAGGTCGGGAACAGCCGAGACCCCCTTCACCTGGGGAAAGCCCGTCTCCCCCTATCGCACCTATGATCTAGAGAATATAAAATAATTAAGAAGAAAGAAAAAAAATAAGAATTATTAGGTTGTACCGAAAGTTCTGTCGTTTCATTTTTAAAAATTTGTAACTTTGCGCTGCTTCAACGGATTTGCTTGCCTGTAATTTTATAAGAAAGAATAAGTCTTTCTCTTTCAAACGCTGTTTTGCGAAGCTTCCGTTTCACATTGTGTGCGAAGATAAAAATGGAAAACTAAGACCATGTTAACTTTGACCATTTTAAGTTAGGTCATCAAAAATCTGGAGTGCTGCAGAAAAATCTGAAATCATCAGTACATATGTTTTTTGACCTACCCTTTGAAAAAATTGTGCTGTTTGGACGTCTCTGTGAGAAGTTATGATTTTCGCGAAAATTGACAAATCAATTAATTTTGGCCTTTTCCATAGTAAACTCGATATTCATAACTTCTCACAGAGACGTCCAAACAGCACAATTTTTTCACAGATGCAAAGGGTAGTTCAAAAAACATATGTACTGATGATTTCAGATTTTTCTGCAGCACTCCAGATTTTTGGTGACCTAACTTAAAATGGTCAAAGTTTACATGGTCTTAGTTTTCCATTTTTATCTCCGCACCCAATGTGAAACAGAAGCTCCGCAAAACAGGTTTGAAAGAGAAAGGCGTACTCTTTCTAATAAAATTACAGGCAAGCAAATCCGTTGAAGCAGCGCAAAGTTACAAATTTTCAAAGATGAAACGACAGAACCTTCGGTACAACCTAATATATTAGGTTAAACCGAAAGTTCGTTCTTACCATTTTCAAAAAATCATAACTTCTTTCTGTCGTAACAATTTTGCGCATTTCAAATGTTACTAGAAAGTCTAAAGCATGTGGTTTTCAAAAGTTTCCTGAGGACTTTCCAATATGCTAAAATTGCAGAGATAGAAATGAAAGAACGAGGTCATCCGAAATTTGGAATTTTCAAGCAAAAATTCTAAAAATCTGGAAACTGTGTGATAAAATCCACGAGAGCCATCATTCTAAGTTTTCTTATATTTTGTTACTAACTGAGTCAAGGCTGTGCTGATCGAGCTTTTCTCTCAAAAGTTATGATTTTTTGAAAAAAATCCCGAAAAATCAAAATTTTAGGAATTCTTAAGAAATTGATTTTTCGGCTTTTTTTCCAAAAAATCATAACTTTTAAAAGCAGAGATCATCAGCACAAACTTGACTCAGTTAGTAATAAAATATAAGAAAACTCAAGATAATGGCTGTTCTGGATTATCGCGCAGTTTCTAGATTTTTAGAATTTTTGCTTAAAAATTCCGAATTTCGGATGATCTCTTTCATCTCTGCAATCTGAGCATGTTGGAAAGTCCCCAGGAGACTTTTGGAAACTACGTGCATTACACTTTCTAATAAAATTTGAAATGCTCAAAACTGTTATGACAGAAAGAAGTTATAATTTTTTGAAAATGGTGCGAACGAACTTTTGGTTCAACCTAATATAAATAAGAATATAAACCTTCGTTTTACCTGGGTTGGTGGCTGAAAGGCGGGGCTTTGTGACCTAATTAAGGCCAATCGAGCCTGCGACGCAGTCGGCCTCTCTCTTGCGCTCGTGCTCTATGATCGTTCTCTAGCCTTAACTAGGTCACGATTAAAGGGTAAGTGCTTGAAGCAAAACAGTAAAAGTAACTTTTTAGAGCTGAGGGTCATAAAACGCATCACGTTTATAGACTCCCAAATTAGCGTGAGTATCGAGCACTTAAGGTGGTAACAATTATGGACTTGTCCCCGAATCTACAACATTGTTTTCGGAATATTCCCGTAGTTGAACCATCACGCGTATATGTTGCGATATCTTCGTCGTTACAGGATTTTGAAGGGTATAAAAGCTTTTGTATGGGAGTTTTGATGCAATTGTAAGAAAATAAGTGTGCAATTTCTACTTAAATTAGCCGTTACCATCGATTGTTGTACTCTGCTCAATAAAATGCAGAAATGGTTAATTTTTCAATTATCACCAAGTATTTAAAATGTTAATTTTTCAATTATCACCGAGTATCATACAATAGTGCAAGAAGTAATTACTTTTGCGTTCACGTGATCAGCTACGGTATTTAATAAATACTTTTTGTCAAATGTTAAGCACGGCCTGTCTTCAAATGCTTGGTTTATACATTTACATAAAACAGAAAGAGGCTAAGTGGTTTTGATGCGTGTTAGCATAATTTTTGAATGTTTGAAGTAGCTTTCAGCAAGCTGATATAAAAGCTTCAATCGCATAATATTAGAGCAGTCTTAAACTTCGACACCATCCTTGTCTTCCGTTCCATCCAAAGGCTAAACTGATAACTACCTGATTCAGAATGTTCCTCACTCTAGCAGCTACGCTAGTTCTACTGTCCTCGTTCACGGAGACAGTCTCTGCTCCAACATACAAAAGTAAAGTGCAGTAAACTTTTCGTTGTTTAATCCATCCTGAAAAGTCAGGAATTTTTCAGGTGCAACTGATGCTTTCAAAGATTTAACCGAATTTAGTGATGCTGAATATGACGAATACAAGAAGGCCGTACTTGAACGCGGAAAAGTTTAAATTTGTTTCTGATCTCTTAAAGCTGGTTCGGACCAAAATTTAAAAGCCGGCTATTTTAGACAGCGGAAGCTCTCAAGATGAACAAAGCTATTGAAAACAAGATAAAAACAATGAACATGAAGTTGACAAAGCTTATGAAGCCTGCTCAAGGGTTTGCCATCAATGTAAGCAATGATGACTAATGGGCTAAAAAGTAGCCGTCGTTGATACATGTATATTTCGTACATCAAGCGCTGAGAGCATTTTAATGTGCTAGGCCGGTGCTCGCCAAAACGATTTTTTATTCAGATTATTTATTATGCATTGACGGAGATGAAGAAAAATGGATCGCAGGCTCAAAAGTGATCGACTTATGTAGTTTAATAAGGTCTTTGTACTATTTATGTCTTTTTCCAGGATTCAGAAAGATTTTGAAAAACTCCGCAAGGATAAGAAAGCATGCGAGAACCTTCTTAGCTCGTATCCAAAGTTGAAACTAGGTAGGTGGTAAAAACCTTTGCACAAAGTAAAACAAGAAGATCATTGTGTGACAATTGTACTATAGCAGTTCACCAGACATCTTTGATGAAGTTGCTTCTGCACCCATGATTATTCGAGTTTTCAAGGTTTATTTGCATTTCAGGAAAATGCTGAGTTCGGCGATGATCCTCCAGGGGCACTTACAAACGCGATGACCACCTATTATTTGAGCTTTTGTACTGCATAAGAATCTTATTGTGATTCGATGCAATAAAAATCGAAAGCTTTAGTCAAAGTGATGCGACAGACTACGCATGAACATATACTTTAGTGCTAATAGGTGCCAGAGTATTTCACAATTGCATGGAGACAGTTCTCTTTTAAGTGGGATTATAGACCTTGAGGTTACAGATCAACTTCTGTAACACTGATCAAAAAAGCCAGTGGATGGAAGTACTCGGTCTCAGCTTTTCAGTATTCAACTTTGATTTGGCTTTTGAAAAAGGACTTGACGTATGCAAAGAACTGTGCTAGCAATTGTATTCAACGAGCATGGGTAAGTTTGCTTAAGTGGGGTGAACAGCAGGCATCTTATATATAAAGCTGAATGTCTGTTTGTCTGTCTGTCTGTCTGTATGTCAGTCTGTCTGTCTGTATGTCTGTCTGTACGTATGTTCCGAATAGAAAATTCCATTTCTGAACCGATCCGGACCAAACTTGGCACACATACACATCGGGCCCCGGCGGGTGTCATAGGCCACTTTTCGTCATCGATCGATATCGATTTTATCGATTTTTTGCAAAATTCGGGCTACGGGGCTGGGAGTTGGCACAGGGGGGTAATCGAGCATGCTGATCACCCCCGTGGGGGTGATCAGCATGCTCGATTACACCCCTCTGCCAAATTTCAGCCCCCTTGCTCAAATTTTGCAAAAAAATTGATAAAATCGACATCGATCGATAACGAAAAGTGGACTGTGACACCCGCCGGGGCCCGAAGTGTATGTGTGCCAAGTTTGGTCTGGATCGGTTAAGAAATGGAATTTTCTATTCGGAACATACGGCGGAGCCAGGTAAGCCAGCTAGTTGCTTATAAAATAGCATGTTGTCTCTATTAGCATCAAACAAGAGAATAATGTGGACGTGCAGTAGTTGCAAAAATGTTTCAAACTCTGCAACTTTTTCGCCAAATGCAGGCCAAGCGCAAAAATGTGCATTTTCACAGAAACAATGAATAATAATGAATGTGGTTGTAAAACTCTGAGGTATCCGTGTCGCTAACAGAGAACATGGGTTCCAAATTCAAAAATAAGTAAGTGTCAGGCTGTGACATAAGCCTTGACCAAATAGGCCCATTGAGCAAAAGTTCTACAAGGTAGCTCTCAAACATTCACCCCAATTTTTATCGGAGTCCGAAGGAAAAAGAGATTCAGTACACGAAAAAAATCAAGATAAAAATGTACTCTTCAAATTCAAACATGCAAATGTGCACACCTTTAATCGTGGAACGAAAATATCTAGCTTTTGCCAAAGCAATGCTGAGCTTTTTCCACACCAGTATGCTACAAGCCTTTGAAAGTACAAAACTGAATTTTTAGCTCTCTACAAGTGTCGCGGCTCGCGATGCAAGCCACTCCTCGAAACAGGAGGCCGGGAGCGCTGGCTATCGCGTTACTTGGCGCGCTTTCAAGATCGCGCCAAGACCCCTCCTGCTGGGCGCGTTGCCAAGTCACAGGGTATATAAGGGCGCGCAGGCCTCGGTATACGCCTCTTCGAGTTTCGTTCGTATTGATCGTTTCATGAGATCGTTCGTGCTGGCAGCGCCTCCAGCAGCTCCCGCAGATGATCATCGGTTTCGAGCGGTTGAGCTTTTGTCATCGTCTTGGTCTTGGAGACGCGCAGCTAACATCATGGTTTGTCTTGCGTAGGAAGCACACTAGCGGGAGTGGAGAGGGGTCACACCGTCCCGGAAGGGCTAGGGGCTTGCGGTTGACCCAGCGGAGAGACCGGAACTACGCGTTGGAGTGATCATCACCGAGCATCGGCAGCACGGGACAAAGCGGCTCGTCCCGTGCCTATCTTTTCTTGATTTTAGGGAGTAGTTTTAGTAGCTTTAGTAGTTTTTAGTAGTTCTCGTAGTTCTAGTAGTTTTAGTATTGTTAGTAGTTTATTGTTGTGTATATTTGTAGATAAATGTAATCTGAATTAGTCGGTCCTTTTCTTCCTCAGGGTTACGCGCTATCTATTGTGCCGTTCATGCGAGTAGCGGGTAGTTCTCGGCAGCGTCTGATAGGGCGTAGCTAACCTTATCGGACACCATGTAGGGGACAATAGGGAATTAGGCGTAGCTGCGGCGAGCACTTGCAGAAGGTGCTGATCACACCGAGCCGCCACAACAAGGCTTTTCAAAAATACCGAAATTTGCAAGAAATGGAGGTACTTCCGCGGGCAGGTACACCCGCCACCTACAGTTCCCATTGCTCATCACCCTCAGAAACAAGACCTTAAATCTTCCAAGAATAGGCTAGATTTTACGATTTGGATTTTTTTTCTGATCTATTATAAAGGTTACCATTTTGGTTCCACAACGTTTCCTCCTCAATCGGTCTTATTTTAGCTAGAGTGATCAGAGCTAAACTCAAAGTCATGCTCAACTTCAGAGCTCCTTTTGGCTTTGACAGCTAAAAGGCACCTTCTACCCAAAATGGGTTTAATAATTCTGATACCTAAGGGAGCCCCCAGACCGCGCCGGAACCGCACCGGTTGTTGTTTTTGCAGCCGGTAGCTTCTTTCGCGCCGGTTGGCGCTATTGCAGCTGAAGCCCACTGTGTCAGATTTTGTCCTTGGAGCGTAGCGAGAGCCTATTGGCATAGATGCTAAGCTTTTCGATTACTTTGTCATCACTCTTTTGTTTCCAATGTTCTCTTTTGCTGTAGCAATTCTTTACAGATATAGTTCATTTGATCTGGATTCCGTTTTTTGGACATCTACGATGCCGGAAAAATCGATTGATTGTCGGGTAAAACCCTTTCAGTCTAAATCCCGCTGAGAGCTATTGCAAGGCAAGGCCTTTTCAACGTCTTTCTTGTTTTGAAACTGGTTTACAATGCTAGATGAGCGAATTGCGAATGTACTTTTTTCTTTTTAAAGCTGTACAATCATGCCGTAGGAGCGATTTAGCAGCAGAACTCAAATTTTCTGTACTATTTTAGCTTTTTGTACTTCACAACGCTGAGTAACTGATCTACTCCAAAGCGGAGTCATTTGGCGCCTTCTCCTTTTCCATTCGAGCTATAGACCGTTTACTTCAGCGTAGTAAAATAGCTAACCTTGAGTAGTGAAAATTAGATCAGTAAGTGTACCCTTAAGCAGTGTAGTAGAATAGCTTTGAAATTAGAAAGTAAAACAGCGTTTAGCGACGATAACATCCATTCAGCATAGTAGACCAATCTCAAATCGGAAAAGTTAGAAAAACTTTGCCTGCCAAAAACCAAAAAGATTCAACTGCTCGAATAATCAAAAAAATCGTAACTTCGTTCACAAAGATCCCACAAATATTCTTTCTTGCTCACGTAAACACTATCCACATAAAACATCTATATACGCCTTTGCCGTATTTTTTTCTCTGTTAGAAACCAAGAAAACTGAAATTTTCGTGCATTTGCCAAAGTGATGCTGTGCCGTCCCCACGTAGGTAGTTGTATATAACAAGCCTGTAGAAGTACAGACTTGAATTTTCAGCTCTCTACAAGCTTTAGTTCTCGAGAAATACCGAATATAGTTTTCCTTACTTAGGTGGTCTAAGCTAAAATTCAAATTTCTCGAGAACTAAAGCTTTAGAAAGCTGAGAATTTACGTTTATACTTCTACAGGTTTGTAGTATACAACTGCCTATGTGGGGACGGCACAACACCATTTTGACAAATGCACGAAAATATCCGTTTTCTTGATTTCTAACAGAGAAAAAAAATACGGCAGAGGCGTATTAGATGTTTCATGTGGATAGTGTTTACGTGAGCAAGTAAGAATTTTTGTAAGATTTTTGTGAACGGAGTTACGATTTTTTTTTCTATTTTTCAGGCTGCTAGTCTTTTTAGTTTTTGGCTCGAAACTCGAGGTGGATGATAGCTGTTGCAAAAGCAAGATAGCCATGTAGAGCTTGCTTTGCTTTATCGAACAGTACTTTGCAACCTATTTGGAAATGAGAAGTGTATGACTTATTGGGTTGAAATTCAAAAGGGGTACTAATTTTCGGACAACCTAATACTATTGCTTGGACCGATGAACGTGCTATGTTCAGGCTTTTCGTGATGCCGTACAGGCTGACCTGTCGTTTCTGCAATTCATTTTTCTGATGATTCCTTGCACTCTTCTGGTGTTCATCGTTGCGGATGACCAGTCTTCAGTTTTGGAGCAACATTTCCTTCTTCTTTCCACTCTTTCATGATTTTCTGGACCGTTTTCAAGGGCGTGTCTAGCTTCCTTGCAATAGCAACCCAACTTGTCAGTTTAGAGGCTATATGCGTCATAGAAACGTGCGACGCTCAACCGATTCAGCTGAAAGTTTACACAAGAATGTTTCGATTCCTGCGCAGATTATAGGCTAATTCTTGCGGCATTTCGTTAGGTCCCTCTATCGATGTATTGGTTTGTTTACGTTTTCTAACGAATTGATTGCTTAGCATTTGATCAAGCATTTTCCCAAGGTCATGTAAAAAAGGGCGGTGAAGCTCATTCTCATCCCAGTATCACGAGGATGCGGTTTCGAAGCAGATGTCCCAGGATGTCATTCATAACATATACGAGGGGGGGGCTCGCAATACAGGTGAACAATGGTCCGGGCTGGACCGGGAAAGCCAAATGGTATCATTATATGTAAGTTTCTCTAAAAGCTGCGACTTGATGTGAAGCTGTAGACAACATCAAAACTTCTTTGTTAATGCACGATTCTATTTTTACAATTTTCGAAAACACTTTATTCATTAGAAGTTGCGACTGGAATTTGTATAAATCACTATCTTTGTGAAAATGAGTGATATGTACTCTCCGCTTATACTATATGTCGACTCAGTCACCATTTCATAGTCTAATGAGCGTAAAAATGAGAGTACGGGTAATAGTAATATGGCCTTGACCACATCCCGTATGAATGTTCGTAAGCAGGAGGATATGGTCTTCTGTAGTATTGGTACGGACGAACGGTGTAAGAGTAGTACGGAGTGTATGGTCTGGCAGTACCGTATGAGCCGTAAGTCACACAGCCGCTACCAAACTTGCTGTTAGCCATGAGGCAGAATACGGATTGAACGATAGGTAGTTGACATAATAGCACTAGTAGAAACAATATCATGGTAGTGGGAGTGTGATTAAATACCGCTGACGATATGGCGGTAGCAGTCGAATGGACAAAAAAATGGATAGCATCTCGCAAATGGAAAACTGTTTAATGCGTAACTGATGAAATGGTCGCGGGTCATTACATACGTCATCGTTGAAACACAATCAGATCAATTACAGCTGATCCGACCTTTACTGCTTATCAATGTGTATTGAGTAGGATTTTTGTTTTGTAACTACCAACATTGCCGATTTTAATGATACATTGTCATTCCTGCACTGCTTGGTCATTCTGACCGCTTCCACCTCACCAGTGAACAGTGAAGAGAACTGTGGTCCTCAAAGCAGTAGAACAGCAGGACCAAGGTTCCACCCCAATCAGGAACTGTGCTTCAACGTCAAGCGGTGAATACGAGTGGCAAGCAGTTTGAACCTTTGAACTACCAACAATCAGTGATGTGTAGTTATTGCGTTGTGTTAATGTTCAGTTTTGTGCTTCCGTACACACAATAATATTTTTGATGCATGTACATATGTCTGGTGGCTCGTAAATTTGGTGTATACAGCAAATCTCAGGAACATCTGAATTAAATTGTAAGAATAATGAGTCTCAAATGTCAAATATGAAGTCAGCAAACAAGCAAGCTGGGAAATTTGCTGCATCGTTCTCATCTGATATTACAGGCAAGATTTTCAAGATGTTCGAATGGAAGCCTCTAAGAATGTACTTTTAGTCAGAGTGACCTTCTAAATTTTACACAAACTGAAGAGCATCAGACGCTGCTTTGAAACTGTCTCCAGTATCGCTGCTCCTCAGTGCCAAGCTACGAACATCTATAAATGAAAAGATGAACGCAAGATCCAGATAAAATCAATCGTTACGGTCTATCCGGTGCTTACATGGGGCAGTGGATTATGAGCATATTAAAAGGAAACTGAACATTGCATCGGCTGCTCTGATCAACATCGCCTCATTTGAGCATTTCTGAACTTTAATTTTTTGACCTCAAAAACGCCTATATCCTGAAAGACTAAAACTCTTTACAAGTTTGCGATTTTTATGTTAGGTTGGCACATAAGTTTTATCACTTATTAGCTTGCTTCACTGTAATAAAGATCCTATCAATATTCCTGTACAGCCTTTCCCTGTGCCCACTTCTACACTTCATTTCTCGTCTGTGCTGTTTTCGAAATCAGCATGCCCACTTACCCCCTGTGCCAACTCCCAGCCCCGTAGCTCAAACTTTACAAAAAAAATTGGTAAAAATCGATCAAATCGATATCGATCGATGACGAAAAGTAGCCTGTGACACGCTCCCGCCCTGAAGTGTATATGTGCCAAGTTTGGTCCAGATCGGTTTAGAAATAAAAATTTTCATTACCCACATACGTACAGACAGACATACAGATATACAGGCAGACATTCAGCTTTATATATAAGATTTCGTAACTTTTCTCTTTTTGACTGTGACGCATTTGTTTTTGTGCCTAATATAGATTAGGTAGTAGACAACAAATCCGCGAAAACAGATTTTTATTAGCGAACTGGAGAAATTTACGCATGATCCGAAAGCTGGTCAAATTCGAAATATCCAGGATCGGAAGACCAAAAATAAAGCTTTTCTCTGTCTGAATCAAACACATCAGCTTACTAATAAGCACTGTAGATATTTACTTACCAATGGCGTACCCAGGATTTCCGTTTGGATGAGGTACGAGGGGAGGGGAGGGGACAAAAAAAATTTTCGAATATGTGCGCGGCGTTACAGAGAGAAATTTTTGCAAAGCTAGTATGAACTTTTGGAAATTTTCAAAAATATTTGGATTATTTACAAGCATAAGTCACTTGCACATTTGGTAAGAGGTTACCCAGCTGGCAGTTTATTTGCTTCGCTTGTGAGTAGGGAATCATCAACTGGTGATGTTTGAGAAGAATTCAAGCTTTGCGTGGGTGCCGAAGGGAACAGCGAACAAATATTTCCTCTTACTTCGTTGTAGAGATTAGGTAAACCTCGGAAGTCAAGCTGGATCTCTGCCAGTGCTAGGAAGATTCGTCGTTGTTTGGCCAAACTTTGAGGTCGAATCTACATATCAACTAGCAGAGTTCTATCCACGCTTTCTTTCGCTCCATCTTGCACTTAAGGGTTCGCTAATTGCAAGTTCTTTTTTGGAAGTTCGAGCTCCAATCCTCTTATTTACCCCTTAATCAGCTGACTGCGCTCAAATCCTCTCATTTTGCTGGAAAGACGGTGAAAAACACAAATCTCTCCCGGTTTTTTCGTTTTTTTCGTGCACGACACATCTTCCGTTTGCGCACTGTCTCACTCTTGGTTGACATTCTTTTCTCATTTCCGATGGCGAGTCTTCACCGATGTTTGCACTTCACTCACTCCGCATAGCAATCCACCCCTCAGCTACATGTGATTTTTCTATCGATCGATGTCAATTTCCGGTGTAAGATCAATCATTTTTTTAACCGCTGATAGTTCATTCTATTCTCCACTGGGTGGGATTCTAATTTTGCCAAGATCCAGCTCTCTGGTTTTATCTTGCTTAAGAATTTTGTGCGAGGGTGCCTCTACAAATAATCAGATTTTTTCTGTGCGTTGTGTAGGCGTGCAAGTGATTACGAGTCAAAACTTTTTTTATTTTTTGTGTTTTATACAAGCTGTAAAATGCTAAATAGATTTAAAAAACATTGTGAATAAACCAGTTAACAAAATAACCAAATAAACCATAATATTAAATAAACTATAATTATATACTTTAAACCACTCAAACCAATTTTCCAATTTTCTATTTTATTTTTGCGCATTATTTGTGTAAAGTTTTAAATCAGTCCTCGCACAAAAGTGTGAAAATCGTTGTGAAAATGCTCAAAAACGTTTTATCATGCTCTCCAGCCTTTTTTCTAGTAAGTAGTTAATGTTCTACTTTACTTTGCATATCAGAAAATTTATTCAAACCAAATCAAAAACGTTGAGCAAAAAACTCGAAAATCGCATTTGTCTGTAGAAACATCTGTTCAGCACGGTTCTTCACTGAAAGGTCATAACTATTTTTTCTACACTATGTCGAATTGCACAAATCCGCTAAAAGCTAGAGAGATTACGTTTTTCTGAAAATCTCGATGCAGGGTTTAGGACAAGTTGATAGCATCGACGTTTAGGAAATGTAAACTACAATTCAATCAGGGCTTGGCGCGAGGCTTTTCGAAAATGCAAAAAACGAAGTCGCCCTTGACTTTTGCGAGTTTTTACGAAGCCTTAGACCCTAGAACATAATCCTTAAAAAACGCAATTTTTGTGTTATTTTGTGTCTTTTTGGCAAAAACGATATCCCCTTTGCTTTCTGTCCCAAAAATGATATCCAGGTTGCTCATAAGCCACCTGTGCCGAGCCCTGAATTATTCAATATCCATGAAATCTTGAGCATTTTTTTAGAACATATCGTAAAAGTAGTCTTAGCACTGACTTGGGGCTTAACTTCATTTTTTGTAATCATTTTCGCCGCATATGGTAATTGTGGAAAAAAATTTTTTTACAGAGATCACTAGAATAAGGCTAAAACCTTAACAACAATGGCTTCATTGCATTCTAAGAAAATGTCAGATTTTCTCGCTTGAAGGTTCGAGGTAAATTGTTGCGATTTTTAGGCTCATTCAAATTCGGTAAATGGTGACCAAAAACTTTTTTTATTGAGCATCGAGCAAATGCTATTGGTCTAAATTGGAATGCTCTGATGAATCAATTTTTTTGGCGTCTTTGTTCAAAATGTACGGACAATTTAGGTTTCCTAATCAATAAATGGGAATTATTAGGTTGGTGCAAAAGTAATGGCCGATTTGCGAATTCTCAATTTGACGTGCTATAACTTCTGGAAGAATTCACATTTCCGAATGCGGTAAAGACTATCAGAAGCAGCAAACCTTCTGCAATGCAGCGCACATTTATTTATACTCACATCACGAACGGGCAGAAAAATATGGATTGAAAAATAAAAAAGGTTCTTCTGCTAGAACCTTGTCTTTGACAATTCATATCTTCCTTCAAAGTTTGTTAGTATAAATGTTAAGTAGCGTATCTTGTAGCCGCAAGCCAGTAGTACAAAACGCAATAAAAAGAATTCGGACAGAAAAGTTTGAAAAAGAAAAAAATTGAAATTTGAAATTTCTCACTTTTTTGAACATTTTTTCAGTGTGCCTCAAAGTCCCGAATATAGAATTTTTTGATTTCTAGGTACTGAACAGCTGGATGTTTTTGCAAAAACTGCTAACGGATGCCCTAGCCCTACGCTTACAGAATTGAGCAAAGCTCCGGCGATTGACTTCTTCAGAAGAAAATTATGGGTTATAAAATGACCGCATAGCTACCCATGTTTAGGCGCCGATATCTCAGTCTGGATAGACTCGAAGAACACAGTCAAATATGCATAATGTAGACAATTTCTATTACATACAATAGCTAAATTTTCGAAGAAATCCCATTGATACGCGCTTGAATTCTGGCCGGAAAAGTGAAAGCAATGAAATTCTGAATTTGGATGCGGTTATTTGAAGCTCAGTAACTTTACAACAGACTAGCTGGCATACCCGGCTCCGCCGTATGTTCCGAATAGAAAATTCCATTTCTCAACCGATCCGAACCAAACTTGGCACACATACACTTCGGGCCCCGGCGGGTGTCACAGTCCACTTTTCGTTATCGATTGATGCCGATTTTATCGATTTTTTGCAAAATTTGAGCTACGGGGCTGGGATTTGGCACAGGGGGTAATCGAGCATGCTGATTACGAATACAATATTAGTTTTCGAAACCGTGCATTACTTTTATCGATTTTATCGATTTTTTTGCAAAGTTTGAGCTACGGGGCTGGGATTTGGCAGAGGGGGGTAATCGAGCATGCTGATCACCCCCGTGGGAGTGATCAGCATGCTCGATTACACCCCCTGCCAAATTCCAGCCCCGTAGCTCAAACTTTGCAAAAAAATCGATAAAATCGATAAAAGTAATGCACAATTTTAAAAACTGATACTGTATTCGGAATCAGCATGCTCACTTACCCCCCTGTGCCAAATCCCAGCCCCGTAGCTCAAATTTTGCAAAAAATCGATAAAATCGATATCGATCGATGCGAAAAGTAGCCTATGACACCCGCCGGAGCCCGAAGTGTATGTGTGCCAAGTTTGGTCCGGATCGGTTCAGAAATGGAATTTTCTATTCGGAACATACGTACAGACAGACAGACAGACAGACATACATACAGACAGACAGACAGACAGACATACATACAAACAGACATTCAGCTTTATATATAAGCTGAGGATGAGAGCACGTTTCAAGCACCGTTAGATAGAGCATGGAAACAGCTTCGCGATGGTATACTACATCCATTGTAAAAAAGAAGTATTGATGGAAAAAAAGTTGCCCTGAAAAAAGGTTTGGAAAATCGGCCATTACTTTTGCACCAACCTAATAATTAAACTTGCACGAGAAGCCCATAGATCACTTTTTTTCAGACTATCTAGCAAATGTCATTCCTGCTGCAGTTGCGAATGTGAATAATACTGCATTTCTCGCTGTAATGTGGACTTTTCTTGAAGATTTCAAAACGTACACATTTCTGAAAACATGTAAAATATATCAAGCATTCGAAACCACATCTGTCAGCGAATGATATCTGCACAGATGCTGGATACACTTCGGATAGGAGTGTTTTTTACGAGTGGAGCGTTCACGACGTATTTTAAAGTAATCGGGAGTTCCCCCGGCTGAGTGGGAGTGCATCCTGCAGATTGTGGATATATACAAAGCGGCTTCCTTTTTTCTTCTCAGGAGCTGTAAGGTTGCCCTGATATTCAATAACAGTTTTTCTTGGATCTGTAATCGTTACTTTTCCTTTCACCATGAACTCTGTAGCAAAAGTCTTATTTGGTCCTTCATCAATATCTTATCAATCTTATGTGACCAGTTCTAGTTTACCGTAACCTAACATACCGTAACCCTACTGCCGTACAGTATTCCTTACTACTGACTCCAGATATGGACCGCTACTCGCCACGTCCTCCTCCACGAAGCTACAGTAATCTGAATGTGGACTACAGTAACCATCTGAATGTAGACTGTATCGACGGCGTTATACGTCCTGTACCTCAGCACAGTCCCCTTACCAAGGTATTTAGTGAAGTTTACTGTAACTCAAGATCAAAATTGAAGAGTGTGTTTAGCAAGTGAATCAACTTGCGTATGAGATTCCAAAGAACAAATATGCCTCGAATCCATGGAATTATGCTCCGGAGTTTTTGAAGGTGCCACAATATTTATTGACACAGGATTTTCTTGTCAAATCTTACGCTCTAGGTTGTTTGTGTTTGTTCCAGGGCTCATTTTTGAACTTGTACAATTCTATAATTTAGTAATTTATAGTTTCTAATTGATAATTTCCTAATTTCCAGCTAAAATTGCAGGTGTTCGGCGATGTTCGAGTGCACGTTGGTGGAAGAGCTGTTTTTGATTGTGTGCTTCTTGGCAGTCCGAGGCCAAAGGTCAGTTTTTCTCTGAAAAAAAAGATAAAACAAATTCTCTGCTACAGCAACTGAAGATCAAAAATGCTGATTCATTAAAATTTTTGTTTTTTAACTAGAAAATCAACATCCGGGCATAGTATTGAGCTAAAGTATCAACATCCCTGTCTAAATGGACTGTGGAAAG
Source organism: Cylicocyclus nassatus (assembly GCA_958299035.1). NCBI lineage: Eukaryota > Metazoa > Nematoda > Chromadorea > Rhabditida > Strongylidae > Cylicocyclus > Cylicocyclus nassatus. Next base: position 21,443,751 of record CATQJL010000001.1, read on the forward strand.
TTTATTCTTGCTAAATGCTTCGGCCGATAACAGAATATCGATAGGAGCTAGAATGTCTCATTCTTAAGTTCAATATAAATCGACACAAATCGTATTAAAAAAATTGCTAACGATGTCGTTTGTAAATCTTTCAACTTTCATTCTCAATTTTTGAGCTGAATTGAGTAACTTATCCATCTATTTCAATAAAATATACCATAATGAAAATAAACTGCATATAAGGTTTCGCTCAAATTAATTTGAGTTTTGTAAATTTTTCACTGAGATTTACACAATAAAAATTGAGGTCACATTATCCCTTCTCGTCAAAGGAGGTGTTTCTTTCGAACCAAAAATATTGTTTACATTGTTTTGTCTGCTCACGACTAGCACATCTCCTGTCATTTGTCTTTCCCACATTAAAAAGATATGTTCACACTCCATGCACGTAACGACTATAGTGCAAACTCTCAATTCCAGGTGTGTTGGTTGTTCAACGATGAGAAAATGCGTTTTAATGATGTTCAAGTTGACGATACAGCTGATGTTTGTCGACTTACTATTCCATACGTAATGCCGCACCATTTCGGTAAATTTTATAGGAAAAAATTAAGGAATTTTCAGCCAAAAAAATTTTAGGCACATTCACGGTCCTTTGCGAGAACGAGGTTGGACGAGCTGTAGCTTCTGCGCAGTTATTACCTTTGTAAATATATATATTTCTGCTCTCAAGATTTTCACTTCGAGATTTGTGTTTTTTGTAGCGAATTTGGGATAAAAGATACGGTACATTTACGGTACTTCAGTTATTTACAGTTGTATTGATGAATAGAATCAAGGGTCTGTGAGAAGTAGAAGGGAAGGACTGTAAAAGCTGGAATTTATATACGCCATACGCCTACTGTATACATTAAATTACAGTAATGAGACCTAGCTGGCAGATCTAAAGGGTTTAAAGTGACTTGCACAAGTTATAAAAACTAGGAAATGACTTATTTTCACTCAAATATCAAAATTTTTTGATGATAACAATGAAAATTGATAAGATTATCTACCTCCAATAACTATAAGAATAATAGGCTTATTGAAAACCTGCGTTGCTCAATGTACTTGAGGAATAAGATATTGTTTCCAAATTTGCTCGAAATTACAAAAAATGCCGGAAAAATTATAGGCACGAATAAATCTGCAAGTATGCCGAAAATTATCTGGAGTGTGTGGCCAACCCCGTTCTGAAGAACTTTTTCATACTCCTTCCCGAAAAATAATCTCCGCACCAAGCTGGATATGAACTACACTGGCAGAACTTAATCATGTTTAGTCCCTGAAGAAGTGACGGCCAAATCCCGCAAACCCGCGGATCTCGCGTATTTCGCGAGTTGCGACCGCAAAAGTGTCCTATCCCATTGTTATAGCTATGCGAGCTTCTTAATAATTTTAGAAAATTTTGAGGAAACTCTTTGTAGTCTCTCAGCCTCTCTCCCCCCCCCCCCCCCTCCCCCTCCCTCCCTCCCATCCTCTCCTAACTATTCAATGCTTCTCATTGCTTTTGTTAGTGAAAATGTGATGTGCGGCTAGGCGGGAAAGGCACACAATGGCTGTCCTTGGCTGTTGCCATCCGTCTGCAAGCAAATTCTAGTTTTTTTTTCTGCGCTCGAAGTCTGTCCCAAAGCAATAGAGATTGTAGCGAAGACCCCTGGCACAGTGCCAAGAAATATGACCTTTTCTCTTTCGGGTTTCGCATCATCTGACATTGATGACGGAACGATCCAAAACAAGTAATTTGGTAAGCGTAGATAAGGATCGCGCCCTATTAGTGAACACACAAAGAAGTGGTAGATATTTCAGTGAAAGGTGAAAGAAACTGGTTTTTTCGGTGGAAAAGTTGAACTGCTGGAGGAGTAAATAGCTTGGACAGCACTTTCGAAATCAGCAAAAAAGTTTTTCATTGATCATTCACAAAAGCTCGGAACTCCATGCCTCCCAGCCATCCTCAAGGGCGACTATCACTATTACAAAATCATCAGGGAATTTCTTGAGCGCTAAGTAGTAAAGGTTTTGAAACGCTTTGCGAATTTTTAAAAAACCCTCCTACATATGTTTACTGCTGCTGGCATTATTTCAAGAAAATTCCGAGGGATTATTCTATAATAAAGCCGCAAATAGACAGAGAGTACATATATCTCTCAAATAAATACTAGATAGTGTGCTTTACGATTCTTTTGAAATGAATTTTACGAATCTCTTGATCTTCCTGCAGACAGTTGGTACCATAATGACATATATGAATCACCTTACCCACTTTTTTTCTAAACCCTTGATTTGCGTTCTTGCGGTTGTAGGATTTTACAGAAGGAGCTTAGATCTGCATATATGAGAGAAATCTCGAGATTATTTTATTCAACTTCAGCTTCACAAAATTTCACGAGACTGAATCATCTCAAAAAGGAAATTTCTGGATTATTCAAGATGAGGGATAGTCCCGTAGCAACTATGAAAAACTTTAAGATTGCAAAATGAAATTTTCATAACTTCATGGCAAGACAATTTTTGACAACTTTTAGAACTACGCAATTTTTACAACTATGGCAATTTGCGGTTCAATATTAAAATCTGTATATGGGCATTAGATTGATTCGGAATATCCTCCATCCCGATGTCTGAGTGTTATATGATATAGATGCTCTTTCATATTTCTTGGAAATGGATGCATTAGCATGATCTCTTGGTCAGAAAGAGTAATGAAATTGTTTAATTTACAATCAAATGCTATTGGAAAACTAGCATTTGTGATGACACATTTTTCAGCCAAACCTGGCAAATATTTTTCAGCTTCTCTTTTTATTATGCGAATGAAATACATTTCTTATCCATCCGCTCTTTCTATAAAATTTCAATTCGATACCCGTCCATTCACGTTCGACTCTCAATAGTTTTGTCTTTAGTTTATTAAGGCTTCTAGGGCCCATGGTTCAGCTTACTAGGGTTTTTATTGCGGCCTCTCATTATAAGAGACCACAGTGTTTTCAAACTTTCAAATCAGGTAGATGAAGCTAATCGAAACCCAAAAACTCTGAAGGATAGTTTGTCGCAATTTGAAAGAGTTTGGTAAAGATCTGTTATTAACATAGAAAATTATGTTTGATCTCTAAGAAGCACATTTTCAACAATATTCTCATAAGACTTCTAAAGAATTAGCGGTCCCTCGCTTCACATCAAATTTTTCCAATTTTTCTTCACATCCCCCCTTTTTACCGCACGTGAAGCACTGGATCTCAATGTTGTTGAAACGAAATGTGTTGCTTGTTATTCGCGGAGGGGCTGAAAATGTGCAGACAAACAGTCTTCGAAGAGGGGAAAACTGTCTTTGTTGGCTGGGTGCCATCGCGCAATATCGCATCGTCTTCAATGTGCTCATTCACCCGCATGTGATCGAAATGATCGGGTTGTTTTCGACACTCCGCAGGGCCAAAAATGGTCTTCTTGGACTAAGTGCATCCTACTGTAGCCGAGCCATCTTCTTCGGAGTTCTAGAGTGGGGGGGGGGGGGTAGGGTGAAATCGTAGAGTTTATAAATAAACACACATGAAGGCGCGAACTTAGTGTAACATATGCGTGTGGCTATAGTCCTCATCTGTTTCACCCTTCGACACTATTGTCTCACCACATTAGCGATCGTACGTTGTCACTCCTAAACCCATATGTCTTCTTTCACACACAATGTTCCACATCCGACGCGCGCGACAACGATCACACCATTGTCGCGCACATAAACTGCTTCGTCTTTGTCTCGGGTTTCTGAACCGAGTGAAACTAACTGCCCTTTATGCATACAGTTCGCTACTATAACGGTCTGGTTTGATTGTTCTATCTTGGGCTGGTAGGCCTTTCTTCTTCAACATTAACATAATCGGATGCTCGGTAAACACTGAATTATTTGAATGGTATAATATTGGTTTAGCTAATAATTAAGTGCGGTCGCTTTTTTGGCTCTTACAGACTCTGCAGACAGATTTTTGTCCAGTGTCTGAAAAGACAACTTCAATGAGGATTGGAGCATAAATTCCATTCGAGTAGAACTTATCTTTAAAGAAAAAAATTGCTAAGAAGTGAGAATCCATCTACATTCATTACAGCATGATAGGAGAGCCTAGAAATTCAAAGAAATGAGCTTGTGGAAATCTAGCATGTTGAAGCATAACTGTCTTAGCTGATGATAGAAATTCCTGAATATTTGATATGTGACAGAGGAGGCTTAGTCTATTTTCCAGAAAGAATCGTAGATAGAAAACAGCATGAAAATTGTTTATGAAGATTTGCATGCCAAAACGAACTTATTTTTAGCCTAATAGTTTGGAACAGTTGGATCTAGCAGCTTTAGTCTATAAATGTGATGCCTTAATACAAGAAGAGTAATCTATGCAAAGATGATGAAAAAATCCAATGATCTAGTGGATATTCCGCTATTATGTGTAAAATACCTATAGAATTATTTTTTTTTGTACCACTCTCCATAATCTCCAGCGGAGCTGTTACGTTTGCCCGTTTTTTAAAACTTTAGCTATTCGTTTTGTAGGAGTGAAAGAACTGTGTATTTCCATAATCATATCACTAAATACCTAAAGTTTGCCTTATGAAAGCTTTCTTATCTCAATACTACTTTGAAGAACGGTCCCAATTATTAGAAACATGTTGCTTGAGATTTGATTTTCTTAGTATTAACTATTTGGTATTGCTTGGGAAATAAATTATAATTCGAACGAAATCACTTTCTGGTAAAAAAAGGAACTCAAGCTTATCATTCATTAATTGTTACTGATTATAATGCTGAAGGTCTGGGAACTTTGCATGCTTCGAATCATTGGCGACAGATTATCCTTCGGTCTTTGACTCAAATGGATTCCTAAACATCAAGAAGTTCCGAATTTCCAAAACAGCAACAAAACTTATGAAACCATCTAGAAATTCATGAATTTTTGCATCAGAATTCGGAAGTGATTACGCTCCTTTAAATTGGACATAAATTAATCAAGATTAGGCAATGTCAAATTCCTATTTATTATTTGAAGCCTGATGTTCACCTCTAAGCCGAAACAGATGTTCAAGTACAAATCAGCGAATTTGTACTTTACTTTACTTATGTAGATGGGTAGAATGAATTGTGTTTATCTCCCTCATGCTTCCATAACTTTGTTCAGAATTGTACTTCTTTCTCTATTGTCTTCTATCAGAAGAAAGAATCTCACAATGCATTCAGTCTCCAGAAAGTACTCCCCAATGTTAGCCGCCTGTAGATCTTGTGATGAAATGATTTTTTTCTGCTTGTACTCTCTCTCAGCCCAAACAACACAGCGAATTCGAATCAAAGAAAGTGCAGTGCAGTGTTCGAACCAAATGCTTCGCGCTTTGTTCGGCTTTACACTCTCTCTATTCACGGTGGCATTCCACAAAGTACAGGTGATCTATAACGTCTATTTGATAGATAAATGTACAGCGCAGGTTTGATTTTTTTTGCTCTCGATTCAGAATCAATGCAGCGCTTGCCATTCATTTTTCTCGGAATTGAACAAGCTTTTGGTGTTTCTGGCGACTTTTGATTCATTTTCCAAAATCTTTTCACCAGCAGATTAAGGATTAGTAAACATATACATTCTATTTACTGGAGTCCGAGGATTCTCGCTCGGGAAGGCAGGGGGCGTGGCGTGAGCCATGCTCCCGAAAAATCTTTTTATAATGCTAAAACGAATTTTTAAAAATTTTTAAAATTATTTCATTTGACTGCAAGTATAAACAAGTCACTTGCACATTTTTATAAGTTATGTAAGTAACTTTCGAAAAAATTCTTGGCCCAATCTCGAGGTGGGGGGGGGGGGGGGGGCGATTCCTCGGTACGCCACTGATTCTATTATAAAATTGTCTTTGATATTGTGCCGCTGTGGTGCCAACAACAAAAGCGCGTAAAAAGGCTTTGAGCGGAAAACTTGAAACCCGGTGCTATTGTTATCATCAACACAATGGTCTTGTATTATTAGGTTATCATTGTCATTATTACTTTTATTATTATTATTGTCATTAACATTATTATTATTGTTTTTATTATTACTATCATTTCTGTCAATATTATAACTAAAGTATGCCATATTATTATATTATTTCAATATTGTTAACATTGTTACTATATGATACTATATAGTATCATAGTTACCAGATTATTGTTATCAATTTTTTATAGTTTTTTAAGCGTAAATGATATAGGCCAGGGCTCGGCACAGGTGGCTTACAAGCAAGCTGGATATCATTTTTGGGACGAAAAGCAAAGGGAGTTTCGTTTTTGTGACCGAAGAGAGACGCAAAATTGGCAATTTGGCGACGTTTTTTTTAGTCGACGTTTCGTTTTTTGGGGGATTTTGGGGAATTTCTCAGGTTTTTAGAGGAAATTTGGTTGAGGGTCAAAGGGGACTTCGTAAAAGTTCCCAAAAGTCAAGGGGGACTTCGTTTTTTCCATTTTCATCTAGCCACCTCGTGCCGAGCCCTGATATAGGCACTGCAGTGCACCAGAAAATCACTTATAGGGTTGAATTAAAAATAATTTTGGTCGTTTTTGACGGCTTGTAGAAATGTTACTGATAAATTCGCATATAAACCTTTGGTACCATTGGAAAGCCGGATGGTTAAATTTGTTTGATCAAAAGTTTTTTTTATGGCAAAATGGTACGGGAAAGCAAAAAAACCCGATTTTTCCGCCAAACTTCCGAAAAATCAAGTCCCAAAAAAACTGAAGTTGGGTGTAAAGTGCATGAGTGGTACGCGCATGTGCGATTTTGGTATTTGCACCTATTCGCATGGCCATAGATAGTCAAATTCAAGCGATTTGAATTGCCCCAACACTGACTTTCACGCGCAGATACCTGGAAATTCCCACATTTTTGGCTGCAGAAATACACAAACAGAAAATGGAGCCTGTCTTATGTACTGCAGCCCTGCCCAAATAATCTTTTTAAGGTCTTCAGAATTATTTATGAGTGATTATTGTTCATGATTGTCATTTTTTCTCCTCTTTTATCCCTGCTTCAAACAGCCACCTCAGCTCCATCTCCAGCCACGCCCCTCTTTGACCCCTAAAAATTTCCCAGACATCCACTTGTTTATATTTTCTTGGTGTAAAAGTGCTTCTGCATTAGGCTGCTTACGGAAAGCGCTTATGAATGTTTTTCTGTGGTCGAATTACACTTATTTACTAAAATATTATATTACACTCATAATAATTATGAGAATCTTATGATCAGAGTGTATGTGGTGTGCGATTACACACTATGCCTGTTTTGGAAAACACTGGATTACCTTTATTTACTTGGATATCGTCTTACATACTACCTAGCGTATTAATTGTCCCTACCTATTATTTTGGTTGTTGTTAATTTTCGGCTACAATTATTTGTCAAAAATCAACATTGTAGCTTGATTGTGCAGTTGCACATAACGCACACATTGCGCGTAAAATCTAGAATTCATTCAGCAAGAGGCGTCTATCTTTAAGAAAGTGCTCTTGGTGCTAAAACTTCTTTCTTTTCAATTATTCATGGCAAAAAAAATGATCGTCGAAGTCTGCTATGACATCTAGGGAAAATGACTAGCGAGGACGCGCATTCTGCATATTGTCCGCAATTGCACAATTTGGTTCAAATCCAACAAAATTTATACTTTCACCGCTGAAATTCCGCAAACTTTCAAGATTGTTGCAATTTTCTCGGGAATGTTGCAAAAATCCCAAATACTCGACTTTTTTCCCCGACGATTAGGCTGAGGGCTTGCTCGCGCGCGAGCGACTCTCTTGTTCCCGAACCTCACGCCGCTCTCCGTGAAGAACAAATGTTGCGCCATCGTTGTTTGCTCGCGGTTTCTTGCTCTACGTTCACGTCGCGCGACGCGTTCTAGTCTGTATTTGCGGACGCGTCCGGTTTCAGCGTGCCATGGTGCGCAGGCGGAAATCCGCGCGCTCGCCGAACATCTGCACCAGGAAATAGCTTTTAATTTGCAGGTGAGATGCCGGCAAATTGCGTGCGCCCACGGATTCGTCATTCTTCCCGCGCGAAAATTCCTAGCCACTTTCGCTCTTTTCGCTTTGCTTTCACGAGTTTTTCGGCGCGGGGTTTCAGAAGCTTGCACTTTTGTGTATTCAGTCGGAAGTGGGCCATTAGTTAGCGATTACAGACGAATTAACCGAAAAACTCTGTACGAAAGCGGCGCGACGCGGCTTCAATGGTGATTTCATTGTATTGCCCTTGAGTTTTTACTGCTTACAAAACGCACTCCGAGCTTTTTTTTTGCACCACGGGAAATGAGAAAAAAGTGAAAGGCTTCTGTGCCTTATTCGCAAAAAAAATCAAGTTTGGTCAGGATAAAATTTTTGGGAAATAAAGATTATTCAGTTTGCGCGGAGAAACTAGAGGAAGTATTCCTCAACTCGTTCATTATCTGCGAGTGAGAATTGGAAGGAAAGTAAGGATAACAGAAAAAAATTATTTTGCGTTTTTTCTCAGAAATTAGAATTCTCCCACTATCTATGCCCTTCACTTCCTATTTACCCAAATCGAGATATCCCCGTGGCGCTCATATATCTTTGTTGGCTATTGGTATCAGATAACTTTAGGCCATCTATTGTTTTCGATTACAAAAAAAGTGCGGACATAAATCTTCAGCTTCTTGGAAAGGAAAAAAATTCGGAAGAAAACTGGAAAAGAATGTGTTGATGCGTCTACTGAACAAGCACTATAATCTTTCATTTGTTTGCTTTTTCAGATCAAGAAAATATACGCTTTGTGATCTGTCGCAATTAAGTGTCAATAGTATCATGAAAATTACAAAAATAATCAAATATTGGCAAAAAGTCTGTAATTTTGCGTGATTCAAACAAAAGCTTTGCCAATGGTATGCTTGGAAAGTTCTGGCTTTATCAGAGATTATCGTGGATTTTTAGTATGAGAGTAGGTCGAAAATTAGCGAAGATGTTTTTTCGAAGGGGGGGGGGTGAGAATGGAATGTGTCGAAACTTTATAAAGCTTAAGTAACTGGGATGATGGAAAAACCGAAAGTCTGCTGATCTACACTGCAAATCACTTCCTCATGTGTGCAATTGCACACAACATACACACCGAGCGCATAATCCCTATTTTGTGGGCCATTTTGCATATATCATTTTAATTTTACCAAATATCTTTTCTTGATGGATATAAAGGGAATATCAGTCCAAGAAGTGGAAGCAAAAAGAATCGAAGTAGTGCTTATGCTCCTTGTGTCCAACAGAATCTTGGATTTCACGTGCAAAGCGCGTGTCGTGTGCAATCTCACAAAGTAGTCCAATGATAACTCGGCTTGCGCTTGACTAACTATTATTACTATCTCTGTGTAATTTGGTGTGAGGATGTATTTACTAAGAAAAGGAGCCCCAAAGAGTCTTTTTACTTACTGGGAAGATTCTTCCCAAAAATGCCCAAATAATTCTTTCTTGTACTCTTGCCGCGCAACGACCAGACACCATACAGAGCAATTCTCGATGTTAATCGTGTTTACATCGTAATTCGTGGATTATTGCCGTACCTAACAACCTTGTGTACCTGACCCCGACCCCGGCGAATCCGGTTTCAGGCGCCAATTTTAATTTTTATGACGATGCGACATTTGCGGCAAGAGCACTTGACGGCGACTTGTCAACTCGTCAACTCGGTAATCTGGGGAAGGAGGGGGGGGGGGGGGAAGCGAGGGAAGCCCCGCCCCTGTCATCTGGCGGAGACAATTATTTTTTCCTGAGGCGGGGAGGGGGATGGGAGATACGGTCGGACAGGACTTTTCTTCGCTATAGTTATCATCCCGTGCAATCAAACTCGCTTTTCTGCACAGCTCGACGAAGAAAGGGGAGGCCGGGGGGGGGGGGCATTGTCTGCTGCAACACATGCGCGCGGCGCCATGCCATAGTATGTTGTCTATATGTATGTAACTGTGTGTACAGTGAGAGTTTGCCCCCCCCCCCTCCTCGTACGTTACGTGCCCGCGTCGTCGTATGGCAGAACCGGTCCTACGGCTATGCCTTACATCTTTCACATCTCCGCGCTCTCACTCGCGTTTTCCCCGCTTCTCTGCGATTCTCGGGTGTTTCTCTCTTCCCTCCCTCCCCCCCCCCCCCCCCGTGCACAATTCTTTCACTTTTACACGAGTTCTATGTTGACATTCTCGTTACGTGAAGTCGTTGCGCGATCGTTGCACCTGGGGATTGGTTGCCGCCCAGAGTACTTCGCATCTCGTCGAACTCTTTTATTTTTACTTTACCCACGGGGTATTCAAGTTGGGAGGGGGGATTATTTTGAGCTCAAAATAGCTACGGTAGCGACCTCATTACCGTAATCTGTGAGCCCTAGAAGTACAGGATGTATTTTAGAACAAAGAGACGAGTTGAATGTATGCGGCATCAGAGATGAAACGAAATTATAGCTATTATAGTAAATTACTTTTTATCTGTTTATGTCTGGTCCGCTATTCAAGGAAGGATAATCTAGTTAAGGTCAACTTTTGATGAGAACTGCGTACTTAAACTTCTGAAAGAGACGAAACTCGTAGAGCTCCTCTCCAACATTTTTTGCACTTCATATTTTGTCCACAAAATTCTCTTCTGGTCAACTTTTGGTCTAGGAAGATGTAACATGAACTCAGAAAATCAGTCAAGAATTAATTTTCTAATTTGACAAAATAACTGTATGAGAAATATGTCCAAACTTGAGTTTTATCACACAACTTTTACACGTATGCTGTACTTTATAAACAGTTTTTTTACTTCTATTATTTTATTTGGTATTATTTTTTCTTTGTTTTTTGTCCAATAGGGATGTGTCGCCTTCTTTATCATTTCAATAATATTTGAAATAAACAAAAAAAAACCAACCAATTCCAATTTTTCATCGAAATTGGAATCTGAAAGGTTTAGGTATACTTATTCCTCTATGGATATAAATTGACATTACCTACATCTTATCTTCATTAATTATTTTGTTTGTAAAAAAGCAACGTCATGCAATCAAAGATGAAGGAACAAAACGTAATTGTTTGGGCAGAAATTAGAATTCTCAAACTATTAATCTTGGTGGACTAGTGAACCAGTAATCTAAAGGTGCTATTTGGAAGAGCGTTCGCTGCGGGACCCGCCGCGGTTTCCTGCTATTGGAAGATTTTTGAATTGAGCTAACGATTCTTTATATATTAGATTTTTTTGAGGTAAATGCATTGTACTGACTATACTGTATTAAGACTAAAAGAAGTTTCCTAGAAAAATAAGATATTGGAATAGGCTTTTTGATTTTCGGTTATATTTTCTTTTTATTGACAAAAGTTTAGAGAGTGTTGACTTCCAATTCTGATTTCTTGAAATATTTCCTGGTTCGTTTTTTCCATCATAGCTTCTCTACCGTACTCACTCCGAAGTTACATCACTGACTGTAATCTTTGCCATGTCTCATTAACAACTGTATGTCTATTCGTTTGTTGCAAAACCTGTGTAAGCCAAAGTTTCTCTCAATCTATACTTGCTATCTACAACTGTATCATCTAATGTACACGGCGGCAGTGAACAACAACTAAATGATCAGAAATCATACGCTTATCAAGCACAAGCGAATGTTTCTCCTGTAGAGTTAGAAAAGACTTACTCTTTTCAGCTTTTTATTCCGAATGTGAGCAATCGAAAGGTTACACAGCTGCGATTAGTATATGGCTATGAGTCACTCCAGTGTGCGCATTGTGCTGACAAATAGAAAACCTTTTCCATCATCTACTTTCTCATACATCAATCAACTGCATTACTCAGGCTCTCTAATTTTTTCGAACTTTACTGGTTAGGGCGCGCACATTCTAAGATTGTAAACATATTTGAGAAGGTAGGTTTTCTAGTAACTTCCATGGCGTAGAACGAACTTGTAGTTGGCTACCGTCTTATTGTACGTCTTATATTTGTAAGAAGACTATTTCTACTCCATTTTATTGCGCTATAATCTCAGAATAACCATCTTTCTCCTTTTCCCTTTCCCCTCCGCAAATACTGAGGTTTATAGCAATGATACTTTTCGGCACAGTTCAGAGCAAATCTTTCTATAAAGTGAAGCCAAGCTCCTAGTATCCTACCTCCCCCCCCCCCCTTCCCCATCTTTTCCTTTTCGAATTGATCTTTTTTCCGCAACGTTTCGATTTTTTTCCATGAACTCTTCCAATTCAGTACATCCCAAACACTTTTTTCATCAGTTCTAGTCATAAACATGCTTTTTGAAGATAGACATTTTATATTCCCAGTCATCTCACTCAACACTCATGTGTGCGAAAGGAAAGGGGTGGGCGTGGCTGACATCAGTAGGCGGGCCCAGGGACAAACTGCACCCTCTTTAACTTTTCATAAGCTCAATAAGTAGACATCTCACTATGTGAGGGTGGGAGGAGGGATTGCTACCGATTGCAGCGAAATCCATTCATGCTAGGACTATCTGCGGTGTTCCAAATTGCTGATGGTATTTGCCGCGCCCCGCTCGAATATTTGTATGCTTTTCCCATTTTGAAAAATCGAGCAAATGTTACCCAGAGATATTTTTGTCATGTTCAGTAATGAATAACTTTCGCATCCACAACGACTCGTAAGAGATGGCGGGATATTATGACTTTAGACACTTTTTCTATGCGTATTTGATAATCAAATGTAAGCTGGCTTAGTCCACTGTAATTTTTTCATTCATAAAGCTTAGCCCTAGCTTTCCTGTTTCAATTTTCTTTATTTCAGGCTAAAGAGGTTCTTTTTTAGGGCACATTGTTTCCCAAAGTTGATTTACTTCTAACCATCTCGAGTTAATGTAATATTTCATATCTGACCGAAATAGATTATAAGTCTTTTGCAGAGTCAGTATATCAATTATAGATTGGCATCCTCTTGCACATGCTATGTTTTATTTCGCTCAGTGAAGACGTCGATCATCGTCGGCGATCGCTCGACAGAGTTTGAGCCGGCAGCAGTCAGCTGTTCTTCACTGATAAATATGAGACGTCTTGCATGCTTTGCCTCCTCGTTGTCGATAAACTATCGATTCTCGTAGTTTGTTTCATCGTCGGAATAACCATTTATTACGTATTCTTTTTTGTTTATTTCAATACAAAGCGCTGAGCTCAGAGCGCTTTGCATGATCGCACCCGGTATAACTGTCAGACTTATCGCGTTATTTGAATTTGTACAGTCACAAACATGGATCACATAAACATGCGCAAACATTCAGCCTTTTATGGGAGACTTTACCATTCACAAACATTATTTTGTCAACGTTTGGCCTCATGATTCGCATTCGGTCGCGGATGTCAGAGCTTAGGGGTTATGTTTCGTTTACAGCGCTTCGGCTTTATTTCCTCATCCTTCTTTTTGTGTTCGAGCCTAAAAAATTAACTTCTTCGAGAAGAATTCATTTTTATCTTTGGCTGTAATCTGTGACTTAGTAAGAAAAGGAATTTTCATACGGTAACACTATTTGGACCTTAATTTCGTGCGCAGTGATATAGCGTGCTACATCATGTGCAGCACGTGAGACACTGGATGCATACTTCTTGAGAAAGGTTTTTCTATACTTTGCGCATATGGGTGGGCTTAGTAGAGGAAGCTTCATTCAATCCTTAAAACTGATTTCATCGTTTCCATTTCCTTGTCGAGCGTACTGTAGGTCTACGGTAATGGGGTCAAAATTGGAAATTCTCAAATTTTTATAACCGAAAATGCTGAAAATTTCAATTGAAACGCAGATTTTCTTTTGCTTAAGCGAAGGAAATTTGGAAAACTTTTTATGCGCATACATTTGAGAAACTCATTCCGAATCATGTCCATTCATCACAGTACCATTCACTTTTAAGTTACGGTAGTCTTACAGTAATCACTTCAAGCTTACATCAAAAGAGTGAACCGTGTAATTTGTAACAAAACAGTGTAATTTCTATGATTTTACCCATTCTTTTCAGAATGTTCTTAATCTTGGATCTACTAAGACATCAATAAAAGTTGAAAAAGCCATACAGACTCGATGATGCACCATGTGTAGCATAAGGTGATGCACCATGTGTAGCACAGTTTCACGACATTTTAGAGCCAGCAAATGAACCTCTAAAGTTACCACAACTTCCTCTCTTTATCTTCCATTTAACTAGTTTCTTCTCCATCTTCTCTGGTAACTAACTGTCTACATCGTCAGGGAACATCTGAGCAAACAAACACTCAATCTTGTGTTTGCCTGGAATTCTTTGTCTTTTTTCCAGTGTAACTCCTCGTCACAGCAGTGTTTCTTCCCGAACTTTCGACTTTTCTAATTGCTAGAAGTTTTGTTTAAGAAGCAATCTGATCATGTGATATTTCCATGGATTATGAAGTTCTGAAGATTATTTTGGAGAAGGCTGCATTTTGCAAAGTTGGCGGGAAAAGTTAATAGTTTTGAATGTGTCGTGCAGACGGGTTCTGTCCCCTGCTCTTCTGCGTTCTTCGGAGTTCCGATAAATAGAGGGAAATTACCCCAAAAACTTGGAAAAGAGTCTTATTCTCGTGAAACCTAGGAAATTGTTCCAGAAAACTAACTGACTCATTAATCGCGACATTTAGCGATTAGCAATGGAAAAGAAGACTGATAAGTCTGGCTGGAACTGATAAGACTAATAAGGAAATAATTTGCTGGCCGTAAAGGTCAATTATTGTGGATATTCGTGGAAATAAGTAACCAAATTTTTTACCAGGTTTAGATGTTTTTCCTAACCCCTCCCCTCCCTACCCTTCAAGAACCAGAAAGAAGAAAGATCAAAAGAGTATCATGTAGCCTAATCAGTGTCCCACTTTTTTCGGAAATGAGTTAGCCAAAACAAATTTTTCACGTCCTTTACGATGACACATTTTTTTTCTACCCCCCCCCCCTCTCGAGATAAAAACATTCAGTTCCACTGGATCGCGTCTGGGTGAATCTCTTTGTTCATGCGACCCCACAAATTACCATTCAGCTCTCAGCTGTTATGTGTGTTGAATTTCGATGTGTGGTGCGTAAAGAGACAGACTCAAGGACACACACACACATCTTGTGCGTCTCACATGACTTTCATTCTGTGATAGTTTCCTAGCCGAGCCATATGCAAACAATAAGCGTCCAAAAGTTCATGGACTTAGCACTTCTGGGTAGAAGAAGGAAAACACCGCCGTGGTGTTGGCTTAGGCACTTTTCGGAGCCGGAAGAAAATAAAATTCCAGATGTGGCTGACGTCAAAATTTTAGGTCATAGAAGCTTCATTTATCCTAGCGCCAGGCAATTTGGCTTTTTGTACGTATTTTGTTGAGTAGAGATAGTCGGTGAGTCTGTATTGAACTTCTTCATTTGACCTCCCACCGTACACCTACCGTATCTCGGCGCAAGCCTCAAATCAGCGTGTTTTCTACGCTTCTTCGGATATATCTTAGCAAAATGTAAAGATTCAAAAGGGCTAGTTTGAAGAATTCTTTTTGCGCCCGAGAAATTGTGACAATGATACACTGTAGAGTACGGTAGGTATACTGTAGAAAAGCAATGTACTAAAAATCTTAGAATTTTGCCTTTGCTTGCCAGTGTATTCTCGTCCCCTTTCATCAAAACTGGGCTGCTTTCGGGGTCTGCGCATGAATCTGATAGCTGACGCTACATGTTGGGATACGGTAGGTGTACGGTAGGACGTCACTTTTAAGTTGTCTAAAATTCTGCATTCTTGATTATTCGGGCCTAATTTTCGAGGACGAGTGGTTTTCGAGGTTAAGTGGGAGTCCTTAATGATGGCGTTGTAGAGTACTGTAGGTATACGGTAGAGGTCAACTTGCTTGAATGTGTCTATCATTTTTGCTTTTTAAGGCTGTTTGATGCACTTAGTGCAGCACACCTTCACATTGCGATAGTGGCGTATTGTAGAGTGACGGTAGGTATACGGTAGGAGAACATTCTGCTAATATAAAATCTCGAAAGCTTGGTAGAAATAGATTTCACGTTTTGAGCACTTTTGCACTAGGTTACTGCTTCCACCCCCCCCCCCCCCGCGCACTTTCCACCAACCATGTGGTTTTTGGTTACTCTGAAATGATCTGACCCTCAATTGTTTTCCATCTTTGAGGATTACGGTAGTGTTTTCCGACATTGCGCAGACACTGGGGAAAGAAAAAGTCCAAGAAACAAATGTTGATAGCTATCTGGCCCACATTTCGCTCGTATTTACAGTCTCGGTCGCACTTTTTTCTTTTTTGTTTTCGCCCGAACTCACCACCACCCACTCAAGAACTCACGGCCAAATAAATAAGTGTCGAATGGCATTGGCACTCGAGCTAGACTGGTCCGGCACAAATTATTCTCAGACGACTTGCTTTGGATTCCACGATTAGTCGCAGGCTGAGGCGCGCGAGCTCATGCGCGTCAGCACACCGAAATCTCACGTTAATGCTGCTTCAGTGCATATATTCACAGCTAGAAGCGGAGGGGGGGGAGAGGGATTCCTGGGGCGAATGCGTCAGAGCTCAGTCCCCCTAGCACAACCCACTAGGTGGCTGCGGTTTTTTTCATCAGCCTAAATGCGCCATGTGGTACATTCCAATGGCTATAGCCATCACGTCGGCACCGCACGATTTATTGCTCTCTTTTCACCTCCGAAGCTCGTTATCGCCCCCCTACTTCTCCTATTAGCTTAAGAAATCTTACCTCATTTTGAGGGTCCAGGGCCTACTGGGCCTTATCCTCCCTTCGCAATGCTAATTTGTAGCTTTCTTGCATGCTCTTCGGCATCATCATCGGCGAGGATTAGTCGACCGAAGCTCAGGCTTGGGAAAAGTGTGCTCTTCTTCAGGCTAAGTATAAGATCGAATATTCATAAGTGGCACCAATTCACAGCCAGCTAGACAGAGAAGAAACTATGAGGTCAGAGCATCTTTAGTCTAATATTGTCTCAAATTTCATAAAATTCTGCAAAAATTATACCCGTTATTCTATTTTACATTCCGCCCCCTTCTGGACAATGAATACCGAATTCTAAAGATTTTTTCGATTTCAGAGTAAAGAGGTAGAGCCTAAATGCATTTTGAAAAATAATTTTGGGAAAAGCTGCAAATCTCCCCTTACATAATTTTATCCTTCTTGCGCGTTTATTACGTTTTTTATTTCTTACTTCATTGAAAAGATTTCAATTTCATGTGACATCTTTCGTGCGATCTTTTCCACAGAGTACTTTTTTCGATCTCTACATGTCAGTGAAAACAACCTTGCACTTCTTCGAAGATGGCAGATTATGTTAGGCAAGTGGGAAACAGAAAAAGTGCGCATTCGATATAAATTTTTGTGTGCGGGGGACAAAATGAGTGTAATTTTTAAGCTGATTATTGATAGCTATCACTTATCGTTCCTCTTGTTGGTCACCCTAAAAATTACAAGAATTTTAGTGTCGATGGAGATTTTTGAAATTTCAAGACCATCGAAATATTCAGATTATTCTGGACTTCTACAATAAGAAATTTTGAAGAAGTTAGTCCATAGTTCGAGTTATCAGTAATATGTGCGAATGCACACGCCGCGCACATTGCGCGTCATCAAGCCTCGTTGACCTTTCGATTCTTACCAAGAACTAATTTCTCTCAATATCTTCAAAAAGCTAAATAAGGACTAAAAATGCACTTTCAGACTAATATAGTATTTAAAACAAGACCTTTGTCCACCAAATCTGGATTTCATCCGCAGTCTGAATTTTGTGCAAATGCACATGCCTCGTTCGCCAATCGGAATTTTGAGAGATCTTCTTAAGTCTAGAAGTAGGAAGAGGACCAAGGAAGCAAAACTGAGAAAGCATCTCCAAAAAGACTTCCTTTCTATGCAATAAACCTGGTTTTAGTGTATGTTGTGTGCAACTGCACATATTATGCTAAGCCATCCATTCAGTCACGAAACACATTTTCTTGTTAAGTTGAGCTGCAGGCTTTTTTTCCACATCATGAATGTGGCTTTATCATCCCCTTCAGCGCATTTACTAACTACTTACCTTTAAGTTGATAAGTACTCGAAATAGCGGAACCAATACCGAGACCAGCTTGGTCCTGTTCTCTTTCGTAACTACTCGAGATAGCAAGGCAAATAACTTGAATACCCACAAACACGAGAACCCGCTAAAGATAAAAAGCAATCAGGTCGCGCAATCAAGTTCGGGACGAGTTTACACAACCGATTTCCCGCTTTAAAGAGTGAAATCACTAGTGAACCCGCCACCCGCGCACGTCGAGGGAGTTCAACGAGTTCCATGCCGTACTATCGTGAAGAAAGTGAAACTCGTCCCGAAGGGAGCCCGTCAAGTTCCTTGTGAGCGGGGGGGGGGGGGGCAGTCTCGCTTGTTATGATTTTACGTAGCAAGTTCTCATCTTTCGAACTTTGCGGTCGCGAGGAGGAGATTCTCGTCGTCCTAGAAAAAGCATGAATCGGGCTGGAAAACAATCGCTAAGCGCTTTTTGCAAATTGTAAGCCTCTCAGGGGTGATTAAAAAATTGACCTATTAATCTCCAAGCCTTTTGTGTCATTCTTCTTCGCAAACAACAGCTTAAACTTCGGTTCATGTGGTTTGGAGCCTGGAAGGCGGAGCTTTGTGACCTAGTTAAGGCCGTCGCGCCGCGACGCAGTCTGCGTCTCTCCCGCGCGCGTGCTCTCTGATCATCACCTAGCATTAATTAGGTTAATTAGGTTACGAAGCCCCGCCTTCCAGCCGCCAAGCCAGTTGATTCAAAGCGTACATCTAATCCATTTCCTAATATGTGCAATTGCACAACATACACATTGCGCACCTTTTCGTGAAATTCTTTGACTTTGTGCACATTTTCTTAAGATTTTTTTTGTTGAAAAGAAGAAACTATAAAAAGCTTAAATAGCGCCACGCTAAAGAAATCCATCCCATAGCCAAGGAAAACCGTTTTGATGCGCAATATGTGCGGTGTGTGCAGTGGCACATTTCAAGAAATGAATGGACTATAAACGGCGAAAAGTTGGCTTTTTTCCGAAAGAAAAGAGGAACTCGTTTGCTTAATCGTTTTTACCACCCAATGTCATTACAACACGGACAGCTGCTCATTTTCTTTTTCTTTCATCTTACTCACCTCAGCTGAAGTTTGATTTTTGGAGGCGTTGTTGGAAAGGCACGGGAAAGTGTGGGAGGCAAAAAACTCCCACAAAAAGTGGCCCAACATCTTTTTCAGTACTTTTTTTATCATCTCTTGAACAGTCATATGGTTGGTACTCAATGACATAAGGTGAAAAGTCCGAACTCGAACGGTATTTAAGAACTTTGAAAAAAATCGAAAGTGGATACGAAACATGCAGAGTAGAACGTAGGATAGAAAAAATTTGCAAGAAGTTCTATATAACCTTTTATAATATCTTTCATCATTTCTTGAGCGGTTCTCATTTTGTATTCGAAGACTTTGGGTAAACAGCGGTCAATCAACTTTCAGACCTTCCCGTCCCCCTCTTCTGGTTAATTGTTCAAATTTTTTAAGGACCGCTCAGACCAGTTCTTGTTTCCTTTCTCAAACTTCTTAGTTCACCATTTTGCTTGCCCAGAATAGCAAGTAAAATTTTGGTAGAAATCTACTCAAATTTAGCTAATCGCAGTGGTAGATCTATTCGGTACCAGTTTTGCTCTCAAGTTTGGGCGCAGTCCTCTTTTTTTCAAAAGTGGTTATTTAAAGTCACCCCAAGCAGGGAAATCAGAATCTCCATCTTGACTTTAAGTTTATCTTGCTATCGTTCAGATAATCGTTCACCCCCGACATTATCGCTCTGCCTGTAGATGTCACATCTGCCACAGCTGCTTTTCGAAAGGGGGTTCAGAGCGGGGGGTTAGAACCGGCTTTCGTTGTGCATTGCCTTGCGATGTGTTACAGTGTAAGGTGTCACACACATTCATACACACACATACACAACACTGCATGGAGATGATCCGCGACCTGGGGGCTGGTTATGCCGTGGGGGTCGCGTAAGGCGGTGGAGAAGGCGATGGTGGCGGTGGCGGAGGCGGTAGTAGTTCTCTATGGCAGTGTATCCAGTGTCGATGTCACAGTTCACTTGCTTCGAGACGGGACCAGTTCGCCATCCCGAAGAAGCGACGTGTGGAGGTACGGGGTGAAGATCATCCCCATTCAAGCAAGTTTTCCCCACTCACTCTCACGTCACTTGGCCGATGATCCCCTGTATGAAAAGCACTAGCCCCGCGCATAAGCACACGCAAGCTATTGCGCCATCGCACAAACCGCGCAAGAACCAGAATCTGTCTCGCGAGCGCTTCACTTTCTCCGTTGCGCTTACACTCTTACTGTCGTCGTTTATTTTCACTTGCACGTGAGATTCGCACTTGCGCGCGCGCATCTCGCACCGCGCTTCCGACAAGCATCGTTATCGCTCGCGTTTTCGTTCGTTCGTTCCATCTCATTAGCTCGTCTCGCTTTTACTTTTTGTCGCCTCTCTGAGAAGCCCTGGATCATCTGGTTATTGCTTATTGTCTCATTACTGGTAGCATGTGATGTGCAGTTGCACGAATAGTAGTAGTTTTTAAAGTAGTTTTAACACAAATGTTCGTTCAAGATCCCGAAAGGAACATTCGTGATAACAACTTTCTTTTTATGCCCGAAAAGAATAAAATAATAAAGTAAAAGAACAGATTGGAAGACAACATAATTATCATTCATATACTGAGACTAAAGGACTTAAATTAGTTTTACGCACTTGTCAAAGCAAGCTTGATCGTGTGAATGACAAGTTCATACTCGTGATATGTCTAATCTAGGATTAATTCCTGCTTGAAAACAGGAATGAACCAGTTCAAGCTTGTATAGGCAATGTGTACGAAGTAATAAGTGTTAACGCAACAATCCCACATTTCACGCATAATGTATATTGTGTGCGGTTGCACATGTCATATCATGAAAGGAGTCGACTATAGACTTCACATATTTGAGACTAAGTTTTTTTTTTCGCTTAGAAACTTGTTCTTTTGGAAGTCGCATTGCTACCGTGTATTTGACAAAAGGCTCGTTATCTGCGCCAGAAATCCATATCAATTGTTTTTTTTTATATTCCTGAATGATCTCATTCGCTCCATCTCATTTTTCCTCCTTTATGAACCTATTGTCTCCTACTTACCTTTGTAAACAAACGGTTACCTTCCATCACAGCACTGCATAATTTATATTCGGAACAATAGTTCGAACCCAGAATGCTGAAGCAGCCGTATCCCGAATGTGGACAAAGGCAAATGAAATGCGCAGTTGGGGTAAACAAAAGGGATTGTAACAAGGAAATACCTAGAACGAATCTGCTTCTTGATGTCTATTGTCACTTCCCGCGCCCTCACCTACCAAAAAATTGACGGACAGGTTCCTTTGCAACTTTTTCAGCGTGTCCCCGCCAATCAAATTTCTTACCAGTAATTCGATGTGAATTGTTTCCTTTATTGAGTTCAACTGGATTAGTAACTGGATTAGCGATGTAGACGAAGCAAAAGCATGCGGAGCGGTTCGATGCCTTTGAGTCGCAAAGAGATAATGTGAGTAGGAGGTACGCAGACAAAGCAGACCGCACCGTCACGGTAGCGCTGTACGCCTTTTTTCATTTTCTAATCGGTTTTCTAGGGAAAAATTTACTACCGTCGCAGAAATGTAAAAGGTTTATTTTGATCATTATTATATTAACCTCTTCCTACTTTGATCTCTTTTTTTTTCTTATGTATCTGTTTTTTGACTCGATGTTGCACTTGCCACCCCAGACAGCTAAAATTTGTCTCTAAAATATTTGCGAGCGATGCTGGTTTATGGGATCATGTGTTGCTATCGTCCGTTGATGTTATTTTTGGAACAGTTGGAAACAAATTGTCCTCTAAATTTATAATTCGCGTGCTTCGGAGCAGTACGCACGCATTTGTTTTGAACATGAGATCTCTGTACCTGAAAGAAAGGTTCTGGGTATTTTTATCACAGAACCTGGTATCCTTGGCTCTTTCAACGAAAGCCTGCTTACTGTAATACGTGCAAGATGTGAATTTACGCGACTATTGCTTTGGCCGGCGCACCTTCCCATTTCCTAGTTTTATCGTGTCTATAACATTTCTTAGTATTCCTGTGTCATTCGATTGTTGCACATGCTTACGAAAGCAGGGGGCGAAACAGCTGTCCATGTGTCTAGCACGGAAAATCTTAGGGTAATCGACTTGGGTGAGAATGGCGAGAATTTGCACGGGAATGACAGGGGAGAGGTGGGGGAGGAGGGAGATTTCGTCCGCAAATATCCGTCTATTTCAAGCATGGCACTCTTCCCTTACCTAATTTTTTTTTCAGTTTTATTGGTGAGCTCCAATTTAGGAGCGTAATTTTTTTCCTTTATCAGAAATATGGGTACACCAAAAAGTCCAGCCGCTTCGCTTAGCAAATAGCCACTCAGACCTCCACAGAAGGACGCTGCGATTGGTCATATAGAAAGGGGCGTGGCGCGTTATCCTCTAGTGCTTATAAGCCACGGTTCTTCCATTCTCGAGTACGCAAGAAATACCTTAACAGTTTTTGTCCGTCTTAAATACCCGATGCATTATATCCTGGTCCATATTATCGTCTTCTCATTCAGGAAAAAAATGTATAAAACTACTATTTGGCCACGCCCCCAATGCTCATACGCCTATTTAGTGCATTGTTCGTAGATCTGGTACGGTACCAAATTGTGGGCGTCTTCGAGTCTGTCTCTTTTTTCTTGTGGAACTAGGTTGGACTCACCGTTCCTCATTTCTTGATGCTTTACATGTTTATTTATTGTGATTACTCTAAGCTTAAATCGCCAGTTTTTGGAGATAAGAAAGTGTTTGTTTTGCGCGATTTTGAAATACCTGTCTTCTATGAAATAGCTAGTTTCGATTTCAATCTGAAACATATGTTTACTCGAGTGTTTCTTTTGCGGCCAATTTTTGTTTATAACTTCACTATGTGAAAACATCATACTAAATCCCCTGTAACCAGCTGGGCTGCCTCTTTTTCTCCTCACGACAAGAATCTGCAATTGAGAATCATGCTGATCCTGCGTCAGATTTTTCGCAGATACATCATGTTCTTTGATTTCTAAATTCTATTTTCAGAAAGATTTAGGATAAGATTGATTTGGCATTCATCTTTGCCTTCTTGATATTTTCTAAAATTTTCTGGGTGAGCTCAAGTTTATTCCCATCTTCAATCCCTATGCAGCGTTTATTCCCAAAGTACATATAACACATCATTTTGTTTTTGCTGCCACATCTATTATAGTCTAATCGGCAGTTCATACCTTCGCACTTCATAAATCTGCATTCTATTCTGTGCAGTTTTTGATTACCGTGTATCCATCAGGTACTGCACCGATTCTCTTCCTCTCGCAATAATTGATTTAATACAGCGGGCTGGTTCTTCCGGTACATCTTGCATCTAGTTTTTGATACTTGTTAGATCTCTCTCATTGAAGAAGTGTAATACTTTTCTGGTTCAATGAGAATGCGATTTTATTCTGTCATTGGTGCCGCTGTTTCTTTGTTTTTGTTTCGCACTAAAGGGTTAACGGTCAGGATTCGTTTTTGTCCCACCTTTACGATTGACATTTCTTGATTTGAGTGTTCGATAAGAGTTTCTTGTTCGTTACAGCATTTTCCAGTTCTTCTCAGCGTTCGTTCGCGTTTCTTCATCATCTCGTCGATCATTAGAAAGTGTATGACAAATGCGTTCAACCCTCTATTCAGGTAGCAATTCGCAAACATCAAGTTTTTTCCGTGCCACAAGCTGCATCACTTCACTTCCCACACAGCTGACTGGTAAGCCGATTCACATCTTAAACATCTTACCTCGTTATTCTGGCCCCGTCGGCCCGGTCGCTTATCTCTCCCCCGCGCTTCCCTTACACTTCACGTTTTGCTGTGTGTTTGTGTGTATGTTGTGTGTGTGCATCTCTCACATTTGTGTGCTTACATCGAAAAGTGGCGCAAGTTTATCTGATGCATATCTAGTTGAGCTGCTTGGATAGCACCTCACTTTCTTGTTGCGAACACGCTTCCGGCTAGCCCTAGCCGAACATGAAAACAAGAGCAAGTTCAATAAAACCGCGAGGCCCCCCGCGCCCTGCCTGTGTGCCTGTGTGACAACTCTGTCTGCTCTCATAGTTTTATGCTCTAGAGAAGATGCTTGACTCGTTGGGAGGCAAGCAGCAACAGAGTTCGCCCTGGTTCGATAGTCTCTCCACATCGTCGACTACAATGAACAGTAACTCGTCGGTGTCGTCCGGATCACCACCGAGTCTCTCGTCTCATCTCAGAGACAACTCAGACGTACTTTCACGTCCCACATGGCTCTTCAATAGTCAGGTTGGTTCAGGTTTTTTACGTAATACGTCGACTCGTTGGGAAAATTCTTAGCAACTTTTCGATTTTTAAATCCTATATTTTTTTGACTTGCTGTCTGTTCACTTCATCACTTGGCCATTGTGCTTTTATGTGGTTCGACTTTGATTTTCATGCACTTAGTGCTTGTCTCTAAAGCCGATATTACATCCATTCAGCCTTCAATGCGCTCTTTTCTATAGGCGTAAAATAACTGAGAGTACCATAGCTTATAGCACCAAACTCTCGCTAAATTTCAACATAATCTAAATACATTGTTGTTTTGTTCAACTATGTCCGCACTTACAAACTTTTATCATTTATGATTATAATTTTATTCTCTCTGACGAAGGCTGGAAGTCCAGACATAAGCCTGCGAAAGGTTTCAATGATCTCCTTTGGCTGGTAGGGAAGCAGAGTAATGAAGCTTTTTTTGACCGGAGCCCACTGCTATTCTTTTTTGCCTTAAATTTTGTCGTAGAGTAATGCGGGGAAAAGGAAGGTCTTTGCAACCAAGAACATTCCCTAAATCAATTATAGGGTGGGTAAAATTCCCATGAGATGCTGAAGAACAACATTAACCTAATCTGTGTAAATCAAAATTGTGTGCCAGCAATCTAGGGCCTTTCTCCTTTTTTTCGTTTTTAAGCTGTAGGTACAAAGTAAATACAGTAATTAATGTGTTGCTGTAGATGTCTGCACGTATTCTAGGACCCGTTTCACTATCTGCGACTGTAGAGTGAATTTTCTTGTAGTAACTGTGTTGTCATGATTTAGGTCATGGCCCATCAAACTCACAAAACCCATCTTTCTTCCAGTCATCTGTCGTTCTAGTGTGTTAATGCCTATTGAGAACTATTAAGATCTCATCATTGACGTGTGACCTCTTCCAGCGGCAGTGCTTTGCGCCTATTTCAATTAATGAGCGTGAGTAGATGAGCTTCTCTGCTTCTGCGCAAAGACTTTCAATTACTCTGCTCTCTGGTCGCACTCCCTATCTCCAGTCCAGCCAGTTAGTTAAGTAGAATACCCAATTATGGACATCATGACATGTGCACTCGGCTGCGCGCTATACTTTTCTCACTGACACATATTATTATCTGTAAATAATAGGAGTACTGTGTTTGCGTACCGTAATTATGATAGATTGATCTGTCAAGTTTGACAAATTGCATATTTAACTAGTTCTTTTTTTTGTAAATTGCTTCTAGGTTGCATCTCAAAGGGTCCCAACTTTTTTTTTCGAATATGGGGATGAGAGAGAGAGAGAGAGCGCGCGGACAGTTGCTTGCAGATTGTGAAATTGTTCATGCGATTGTGCAACATTTCGTAAAAAGCGTTTTGTAAGTCGGCTGGTAAACGTCTTCATCTATCTACGGTAGTTTCTATGGTCTCAATAACTTCCCAATCGCTTTCTATGGTGAAAAAATGGTTTCTGAAATTACTTTGGTTCTTTGAGTAACTTGAAAACTATAGTTTCTACCCATATTTGAGTAGTTTCGGTTTCGCTAACTATAGCACGATATCACCTATACTTCATTTGCTTTTAATAACGGCGGCTATTCATAGATCGAATTGTTCCACCTATATAATGAGCCATTGTCTCTTCAAAGTCATTCTTTGGTATCTTTTCGTTTTGCCCAATGTTACATTCATTTCAAGCTAGTTTTGTTCAATCACTTGTGCCAACGTTCTCAATGCTTTTTGTTTTCTCAACAGGCGAAAGAAAAAGTGTTTTGAAAACTGCTTTTCGCACGTGCCTAACTCAGCTATTCGTTTGTCAAGGAACAATATTTGCTTTAAAGTGTTTATCTACCCTTAATTTAAACACAGGAGGTAAAAAATGTTTTTCAATGATGTTTACTCGTATCTGGTAGGTTAGTATATGTGTACCCGTCACTATTGAGACAAGACAGCCCTCTGAAGTGAGTAATTATGCATGGCCGCTGAAACATATAGCTCCGGTCCTATTATGTTCCCATTGAGTCGCGTGACTCTGAAGTACTTTGGCGTCGTTGTTGGCGAAGAAGACGTAACCTTTTGGCGCAGTCACGCGGGTTCTCGTAATGGATACCCCCGGCGTAATTTCTTGGTACGAGATCGCATCAAAACAGATCATACTGTAATGGCAATGTTTTCGTTTTTTTGGTGTTGGTGGTGGTGGTCCTCTCTTGAGTAAGCATGTTTTCGTTTTCGCCGACGGCACCGATTTCACATAAGGGTTGTGTATTGGTGTCAAATTGCAAATTTCACGATGGTAAGTAGGGGTCGTATGATTGCTTTTCCCGTTCTTGGGTTCTGTAGTTGACGAGGTCCCAGATCTGGTAAACATACCGGTGTTGTTGAGTCTGGGTATGATTTCTTGTTTGAGGGACTGAGACATCTGATATGGGAGGGATGGGACGGGGTTATCCTTATAGGGAAGATAGCAAGGTGGAGACGGGAATTTGCCGGAGGGGGTGGGGGGGGGGGGGGGAAAGGTTGCCGAAGTCGTTTATGTCATTTAGCCATTTTTGAGTGTTGTAGTTGACCAGCTTCCACATTTGGCAAACATATCGGTGTTGTGTAGTCTGGGTATGATCTCTTCTTCCAGGAGAGACATCTGATATGGGAGGGATTACCCTTTTTTGGAGAAGCTATAAGTCCTATAATAACTTTTCTCCTTGTTCTTGGGTTCTGTGATTGTTCGCGAGGTCCCACATCTGGTAAACATACCGGTGTTGTTGAGTCTGTATATGATTTCTTCTCCCGTTGAGACATCTGATATGGGAGGGATTACCCTTTTCTAAAAGCCGTAGGTCCTATGATAGCTTTTCCCGTCGGAGCCGGTAGTTTTGGTCCCACATCCAGTAAACATACCGGTGTTGCTGAGTCTGGGTATGTCCTTCTAAGTAAGGACATTTGATATGGGAGAGATTACCCTTTTCTAAAGCAGTAGGTCATATGAAGCTTTGCTTCCCATTTCTCGAGTTCTGTGGTCGTTCACGAGGTCCATCTCGGATAAACATACCGTTGTTGTTGAGTCTGGATATGATTCTAGTATTGAGACATCTGATATGTGAGGGATTACCCTTTGCGAAAGCATTAGTTCCTGCCATGGGTTTCCTTCCCCTTTCTTGGGTTTTCTGGTCATTCACGTGATCCATCGTGATCCATCCATGCACTTACCGGTGTTGTTGAGCCTGGATATGATTCCAGGGTTCAGACATCTGATATGGGAGAAATTACCCTTCTGGAGGGGCAGTATGCCCTGTGATAGTTTTCCGCCTTGTTCTTGGGTTCTGTGGTCGTTCATTAGGTCCATCTGAGATAAACGTACCGGTGTTGTTGAATCTGGGTATGATTATTCCAGGATTCAGAAATATGATATGAGGGACGTGGAGATGGGGATTACCCTTTTGGAAAAAGAGATCCCAAGAAGGAGGCAACGAACTTATTCGGTGGGGCTGAATTCTTGTTCGGCGAATCTCTTCGAGAATTTTCTGAGTCATAAACTCACATCCAAGTTTATTGACCATTACTGGACCATTGGTGGCAACATATATCTCGATCTATCTCACCCTCATAACCCTAAACACACAATGGTACGAGTTTCTTCTTTCTCTCCCCCCCCCCTCATAAAAAGGACTGGTTTCTGTAAACCATGACAGAAAAGATGACTGGTTTTCGCCAGTGAAATGCCACAGTTCACATCGTTCGATTGAGATCGTCTCTGAACTGTCAGGGCTGTTGGTTTTTATAGAAGTTGATCGATCATCTTTTGTACAGAGGCATCCAGTTGTTTACTGGATTTTAGAGTCATTCGTCTTGGGTTTAATGATTTCTGGTTTCACCATTTTTATGCTACCGGACGGGTATAGAATAGAAGTCCAAAAATGCCAGTAAGGGATTGGCCTGTCAAAACATAGTTGTTGGCTAGCATGGCTTGTATTTTCGAGTAAAACGCAAGAAATCGGTTTAAAATATGACAATTTCGCCGTAACTTTCTCTCGCCCAGAACTACATTTTTTTGAAAAAAAAAAGATACTGGCTTAATACAATTCTGAGAACATTGATTTTCTCGCCTCTTTGAATCAATGATTTAAGTTTCCCTTCACTTGCAAAAAGCGCACTACAGAGTCCTTGCACTGACTCGCTACAAGTACCCACTCAACAAATCGAACCTTTTGAGTTTTTGCTTGCTTGCTGAGGTACCAAGACCGTTCTCTACTTTCTGTTTGGGCTCAAAAGTTTCTTGCACCATTTTCTGAGAATGGACTTGTTTAGCGTTGTCTTTAGGAAAGAGGAAGGTTGTACCTGAGAACTGCATTTTTGACTTTCTTTTAGGCACAGTTTACCTTGCTTGAAGCTGAAGAAGTATTAGGTTGGAAAGAGGATAAAAGCAAGCCCTATCAATGTTCTCAGTGAAAATTAAAGCGAAAATTCTAAAGCATAGGTTTTTGCCCTAACCCAGATCTCCAGATTCTATAAACGTTATGAAACCTCCACATGCTCCAGTTTATAGCAAACACATACATATTTACACACAGTTTAGATGGAATTTGAGCTTAAACAACAAGAAAAGAGGTCTTTGAAAAGTGGCAAACTACGCCCCTTCTGTGGTCGGATGTCTCTAATAAGGTTACCAGATCTCGAAAAAACTATTGGACGGATTTGATCCTTGGCATGAACCCCGTGAAAAGCACGAAATGTTTGAAAAGAGTAAAGCCGCCCATGTAAGTGACCTTCTGTTACTAAAGTCATTGTCTGGCGCTACTGGGGAGGGGGGAGGGGAGAAGAGAATAGGATTAGTTTTGCTCTTTGGTTACAAAGCACTTAAACACTCTATCAAGCTCTTCTCCTTTTTAGGATGCAGCTTTTCGCTTTTATATCGGCTAACTGGAATTGTTTTTCCGCATTTTACTTAATTAACAAGGAATTGGATCAAGAAGGACTAGAGGTGTTTTTCTTTAGATGAAATCTAAAGAAAAACACCTCTAGCCTTTCTTTAGATGTGGTCTTGTAACGGCATTCAACTTTCCGAAATAGTGAGAAGACATTTGACTCCCGAATTGTGGATCTTGCCTATTTGTGTTTGCAAATCGAGTTTTATGATTTATGGCAAAGTCGTGAATTCTAAAAATTTCGCTGGTTCAATCAAGAGTGTTTACAGTGCATTCGAACTAATGTTCCCCAATTTTCAATTTAAGATGCTATATTACTTTTTCATCAAAAGTTTTATGTCCTTCTCGTGGTACTCTATAGGCTCAAATATCTTGATTTAGCGCTAGTACTTTGCCGAATAAATCCGTATAGCCTCTTTATGAGTTACGAAAGGCGACGGGATTAATAAAAGCTAGAAAAACAACGCATTATGACTGCTATATGAGCTATACGAGGGATTTGGCGGCGATTTGAATAGGTTTTATGGAGTGAAGAGCTTTGTATGCGATAGTGGTGAGGAAGGTGATTTTTTTTCTTGCTCTTTCTGGACTTTGTTTTTTCCAGTTTTCTTTTGGCGAGTAATTGGTAAAGTTTTCTGATTTTTTTTGTAAAGTCTTTTTTTGAGTGCACCTTTGAGTGATTTATAATGCTTGCCAGCTAAAACGATGAGCTTTTCCTCGAAGCCTAGGTAATATGTGTCCTTTTCCACTGTGTAATCCTCTTCACTGCTGTGTGGCGAGGCTGTAGCGTAGCTATCTCTTTCTCAGCGTATTTTAGCTCAGCTGCTATATCTTCTGCTGATTTCGAGCTAGATAATTCTGAGAAAAATTGCAGTAGCTTGGTGAGCAGTTTCCTCCATCTTTCTCCCGCTGGTTTCAAACCAGAATCTCAAAAATTTGGCCGCTAAATTAGCCCTGTTTTCCTCATTCTTTAGTGGTTTTTGATGCCAAGGTCATATCTAATAGCTGTTCGTTGTCTCAGTTTTACGATAGAGCAGTCATACGTAATAGTGCGGTTAAGACGGCGGTATCGCCATTTATCACCTTGTTTTTCACAAACAGAAAGATAAGGTCAGCTCAGTACGTGATGCTTGTTTTTCAGGTGAGTGAGCTTAGCTAGTAAGTTTTGGCCCTTTACTCAGGTTTTCGTTTGTATTAATGCATGCACTAATTTTTTTTGTTGACGAGCTTTTCATTCAGCTTCACAAACTGTGTATTTCAGTATGAAACTCATAATCTCACAGCTATGATTTCATATTGTTTGAGTGAGTCTTTAACCCTGATATATCTTAGAATTTTTTTAAGCAAAGGCTTTTATGAAGTTTTCATGTTCCTGTTTGTAACAATTGTTATTGCATGCCTTGATTTCTCTAATATCCTCAAGTTTTTCGAATAAAACTCGCAACTTGTGACTTTAAAATCCCTTAAGCCTGCACTTTCTCTTCCTACCCCCCACTGAATTTAATCTTCGAAATAAATCATGCTGAATGTTGCAGAACGGCGCGTATGTTTATAGTTGTGCCGTGGCGGATAAGTGTTTCAATCGTTGCTTTAGAACCGGATGTGACGAAGGAGAGAGCGATCGTAATAACATTTAGTACATGGTTATGTGTGCTGCAATTGATATGCTGGTTTTTTACTGGAGCAAAACCTGCTAGAGCAGATGGTTTTCGGTTTTTGTGCCCATTTTCACAGCTTATAAAACCTTGCGAATAGAATTATTTATGTTTTTTCTTGGGGGGGGGGGGGGGGTCATAGACGCAGTCCAATCAAAGATGATTTCTTGTTTTTCCCTTCTTCCGCAGCCGCCGCAGCTGCAACACCTAGAGAACGACGATCTCTGGTCTGTGCGTTCTGACGCGCGACTGGCTTTTTTCCGCAAATGCAGCCGAGGCTGCTCTCAGCAAAGAACATGCGCCAGTGGTTGGGTTGTTTACCTCAGGTCCAGCTGCTACTTCGTGATTCTGCTCAATCTTCTATGAAAGTAAACTGTAACGATCTCTAAAAACATTTTGTGGCTGTATTACAAAAGTGTGCAAAATGGCACTTTTTAAAGCATTTTTTGTAGCACAATGTTTGCTCTGGCGAAAGAAAAATGTTGGTGTCCTTAAAGGCAGCGTCCAGGCAGATCTGGACATATGGGGATTTTATGTGGAAAATAATTTTAGGGCCCTAACTAAGGCACTGCCCAAGCGGCAGCGCAGGTGAATCACTAACGGCCGAGATATACGCTCCAAATTGCACCCCAGTGTCGTGTACGCATGGATTCATGGCAGTTTCGCACGAGGACCCACGCTTTGCGCCATGAATCCATGCGAAATACGGTCCCGGGGTCCAGTTTCGAAGGAAATATCTCGGCCGTTAGAGCACTACCTGAGCTGCCGGTTGGGCAGTGGCTTAGTTAGGACCCCAAAATTACTATCCACGTGAGATCCCCATGTGTCCAGATTTGCCTGGACGCTGCCTTTGAAGAAACAGGGGAAGAGCTCTCTTGTCATTGTTGCTCGTTTCTGCACCCCCTCTAGTTTTTTTCTTTGTCGAGCTGGATATCTCACATTCGTCTTCTGATCATATTCCCCCCCCTTCCCCTCTATCCCAATCATTTGCCTAGCATCACTTGCAGCTGGCGTCTGTGCAAAGAGTGTCACAATAAGTTGCGTCATACTCTCCTAGTAGTCGGTGTGGACCCCCTTTTCTAGTCCAACCCGGGTCTGAACATCATAACGGTCCACATGGATCAATTTGCTGTAGTAAAAGGCACTCACACCTACTCCATCCAGCTGTAATAACTGGTTCTACGCCATTAGCAGAGAGGTGACTCTACTGCCCTACTAGCAGTAGGCGGACATCGTCCATCTCTCGCATCGCATTCTTGCTTTTACGGTTACACACTTTCAAAGTTGCCCCCTCCCTCTCTCGTCTCCTCTGTTTATTTTAACTTCGTCAACATTTTCGCAAGGCAATGGCGGCGCGACTGCTTTCGTCGGCGTTCTCCACATACTCGATGGAGAGTGTTTCGTCTAATTATCCCAATTTCGGTAGGGTAATTTTCGATTATTTCCCCGCCACTGCCGTTACAACAACGGCACTGATGCGAGATGCGTCCACGCGCACGAACTTTCCGGTCGGCACTGGGAGAGATCGCGTCCGGTTTCTGTCTCTGTCGCCGAGCAGCATACTACAGGCTCCTCACACACACACACGACACACACGCAGCTGCTGCTTGATATTTCCAGTGTTTTCAAGCTCGAGAAACGAACATGAAACGGATCTGCGCCATCGAATTGTTTTCGATTTTTTTCAACTGTTAGTTATCTATCATCGATTATAATTTTCTGAAGCTCTTGTGGCTCCATTTCAGGGATTCAGTCTTGTAGTCGGCAGTTGCAACTTAGTAATCAATCAACTTTTCATTGTTGAAGCTGAGATATTATACCCTTGCTCGAGAAACAGCTTTCTGAAATCAAAGATTCTTTTCGACCCTCAATAAAGGGCACACCCGAATTCACCACCCAGATGCTTGACCCATGTTTTGATCGTTCCGGAGCCTTCTCATCCCTGATTCCGAATATGAAGTCGAGAATCCGCGAAAACCCCGCCATGCTCTTCAATCCTTGTTCAGAAGAAAAACCGCAAGCCGTCTTTCAGGAACGGTGATTGGATGGGTGGACCTTACTTGGAGGGGGGGGGGCGGTGCCGACTTGGGGTCCTCATGCTTTCGCTATTTCGAAGCGTCTTCTGGCTTCCGAAGCGAAGTTTTGCGCCGCGGCTCCGGCACTGGCTTGGTAGGGGGTCCTACTATCACAAGCTGCTAAAAGCTCAAGATTCCTAACTTAGGGTAAACGGTGCCTCTAAGGCAGTGTGTAGGTCTGGGTACTGTCATGATTGTGCAGTAATTGGGAGACCTTAATCAACCTACGTTGTCTTACGGCACTGGGCCAGAGGTTAGATCAGAACTTTTTGCCCACAAATGAATCATCTGAGTTACAGGCTCACATGATTTATCTGAAAGCGAGAAATTCTAGTCTAATCTCTCGCCCAGTACCGTACAAGAAAATCGTATTGTACTGTGCGAGAGTTCAGATTGACTCTAAATTCGGAGTACGTTGTTAGACAAGAATTGGAGACATATTTTCAGGGCGGGAGTGTATCATATGAGCTGCTTCTAGGGCAAGAATTTACTTTATGTCCCACAATCTTTTTCTTCTTCACATAAGAAACTCAAGTATCCCGATTCCCGGATTGCCTTCAATGCAGCATTCTGCGTTATATGGGTACCCCCTAGCGACACACGAACATACTACTTTTTTTCCATTAAAGGTGATCTGGGCACATCTGGGACCTCAATTTCTGTAGGTAATTGAGTAGGTATCCGTCTTCATTCAAGTTTTAGCTTGAGTGCCTCTTCTTAATATCTTGGAGAAAAACCGCTCCAGAAGCAGCAGCTGTTCTTATTGTGCAGTTGAGCTATGGCGTACATGGCTAGGTGATTTTTCCAATTCGGGTCTCTTCGCCCCCCTCCCCCCCTCCGCCCCCTCCACCAAATGTGCTCGAACAGTTGTTGCTTTTCTTTTTCGGTATTGATAATCTTTGGCAATTGCTTATCGATAGCACAAAGCGAATGGTTTTTGGATCTTTGGTACGGATTTCCTCAACGCCGCTATTTGCACTACGCATAAGTGTTTGCTTACATTTCCGTTCCAGAATTTGGTTTCTCTCTAGGATTTCTGGCCTGGATGATCTTCAAGATTAGTAGAGATTGAATTTCAGCCACAGCCGATCAAAACAATAAGTTTATAGTTTCTAATGATTTGGCGGTATTAATAATGTCTTCTGCAACAGGCTCTGATCTCTGAGACGAGTAGTCAAGGTGTATGTAATTGTGTTGGCAAATTAGTCATTCATAGTCAGCAACGTCTCATTTCTGATGTTTGGTCGGCTAGATGGCTTGTAAGAAATTGTTGCTAAGGACGAATCGGTGATGACGTCCAGTGGTGCTAAAACGGTGGTTTAGTGTCATGCTGCCTGCAAAGAAGAATGTTATTTTCAAATAAAAATCGTCTCCATCCGCCTCGACTTGCGTAAGCGCCAAGAGAACACACATATGTTTGCTTGCGCCGCCAGCTTTGCCAGTGAATTGATGCTTTTTGATCAAACGAAGAGATTGACTCTCTTGCTTTTTCTCTTCGTTTTCTGCTTCGCCGTCAGGTGTTTGATTAGCGCCACTGAACTATGGTATCTCTTGCGTCAAACGCCAGCTTCTTCGAAAATCTGAATGATCTATTGGCCCCGAATCGCTCATCTGTTCAAACAATCACGTCATCTGTGTTGATTCAGCTGCGTGAGTTTTGCTTTTTGCAGCAGTCTCTTCTATGAATTTGCCTAATTTTTGATTCGTACTAAGTAGACTTGGATGCGAATTGCGATTGTTTTCAGTCAGATAACTGTCACTTGAAGGTGGGTAGCTGATTTTGAAGTTTTTACGTGCGAAGTGTTGACATCCACTTTTAACTTCGTTTTCCTTTTCGGTATTTTTCGACTTGTATATTTTTTTTTGAAAAAATCGTTCATCAGGAAAATGCGTAGTGGCGAACTCGCCCTTTTTTGTGCCCCCCCCCCCCCTCTCCCCCCCCTCTCTTCCCGTTTTTCTTATCTTTGTGACCTTCAGTAATCTGGTAATCGAATGAACTATCCAAAATTACTGTCTAGCAGGAAGAACTTGTAGTGTAATTGAGCATGATATGTTCGTAATTACATTATTAGATTTCTTTCGTTTTTTTCCATTTCCTCCTTGTTAGCTAGTTATCGCGCTTGAGCAAAGTTCAGATTTCATGTAATCTGTAATTATTAGCGATAGTCATGCGTACGAGATAACCATCGTTCATTTGTGAGTGCCTGTGATATTTTCGAAAATTGTCGAATTTTCGAAAATTCTGCGCTTGCATTGTCTCCATTCTTGATATCATTGAGGCGGATAAAGTGAGTCCACTTCATGGTAATATTTTCCTACATTATAAAAAACCTGATTTTTTGTCCTTTCTGACAAGAAAAAAGAATGTTTTTTTCCTTTTCTGACAATCTCAGATAAACTCTGCACAAAAGATTGTTCGAGAACTTTCCCTCATCGAACGATCACTTCTTTCCGCATTTTTTCAGCGCCGTCCCTTTTTTTCAGCCTCGTTGATTTGTCATCTCAGGGCCGTCCGCACAGGCTTCGCGCTTCACTCTCATTGCCGATTCTTCGTCGTTTCGTTCTTCGTTACAAGCACACTCGATTTCTGTGTGTGTGTGCTTGAGAAACGAACCGGTTGTTGCGTCGTCTGTTGG
Source organism: Cylicocyclus nassatus (assembly GCA_958299035.1). Classification (NCBI taxonomy): domain Eukaryota; kingdom Metazoa; phylum Nematoda; class Chromadorea; order Rhabditida; family Strongylidae; genus Cylicocyclus; species Cylicocyclus nassatus. The sequence goes on from CATQJL010000001.1 coordinate 21,479,432, forward strand.
TGAAAGTTGAATTCACGCTTGCGTACACGCTTAGCGTCAATTCCGCTTATACGAGCTTTTTAATCGCTTCACTAATCCCTATTATGGTATATGAGGCCAAGTTGTGTGTGTCGTTTGGTGTGTGTGTCTGTGCGGTTCAATTCTACAATTCCATTAATAGACTAGCGGTTATTGCCGACAAAGTACGCGCCATATGGCGTGTCATGTGAGAGAGTTGGTAGTTTGCCGCCAGCCCCAGTGTCAGCCGCAAATGTTTATTGCTTCGTTCATCGGCTGGTGTCCCTTTTCAAAAGAGAACGAGAACAAAACATTCGGCATATTCTCCTACCACGCATTTTTTCGGCTTGCGGCTGGCCGTTGTGATTCTCAGTCAAGCGCGTTGCATATTCTTTGGATTTCGGCACATCGAACAAACGCGTCAGCAGTGACGCATTTTGCTTGCTTTTGCTGTTTGGATGTGGATTTTTTGGTGGCATCGGCGCAGTAGCTTCTTCCTTTGTGTTTAGTTCAGCTGTTCAGCGCTACTTAGTTGGCGCTGAACGGAAGAATTAAATGCTTGGCGTTTCCGGCGAGTTTGTTCGCCACATCTGCCATACGCCTGAGACAAAAAAAGGATTTCGAATTTGCTTTTTCTTTTCTTCTAAGATGCACCATGAGTGAATTTCTAAATAAATAAATAAATAAATTGTCTAAACTGCTTAATAATGTGAGATTGCGAGTCTTCCTGAATTATTTCCCACATGCCCTCCGAAACATAAGTAAATAAAGTGTCTTTGAAACAACTCGTGAAAAATTCACTGCATTTATTCGATTAGATAAGTTCTGAAGTTGTTCGGAATTTTGGAACAATTAAGGACATTGGGGATGTTTTTGGTTTCATTTCCAAAAGTCAAAAGACTGCAGAAAAGTTGTTTAATTAGATAAATGCAGTGGATTTTTGATGGGTTGTTATAAAAATACCTTACTGACTTACTTTCGGAGGACATATGATAAGCTATCTAGGAATACATGCAAGATAAAGTTGCTTTATCGCAGTTCAGACATTTCTTTTTTCGCCCTCCCCTCCCCCGCTCCTCCCACTCCTTAGACATTGATATAAGCCTTTTTCTTGTCCAGAACGAGGCCGAAACCAAGAAAACAACAGTGTAAGCTCATAAATATGCGCCTGATCTCAAACGGAACCCATGATGTCTAGACTTTTCAATCTTATCTACATTCAAAAGCCTCAGCGTCTTTTGAGCTGGGAAGGACACGCCCATCTTGGTATTTCCGATGTTTGCCCGCATGCTTCTTTACTCTGCCTTTTTGTGCTGTGTAGTTTAGTTTCTTGATTTTTGCCCTATCATCTTCGCTGTCCGATTGCTAGAAATAAATCTGCAGTGAACGCAGCGTTTGCATGTTTTTTTTTTTGGCTCAGCGTCCCCAATGAATTAATCTCTTCTTTTTTCTTGGTATCAAACTTGTATCAGTTTTTTTTTGCCATTTGCAAAATGACAGTTCACGTACAGTGTGCCCCGGTAAGTTCTTATGCTGGCACTGCCTTCCTCTGTTCTTCTCTGTTGTTTGTTCTGATGTTTCTCTCGCGGTCGGTCGCGTCTTTCCCCCCCCCCCCTCCTTCTCCCCCAGCATCGTTGGCGCTATCACTTCGTTGCGATCATCACATGTAGGGCTGCTCCTTCTTTTTGTATGCACAACTCAGCTGTTTCTCTCATCTCAGTCTGGCCGAATAGGCGCTGTTTGCATAGAAATTCGCGCGCACTTTTGTTGCACTGTCGGGAAGGACGATAATATTTGGTTAGGTTTCTTTCCCTCTCTAGGGGAAACAAGTGCTTCGGAGCTGATTAGATGCTTTAGTGTCTGATGTCAGCGGCGCTGGTGTAATGAGGTTCTTTCCATAATGATGGAGCACTGGTTATACCCTAGATGTGAAGTTTCTCTTTTTTTGCGTCTCGCAACGTGTCCAACCAACTCCAAGACTGCTGAGAATTTGATACAGTTTAATAGTGACTATCTTAGCTAGGTAACTGCTCAAGTATGACTGCGATAACTATATTTTGAAGAGTGAAAATCGCTCTAAAAGGTGGATGCTGCTGGGGTCGCCACGCCCATCAACATAAGTGGTTTGCAGTCAATGAGCCGAAACTAGACTTAGTAGTATCAAATGTCATGCCTCCTCCTTTCATTGTGAAAAGCACATCTCGACATACAAATATTCTGAAATCTAGTTCCGCGCTCATTACTTTCGGACCACATTCGCTGAAGGGCGTGGCGACCCCAGCAGTATCCATATCTACTAGCGATTTTCTAGCCTCTGAATACACCTTTTGCAGCAAAACCTGAGCAGTTAGTTGGGGCCTCTCTTTTACACTGCAAATTCTGAATCGATGGGATTCACTCAGCCCAGCTTTAGCAATTTTACTTTGTTAATTGCCTGCATTGTCGTTCGAAAAGATTGCTTCGTTAGCCAAGATTCATTATTTATCGCAGTCTTAATTTTTGATTCACTCGCAGCTGGTCGTTATCAAAGCGATTTCTTGATTGCTTAGTTTATAGTCGAGTCGTCAACAGACAGAACGACGATGCCGCCGCTTATAATTGCCAAAGCTGCCACTGGCAGCGATTAAGAAGTGCCCGCAAGGCACTGGCGGATCGCTGTTGCTCGAGCGCCCCCTTTCCATTCCCCGCGACCTTCTTCTGAGAAAGTCTTTTCACACTTCGTTCGCACTCAGTTCGCAAAGCTGGCAATATGGCCTACTAGGCCATAGGCAAAAGCCGCGAATTGTTGTGTGAGTCGTGTTTATTGATGTCGCAGCGCTATGTTCGGGGCTCTGGTGGTGGTGTTATACATAAGTGATATGCGAGCACGCGATGTCCATGTCGTGAGCCTTCATCTTCTTCGTTTTGCCCGCATTTGGCCATAGCGAAACCAACATGTTGTCGTCTTTCCGCGTCTTTGCCCACTCATTGTTCCAACGTCATTACCCTTTCTTTGAGTTTACCCGTTTTTCGGAATGAGTTGTTCTGTTTAACAAAATGCCACTTACCATTTTTGCGCTAGTCAACTTCTTCTATTGCTGCTATCTTTAGTCGACACAAGGGCAGCAGCGATGAATTGGCGCTTGTTTTGCTCTCTTCAGCGCTCGGTACGGCAAGTTTTTGCCCAATTTTTACGCCCAACGACGAGGACGCGACTGCTTTCGGTCCACCCCGCGCTCATTTTCAGTAGTTCTCAATTTAGTCTGTTCTCCTACTACGTATGGATGCTCTATCTCTCCCTCGACCACCCATTTGCTAGAGCTTTTCCCAGCCTAGCTGGCATCAAGTTACATAAGTGGCGTGCTCTCCATGTGTAGATGGATTTCAATGCCTCGAAATGCGAATTGCTCGCGAAACTAATTGCATGTGGTTTTTTTTCAATTTCGGATGCTTTGCCTTTGTACGGGCATAAGTTAATTCAGTGGCTGCCTTCACCGCGTAAACAAAAGGGAATAGATAGGAAACGTTAATTTGAGAGGTGGAGTGTTTTCCTTTTCCGGAATTTATTTTGTGGAACTTAGTTTTGCTATCTTGTTGCAAGTGATGTCCTTGATGGAGAAGTAATCGTTCCTTCTTCCCTCTTCTATTTGGATTATTACTTTGCCCTTTGTGAGATCTGGCAGATTATACCGCGATACCAGTTTCTAATACGGCTGTCATTGGAAATTAGTGTTGCAACTTTTCCTAAAGGTTGTTTGTATAAATTACGTAATCTAAAAAAGTGATAACTTGCCTTCTTTCCTGACTCTCCATTTGGAAGTTTGGATGTTCGAGATCCCCTCTTCCCCATTATAAAGGACGTGATGAGATATATTATTTTATATTTGACGTGATGAGATTACAGTTGGAAATTGATATTTTCCAAACCTATATTCAAAGCTCGTTATAGAAGCTAATAATTGTGCTTTTCTTTGGTCAAAAATACTAATTTTTGTTTGAAGTCTTTCGAATACTATCCTCATGTGCATGAAAATTCGATAAAAATTTCTGATATTAGGCTGCCATCACAATCTTTCCTTTTCTCTGATTGTTAATCGTTTCTTTTGAACGACGCTCTCCACTTTGCCACGTTCTCAACATCGCCCCCGACGAATTTTTTTCCTGCTTGTTAGTTAAACACTCCGCCTTCGTCTAATCTCACTCTCTGCTATAGATTTTTGCAATAATGCTATCGAATCTGCCGGTGTTTTGACAGGCACCACAGCACATCATGTATAGCAGAATTATGCGATCATAATGTGTTATTCGCCATTGCAAATTGTGCATAAACATCACTTCCTTTTTTGGTACAAATGAATAAATCCCAAGAGTGGAAGGGAACCATTCCACTCGGGAATACGCGCGTGTTTACTTGAAAACTTATCAAGATACCCTCCTTGTTTATTTGCTTGCGATTTCAGCCCGTCCACGATCCGCTTTCGACACCTACTGAAGCGTTATCCTCTTTATTGGATACATTCTCATCACCTGTTTCGGATAATTGTGGCGGTTTCTCTATTGGACAACTCACTGGATCTCCGTACAAACAGATGGCAAGCTCGAATAGGTAGAATTTTTGGAGAATTCACTTTTTTTCCTAGGTCTAAATTTGTTATTATTTCTAGGTTTGCGCAACCAAGTCGCCGAGCGTTTGGCATAATGTCATCGCATTATGATACAAGTAATTCGCTCGGAGCTCCAGGGACTCCTATAAATGGTAGGTCATTTACAAGTTCCTTTCTGTCAGTTCTATACTTTCTTTTCTATGTTTGAAGCCTAGTTCCTGGAAATAGACATATACATTATGTTTTAAATACCATATTTTTTCATGACCTTTTTTTGTGTTCATAACACTAAGCTATAAATATCATATTCTTCCACGAAATCTTTTTCCTGGGTTTGTTACACTAGGTTATGAATAGATTTCTTCCATGAATTCTTTTTCATGAGTTTTTCCTTCGCTCTAGCAATTTGTTTTTATGCAGGTAACTCAATGGCATCGGCAAACATAAATCCTATGGTAGGAGTGGTAACACCGCCGAATGCACCTCCACCAAAGAACCCGAAACTGTACAAAACTGAATTGTGCCGTTCTTGGATGGATCATGGACGTTGTAACTATGGTGAAAGGTAGAGATTGACACATTGCTGTACGCGTATGATCTATGATTTTTATTGCGTGATTGATGTTATTTTTGTCACAGATGTCAATATGCGCACGGTGAACAGGAAAAACGTCCAATACCACGCCATCCGAAATACAAAACTGAAGCTTGTCAATCGTATCATCAATCCGGATATTGCCCCTATGGACCTCGTTGCCATTTTATTCATAGGTGTGTATTTGCGTGTTCGGATTGGTTCTGTTGAATTCTTTGTTGGATTGGGGGATGTAATTGTCGTTGAACAATTTTGCGCGAAACTGGTTTCGGATGTCTCATGATCCCGAACAATCTGATTGGTAATCACCTTTGAAAGTTTTGTGTGTTCTCATGTTTTGCACGAACTATTTGGTGAGAGATTTTCTGGTTATTGGGGTTGGGATTGGGGGTCGAAGAACATTAGCATTTTATTCCCGGTTCCGTTCTTAGTTTCTCTTGAAATTTCCGTAGAAAGCTGGCGAATTTCCTGATAGTGTTCGTCATGGTTTTTCGCGCATACTGGCTTCTGTAACTTTTCGAATACAGAGCCGCGAATGAAAATCTCGAGTGAAAGCGGCTCTGTCTTTAAATACTTTTTATTAATAGGGGAGGGATATTAAGCTACACTGGCAGATTGAAAAAGGTATAATTGGGCGCGTCTTGGAACACTGATCCCGAATCTATTTCTTTTTGCGGAACAACTCTTCGAAGGAAGTTATGTGCGTTTGAAAGTCCGAATTTTTCAAGTCTTGAGTGGCATGAATTAGCGAAAAGCTGCAAAAAACCCTGGAAGTGGGTCACCAATTTTGAGTATATTGACTGCAAGGGAAAGAACACAGCTAGTTCAAATCCGCATAAGGGTTTTTATACAGCTTTTCGCTATATGGCTTGTCAAATTTGGACTTCTAAACGCTCATAACTTCTTTCGGAGAGTCGTTGTGCAGAAAAGGAAGTGAGATTGGGAATCAGCGTCTAAAGTTGCATCTAGTGATATACATCTCCTCTCGATTTGTCAGCAATTTGGTATCCTTCCTTAAGACTTTTTGAACTAGAGATTTTATTGCCTTTGAGTCCAAGAAGCGCGAATGTGATTTTTTTTAATTGAAAATTATTTTTAGTGAGGCAGACTTGCTTGCGAATCTTCAAACACCGCCGACGTCGACGATGCGTCCTAATCACAACGCGTTTATGCCACCCGTCTGCTCTCAACAGCTGTCTTCGTCGTCATACGGAACTCATCTAAGTCAAGCCATGGGAGCACAGGGAAATTCGCTTCGTAAGTCTTCATCATGGGCCGTATCATTATTGAGCTACTTTTTTGTGTTGTTCTCGTTTTGACCTTTATCCATCTAGGTAATCAAATGCTACAACGTATGTCGTCTTTACCCGGATACGGAAGTACTGGCGAGTCAACGGCGGGTAGCAGTAGCTCGGCTGATAGTGGTTCCGAATCACCAAATGGCAGCTTCTCTCCGGGACTCGATTTGGACGATAATGGTGGTTGTTACATAGCTTTTTAGTATCGCTCTAGCCTTCAGTTAATGTTCATGTTGTCCCCAGTAACGACAGCTCAATAAATTTCCCCTTATTAGGCCCGTTCGGAGCCGGGTTTATGGCACCACTTCCGGTCAATCAACGAACCACCAACGGCTTGGGAGTAGCACCAGCACAACAGCAACAGACGCAGTTATCGAACTCGTATAATAATTACGATTTGAGCAGGTGAGTAGGGGGAGAGAAGAAAAGAATTTTTTGGCGTTTTGGTACATATATCTGCGTATTTGGGAGATTTTTTTATAGGTAGCGAGCAGTGAATCTAATGGCTTAAACCTTGAAATTGTGTTGTTTTTTCTTTCACTTCACATCTAGGTCGGTAGGGAAATGAGGTTTTGTCTACCTCAGTGGAGTTAAATTGTATCTTGCTAGACTTGTATGTGATCTTTGCAAGCACATGATGTTTACTCTTCTGCTGCTTCATTTCATTCTCCCCTCTTTCTCATTATAGATGAAAATATATTGCGCTCAGACTAATTACAAAGTTACTCGTAGTTCTTGCGACATGTCTGCGAATGACAATGAATCCATCATCAAACTTAGTCACGAGAATTTTCTATGTTTACCACATTTGCTTATGGTTTATTCTTTGGAAACAGGAGGACTTTTGTTGTGATCATCACCATAAGGCAACATGATGTCTAGACTAGAGGGTATAGATAGAAGAATATTTGTCGAATTGGATATTAGCTGGGGCGGATGATGTATGTGACATAAAAGGACAAAGGATTAATATGTATTCTAGAGCATCAATGTGGAACAGGGGGTAACGTGTTAGTAGAATCAACAAAGGGAAAGGAGGGAAAAAATGTTGAGAGGGGGACTGTAGAGGTTTTTGTCCATGCTCAAAATTAGATGCTCAAATTAATTTGGGTTTTTATTCGAACACTATTTGGCCTTAGCAAAGCATTGCCCAATCGGCAGCTCAATTGATTCACTTATGTTCGGGAAATTCAACCTAAATTCTAGCCCATACCGTACTTAGGCAGGAGTACGTTAGAATACGGTATGGGCTGGAGAGGGTTCGATTTTTTCCCATGAATCATATGAGTTATCGCTCGGGCCATAGCTCGTATGGTTCATTCATGAGCGAGAAACCCAATCCATACCGTTGGGCTGGAGTTCAGAGCCAAATTTTTCGAGCCCGAGTGAATCTATTCAGCTGACGCTTAGGCAGTAGCTTAGCTTAGGCCTCCAATCAGTTTCCACTCAAGAACTTTTCTTTTATCGTTTATTGCAAAATTCGCTTATTGACAATGCTTTCAAGGTCTGAAAAAATGGTGATTGTAAAAATGTACTTTACGCTCTCATCTATGGTTTTTTCTTTACAGAACGAGCGATCCGATGATGAATGGTCTTATCGGAGACATAATGTCGCTGACATTCGACGAGAAGTGGGAAAAGGCCCCAGGTCGACTTCCGGTGTTCGCGCAGCTCAGTAATGGCCAGTAAAGCCGTTGTTTACGCCATGCGTGCGTTTTTCGAACGATGTAAATCTTCTATAGATCACCATCCGCTTGATTTCCTCGAAATTTAAGCCCGCAGCCTCTGTTATAGAATTTTCAAGGCTATGCTATCCCTTTGTTTACTTGTTTACGCTTTCTGATATCGCGCTACGCTTTTCCATTTACTAATCGCGCTTTTTGCATGTAGAACAGAGTTGCTTTCTTCTCATCGATATCCCGGTTCCTCTCTTTATTGTTTTGCTAAATTTTCGCATAGTTCATTTTCTCCTTCGAAAGATGTACACATTGTAGATAATGGATGTTTGTGGCATCCTTAGATGTCGTGCCTGATTCGTTGTGCCTTGCGAATATGCGCGCAAAAGAATTATCACGCTCGCTCGTTAAAAAGTAGGTATCACAGCTACCTCAAAAACTCCTATGCTTTTCCATTTTTGATTTTTTTCCTGGAAAATTCTTTACTTAAATCCCGGTTGCGCTAGGCAAAATCGAATCTTGTCTGTTTTCTCTATGATTTATGAGTTCTATATCCACCAAGGCTGCTTAATTTCTTTCTGGAGATCTGGAGTAATAGAGAGATAGAGTTTTCGACCCCATGAAAACAGCTACATTTACTCGTTGAACTTTATACGGCAGCGATGTTACCGTAATCCTACCGTAATCCCCACTCGCCTTTGAACCCAAGACGAACATCCAGGCGAATACTGTAAATTTGTGAAGCGATTTAATTTATTCAAAATTTTCTTGATTTCTCTTATTGCCCTACCTTCCAGCCTTTTCTTTTCTTACTATTGTTATTATCAGATAACTGCCGGTGTTAGAGCATTACAATCTTTTAGTGTATTTCAAATCTAATCCTCAATAATCCCGCGTTCTACTACTGTATAACCCGAAGTTATATTTCTATCTACTGGAAGTGTTAGTCTTTGTACAATTTTTCTATATTCTTCATCACTAATCCCCTTCCCCCCGCAGAGGAACTGAGACTTATCATCTTTTTGTTTTACTAATCACTATCTATCTTTCTTAAGGTGTGCCACCGGTATTTAATAAGATTGCATATTAATATTATCCCGCATTCAATCGTTCTGACACGCTGGTTTTCTAAGTTTTGTATTTTTTTCACTATTTTTGCTTTTCCCATTTTTTTTTGAAGTAAGTTTCGGTGTGTCAGTGCGTGAAGAATCTGTTCTATAAGAAATTTGCCAGTACATATGGTCCTTGCAGAGAATCCCAGTATCTTTCGTGCAACCTCCTGGCTGCTTACGTATTTATTCTGTTTTCGCCTTTTTTCATATTACATTTATGAGCTATATAAGCTCCTTTATATTCCTCTTCTTTGCATCTTCTATAAGCATTGTATAGTTTTTCAAATAGAGGATATATGACAGTGGAAATGGCAAAGATTTTGCGCTGTACCATCAAGATGAGATTTTTTTATTTTGAACTCCCAAAATTTGCCTCTTTCATAGATCCACAAATTCGCTTAGTATAGTTAGCCCCGCTAGCCGTTTACTACTATCTCTCCATGTTTATATCGTTTAGTTTTTTTGCATCTTGACAGATTTTATACCATCCATCCGTTTAGATGTTTTTTTGTTTTCACCAGATGTTTCCAGAATATTTGTATGATGTTGGAATAAAAATAATATTTTTTCTGTGTTGATGTGGAAGTTTCGAGACAGAGAAAAAGCTTTAGAAGTGGGTGCTAAGAATGTGTGATTACACAGCTGTCGAGTTTTCTGCAATTTGAAGTGCTTACGTCAAGAGATGCACAGAAACTTGTGAAAGCACTTAGTTTTGTAGATGATTGGGGGGGGGGGGGGGAGCGAGAAGCGACTTGTTTTATCTTTGCTCGATAAATTGTTATAAGGGAAAGCCATGCTGTCAGCTGGCGAAGAGACGGTTGAAAAAAAGTCAGGGAAGAAATTGAAATGTTCACCCTTTGCTGGCCATTTTACAGCATACCTGGCTAAATAGAAAAGAGAAAAGGCGGGGGAGGGAGGGGGGAGGGGCTAAACTATCAGTATTCTCTTAGTTATAAGTTAAGCAACAAGTCTTTATCAACATAAATTAACATCAGGAGTCAAACGTAACATAACAAAACGAGCAATTAGAAGAAATATCTGAGCGATAACGGTGACGGCGGTTGAAGAAACACAAAACATGCGATCTGAAATAATATCATTCCCTAAGAATGTGAAAAATCATACCCTGGGAGTATAAAATCCCTGAATGAGAATGTATTCATACCTTAAAAATGTAAAGAATGCTCACCTGATCTTTCATTCCATCACAATATTTCTGTGAACTGATTAAGAAAGAAAATTCGCACGGGCTGCAGATGGCATTGAATACACCACCGTACTCCATCTCTGCGGCTTTCTGTATAGCTCGTTTTGATTCTTGTGCAGTTCCTTTGATGTTCTGTAATTACACACTTCAGTAGGACTTGAAAAAGTGGGCAAATTCTACCTCTGTTATGATTTGCCTTAGCTTGAGGTCGTTGCAGTTTGACGAGTTAACACCTAAAACGATTCTTTGTGAAGGTATACGGTATCGGATGATAGTTTGCTCAAAAATCGATATCACAAAATAGATGGGAATTTAAAAAATCTGCCAGTACAGCACTCGGCTTGAATTTTACGTAATACGATAGAATTAAAAACCTATCCTACTTTCGCTGGCTCTCGAAACTCGTACACGTGATGGTACATATCTCAGCGGTGACTGAACATCAATAGCTGCAGCAGAAATGGACGAGTCTACCTGAAATGGACAACTGTAACTCTTTGACATTTCACTCGATAACGGTACTCTACTTACCTCTTTCATAGGCCTTGCTCCATGTGTAGCGCTCATGAATGTTTTACGCATTCGAGCCATAACGTCTTCTATAGCTTTCTTTTCCAGCTCTTTCGTAACGGGATCCATGGTTGATGCTGCCAGAATAAAATTTTTATATGGAAATGTTTTTTGGATTAACAAATAAAAAAAAAACAAAAACAATACCTCCTCCATGTAGGGTAAGGTCAGGGTTACTAGTTGACTTCTCGAGAACATTCTGTTTCACTTCTTTTAACATTGCTTGCAGCTCTGCTATCATAGTTTCCAACCTCTCAAACGTCGCCTTGTTTTCGTTTTGCTAAAAGTAGATCACATTGGAAAGTAATTTTCTGACAATTTCTTACTTACATTATTTTCTCTTCGGTGTGGTTCTCGAGCTAATGTCGAGTTCAAATAACTAAAATAATAGATATCGATCCTTAACCGGGGGTAAAAGTGCATACCTACCGCGGTAAATGGCCACTGTGTCCATCTTGTGGCAGGTAATGGCTACCTTGGAAGATATTCGGGTTCAGCAACAATTGGGGTATCATTTGAGGGTTTGTCTGAATTATTTAGCTTCGTTGTGGTCACGTTGCAGTCATAACACAAATATTTCGGTATCGAAACTGTATAAGGGAGCATTCTGTGCTAAATGGATGGGATAAAACCACAGCGCTAATGAGCGATATTTTACGAAAACTAAAAAGATCCCGTTGAAATAAAAAATCTTGAAGAAAGGAACTGAACTCAAACAAGCTTTGATTTTTATCTTTGACTATCAGTAGGATAAAGTGAAACGAGGAATGATGGAATGATTAATCCTTTATCATCTCAATCATCAACAAATTCTTCTCGACTTACCGGGACCACAACTTCTTGCCACTTCCTCTCTCCTCTTTCTCCTGATTCAAGTATTGTAAGGCCATCTCCAGTCATTATTCTGATTGGATCTGGGTCCGTTTGGGAGCTAAGAACGACTCTATGTTGCTGAAAAAATCTTTTGTCACATGATTAGGAAAAACTGGTGGTGACAAGAAAGGTAACATTTGGTATAAGGAACAATTAGTATTTCTGTTCGTTTAGTATGCATTGGCAGTTTTTCGGTACATTATTGTGAAAATTAGAAATCAGATTAAAAAGTTCATGTTGTTTTGCTGCACTCCAGGGAAAGTATAGTTAGCAAAAATTTCCAACTGCTTGACAGTGAAGTAAATTGGGAAGCAAATGGGGTCACTCAATAATCATTGATCATCTCTTTGAACAGCTCTTCGTCACTTCTCCACAAAAATTTTTTCGAGTCATACCTTATTTTCTATCGTATTCCTCCTAGTGTCCGTGCTTAATGAATCTTCCCATAGTTTCTGTAGATCTAAATTAGGACGAACGTTACGAATTTACACTAGGACAAGTGAAGAACATCAATTTCCTCGAAAACGTATGTTTATGCACGTTTTTATGTCATTCACATGCATTCGACGACATCGAATATGGAAACAAATGTCCTGTCCTCTGTTTAGTCAACAATTAACTCATCTCGAAGACTGACAAGGAACTACCTGAGCACTTGAAGTCCGTTGACAATTTGCACTCATGTTTTGGCGAAGGACATGAGGGTCCGACCACGGGGCATGGCTCTGCTATGCATCCACAACAGCATAATGAAGTTTGTACCACAGATGATGATGATGTGAATTTGAGAAGCAGAAGAGGAAGCAGCAGAATCGGGAGCATCAAAAATAATTTGGTACCCTAAAATATTCAATTATGAGGATTATTTCTGCAAAGAACTAAGCAGAAGTTTCATATTTTGAAAGCGAAGGATTAGTTGTTCTAGGCGATCATATTTACACAGTCAATCTCTCTTATATACATGCTCTACTTTCCCCCTACTTTCACTATCCTATTGGGTCAAACACTTAGAAAACTCGCTAACTGGTTCTTCATTTCGTACCTGCTTTGCGCTGCAATTGTGCCATTTATCAGAAGAAATTCAACGATTACAATATTAACAACAATTATGTTTGATTTTCAACAATGTAAGCCGGAACTATAGGTCGCAAAATTATTGGCGTATCACTTGAAGCAGTGCCGTAGTGAACCAGCGAATTCTTGATTTCATATTACAAAATGCGTAGGCAAACTCTATAGGAATCAATTTTTAGATTTCATGTGTGCCTTCATTAAGAGATAAGGATTAGAAAGCATTAGGTTGGCGGATAATTTTTGCTACAATTTTTTTTGCAGAGTTCTGAAGAATTCTGGAAGCTCCTTACAATTAGAATCTTCGAATTTGTTCGATATGTAGAGCACTACAGAGCGTTCACAACAGTATGTCTGATAGCGTAAATACACAAATAGCTAGCAAGTTTACGACAACTTTGTCAGCATACTCAAATATTGCATTTTTTTCTTTGATTTCTTCTCGTCTAATTGTGTTATCTCTCTCCTATAAACTTTTCAAAGCATATTTTGCCACTCTCTCTTTTATGGCAGCACTTTGGTTCCGCTGGCACGCCAAAAGCAAGCAGTGAAAAACAAATCAAAAAATCAAAAGCTCGTCGAAAGTATTTCTTTTTGTGTGCATCGTGTAGGATTTGATATGTAGAGATTGGAAATAATTTTTGTAAATTTTTAAAAATTATTCTTTAGGCGAATGTGCTGACATGGCGCACCATGTAGCTCATGTGAGCGTGCGCGGACATGCTTGTGGCATCCCCCTTATAGCGGAAATCTATGGACCATACCCTGCCCGATGACCATACTGCCCGGTCTCTCCCTTGTCATCTGGGGCGGTATTTATCAACCTCCTATGTGGAAAGGGGTTCTGTACAGATAACAGCCCGTGCAGGCGCGGGGTGGGAGATTGATAAATACCGCCCCTGAAAGAATCTCAGCTCGATTAAAAAAATGTCCATAAAACGTACTCCCGCCGATAAAGTGAGTGTTTTGCGCATGGATCACGATCTGATAGTGCCGATGGACAGACCTTTACACCCCTTCAACGCTCTTTGAACATATGAATTTTCGAAAGTTCCTCAGAACTTCAAGAAACAAATATGAAAGTGTAACAGAAACTATCCGCCAACCTAATATTTGTGGAAAAACGAATGGTTACGTAAACGACTACTACACTACCGACATTTTCGATTTGAACGCTCATAACATTCAGCCACCTCATGGTTTTAGTGTTAAAGGCAGCGTCCATCCATAAATTCGTCTTTCGTGTTTTTATTGTTATCGGACCTTTCCATGGCGCTGACTTCGGATAAGAGGTTCAAATTATCAGACAGCTCCGAAAATGCCTCTATCTGGAGTCCTACTTTGGCAAACGTGGAGGAGTCTTCCGGCGCTAGTCACGTCGTATGCAACAGGAAACCTCGTCATGTGCAACAGTGACACATCACAAACTGTGTGGCTCGAAGTTGCTTGTAATGTCAGACAATCCGTGAATGGGCGGAGCGCAAAAAAATGGGTGAAGCGGAGAATCCAGGTCCGTCACCTCCCTTTGTTAGCAACACTAGGGGACCGGACCAACCGGTTGATCTACTTTTAGGGTCTGCTAGTAGGATAAGTAGTACTCTGGGCTGAATAGATTCTGGATGGACGCTGCCTTTAAGGCTCAACTTTACTTTATCCCTCAATCAGTTTAATGGCAAGGATTACCCTAATCTTTGGAAAAAAGCGTGAACAGAACGCTCTCTGGAGTTTGAGCGATCGGTCGAAGAGGAGCGATCCTCTTGCCTTAGATAGAGAAGATAGCTAGAAAACCATGCTAAGAAGATCGGGTTGAGGTCCAGTTGTTTGTTGCTGTTACTTTGTGCCATAAATAGAATGTCTACCCAAACCCGGTGTTCCTCATCGATCAGGTCATACCGGGACATGCCACTAGACCACCCTCACAAATCTCTATTGAAAAGAGGTTTTTCTCAAAAGGATCCAATCTCAGCAAAATTGTAAGCTTATAACTGCGCGCTGCAGACAGCCGTTGCCACAAATAGTGTTTTTTTTTTCGAACGAATCAAAGTGTACGAAGGCAAAACCCAAGAAAACGAAATCAAATTGACTGCTCACTGAGTTTGGTTTCTTTCATTTAGTATAATCGTCCTCACCTCAAAAGCAGACACCTGTTGGACATAAGTGCGATAGGGGGAGCCGGGCCCTTTCCAGGTAAGTCTCGGCTACTCCCATCCTTGTACGGCGAAGGGGATAAGTGAGCTCTAGAAGCGAAATGCCCTAGCTACATACCATTTGAAAGCCGAGATCATGCAGAGTCGAGTAATACCCTTGATTTTTTCTAGGTATCTTGGTCCGGGATACACGAGCGATCTCATCTGGTTAATAAGTAAAATTTAGGGGGGCAGCCAACATGAACGATAGATTGTGCCAGCCGCATGCGTTGCGTAGGTCAAATATTTCCTAGATTCTAGATTTACGTTATGATGACATTTAAAATTTTGGAAAAAACGGTGGAAGCTCTGCGCCGCCTTATTCTTACTGTTCGACACCATTTACAACCCAGTGAAGAACATATCGCTACAAAAAATAAGACTTTAGGCGCAGCATATTGACAACCGCACGAGTACAATATGCTTATTTCCACCTATCGTTCATCTTGGCATACACCCAAAATTTAGTGTGCTCATTTTCTGCTCTCTTATCGCAATGAAGGTGAGACCTACGAAAAAGTCGAGTCTGGGTCAAATCCCTGTCTCCTAAGTTTCTGAATGGTAAGTGGATTGTGGGGCGAAAAAACTCGACAGTTCTTGCAAATAGGGTTGAGATTTCCTACTAGCTTGCTCCACCGCGCCGTCAATGTACTAGCATGGGAGCAAGGATATCAAAGCTAGGAAGCGAAAGGCCCCAACAAACCATATACCATATGAAAGCTGAGGAAGTAGCCGTCGACTTTTTCTAGCTCTCCTAGCAGTAAGATATGAGTTATCCGACAGATATCTACTGACTCGCTTTGGTTGCATATAACTCTCTTCCATTTCATAAATGACGTAGTCTTACTATCGTAGTCATTTACTACTTACAGCAATCACGGCTTATCACACTGAGCTGTTTTTGCAATCTTTAGACTTTTTGGTTTATATAAGCATCGACAACCTGTATATAAACTCACGTTAGTTGGCTTTTTTCTTGCTCTTTTACAAGCAAAGTTGTCTTGGTCCACCTATCTTAAAGCTGTGACAAGCCTTAGAAAGCCTTAAAGGCACCGTCCACCCAAATTTTCAACTTCGATGTTTTTGCCGTTCCAGGGCCTTCTTGTACCCCTGATTCCGAATAACAAATCGAGAGTCAGCGAAAACCTCGAAAAATCCCCGTTTCCAGAATCCGGAAGGCGAGTTTTCCGGATTTTATGATTGGATGGGTGGGCACGGATGGGCGGGACGAACATCATGCCCGCTCGAAGGGGAGGAGCCAACGTGGCTAAACTGTCATCCGAGCGATTTTCGAGGCAATTTTCTCGCTTCAGAAGCATTTTTTAACGTCGCGAGTTGGACAAGTATGCAGTTGGGGGTCCCACCACTGGTAGGCATCAAGATCCCATCGATCCCATTTTGGGTGGACGGTACCTTTAAGACTTAAATAAATATGTTCGAAATTTTTTCCAAAAAACGTGGAAGAAAGAGGCAGCAAACAAGCATTCAACCATTGAGGTTCTCAAGCAAAAAATTCAAATGTTTTTTGACTCCTATAATCCTTTTTGGAGTGTTTATATTGCCATGTTATTTTTATCCAAATTTAGTTTTTTTCATACTACAGTATCTATTGTAGATGCTATTGAAATAGTGCGAAAAAAGTAACGACGGTAATTCTTATTGAATTTGATAGAAGTACTTCCTTTTACGATTGTGTGGTTGTTGGTTATGTATTTCACGTCTGAGATGTGGAATTCCCAATAGCTTTTCGATCATAATTCACTCTCAGATTACCTCTCCAACCCAGCCTCAGGTGAAATGGTCATCCGGGTTCTGGTTCAGACGTGAGGTGCGTAAGATCTATTGCTTCCCCTATCGTAACTATGCCGGTGGATGAATATGAATTTGAACTGCAGCAGGCCGGTTGCGGTTGTGACTGCGGGTGCGCGACACCCTCAGCCCTGGGTGCAATCTTACACACGTTTTTCTTCCGCTTTTCTTGTTGTTAACGGCTATTTTCCACGTTATTAAAAATTCATTATGTTGACGACTTTGGTGTTATCGAGCGAGTTCACATCTGCTGTATTCGATTCTTCGGCGATTCCGCAAGCTTGGAGAAGCGGTGCAGATAATCAATTAAATTCACTAAATGCAGCAGCTTAACACATGTTACCATGTGCAAGATTACCAATATTCATCTAAGCTTACCTGAACTCAGAGTTCAGTTCAGTAAGCAATCACGGAAGTATGAAATATTGCCCAGCAACAATGAAAATGCCCATTTTGACCACGAACATTTTTAAAACAAAGGAAACAGCGTTTCGCAAAAAGGAAAACGAAAGAAGAGAATGTGTAGCCTCAAAGGGGGTGAGGGCCAGGGCACGGCACAGGTGATTTACCAAGCAAGCTGGATATCGTTTTTGGGGGAACAAGCAAAGGGAATACGTTTTTGCGAAAAAGCATAACGCTGCCTTTCTATCTGCCGCCGGCACGCTGCCGGCATGGCGGCAGCATGTTCTTCAAAACCAACAAAGGGCTTGTTCACAGCGAAGTGAAGATGAAATGACACTAAAATAGGTGTGTAGACGAGCAATGGGAGTTACCACTAAGTGTGAAAAATGAAAAAATTATGTGAACTGAAGGCGTGCCCAACTTTTTTCGGATTTAGGTGGCTTTCAAGCCACCTGGAAGCCACCCGAGGTGGGGGAAAGAAAAGAGTCATATATTTTTCCTCCTTCACATAATTTTCCTACTTTCTTTACATATACTTCATCTAAATCCCAAACCCTACACAGTGGTTCTCAAACCGCCTCAAATCCCCTCCTCCCCGCTTAGTTACATCCCCTTGAAAATTCTGAATGGCGACGGCAGCGCCCCGACGCATAGTGCTGTTCGCTGGATACATTATGCCATTAATCCGGAGAATACGAATTCATCGCGTTTGTTTGATGATTTTTTTTGGCGTTTTTCTTATTTTGCTTTGTCCGTTCCTTTCCATGTATTCTCGCTTCTAAATCTCATGGCGGATGTCGTACTTTTACTGTGAAGTCAAAGGGGACTTCGCTTTTTGCAATATCGGGAAGCCACCTCATGCCGAGCCCTGGTGAAGGAGTTGCACTCTGTGTAGCCGGTCAGCTTCACTACAAATTCGAAGTTATCTACAAAAAATTTTACAAGGGAAGATACCTTGATGTTAAATTGAAGTGAAAGCACAAAATTCTCAGTGCAGGTACACATCTTTTCGTGCTGATTCTAAACCGAATAGATTTGTTGTCTTATATTCATAGAGCCTAACGTCTCAATGCCATTCATCTTTCAAAAAAGAAAACTATTAAAGGCACCGTCCACCCAGATTTTCGACTTCCACGTTTTTGTTGCTTCAGGGCCTTCTCATGACCCTGATTCCGAGTACGAAGTCGAGAATGCGCGAAAACTCCGACAATTCCCGTTCCGGAGGACCCACAGGCCGGCTTTTCGGAACGGTGATTGGATGGGCGCGCACAAATGGGCGGGCATGGATGGGGGAGGGTGGGCATGAATGGGGGTCCTCGCGCATCTTCGCTATTCTGAAGCGATTTTCTCGCTTCCGAAGCGGCATTTTGCGCCGTGACTTGGGCATTGTCATAGGGGGCTCTACTATGCTGCCAAAAGCTCAACACCCTCAACTTAGGTTGGACGGTGCCTTCAAAACCGTAATCTGCGGAACGAAGCCGCCAAGAATCACATTTTGTTCTCCTCATGCCAGATCTCGTTAAGTTTCCAAACCGGAAACAGCTATTCCTCTATAAACTGCCGTTATGCGAGATTTCTGCACCTTGAGTGGCGATTCTGACGAATTTAGTAAACAAATTACATGCACATAGTCGTGATCCACAGTTAGCATAGCGAACAGGAGGAAGTCGGAGGTAATAGTAATTCATTCGTATTATTCGTAGTTGGATCCTTTGTCGAGATTCACAAGGCTTGTAAGGTTTTCTCAGCCGTTGTTTCATTCGGGTACGCAAATCTCGCATTTTGTATTGAAAGCACCATCATGCGATTCATTTCTAGCCTGCCTGAAGGTGAAAATAGAGCTTCTACATTTTTTTGCTTGCAAGGTTTTCTTTCAAGCAAGTGCACACTGCTCTTCCAGTATGCTTAGCAGCGGTAATGAAATCCAGTCGATCGATGACCCCGCTCTTGCAAATCACATTTTTCGCTGCGTTGCACAGTTCACTATAAAGCCTGCTTCAAACCAATTTATCATGTGTCATCGAAAATACTGGTTAAAACAACAGTTTTTGTGCGCTCCAAGTGCATCTTCGAAAAGCCGGTTGATGGTCTTCGGAACATGTTCTCACTTTGTATGCATTATACTTCGGTATTGAGCCCTATCGGAATTTTGAACCGACTTTTCAGAAATTCATGATACTAGAGGTATGGGGGCCTGCAGGATCGCGAGAGTCTGACGTGCGTACGGCCATTGTGCCGGACACGTCAGATGTGCGTCCAACGATTCAGGTAGGTGCCAGACTTATCGTGTTGAACAGGTTCGGTTCACCACCTTTGCTGTTGGACAGTGTAGTGAATTGATCTATGAATCGAACGAACCGGCTGAAGCGGATAAGTCTGGCACCTGCCTTAGTGACATCGGAAGTGCGCGGCGCAATGGCCGCACGTCCGACCCTCGCGATCTTGCAGGCCCCTATAGGACGGTTTCCGTCGAATGTTTGGTGTTGAGTGTGTGAAGGAATAAGTTTACTGAAAGCTTGGCAGAAGGACTGGGGCTGACTTGCTTCTCCGCACTGACAGTGAAGAACGTCCATTTCTAGATTGCAATTTTAGCCATATTCAAGATTTAGGGACAGGCAGATGATCAGGACACCGTCACAGAATTTTCGTGCTTGGAACTCTCGGTTACTCGTTGGCATGAACTGAACAAAGAAAACTATTGATGATTACTAAAGTAGAGTTTTTTACTTACATATGGCGAGCGCACTCGTGACCTTTCAGTCACTCAATTCCGTTAAGAATTCGAAGGTACAGTAAGTCGTTTCGTACCCTGATGTGTGCCAATGCAGCCATCCTCCATATTGCGCGTACCAATAACATTGATCGTTGATGGGTCGGGCGTATTGCGTCGGTTGGGTCCGAATCATCAGCGTTCAAGTAATTGCAGCTCAAGATGCTTTTGAAGGAGGATACGCGTAGCTCACCGTATCTGTGAATAGAACTTGTTTGACCTGACAGCGGGAAATGGTTTGGGGATTTGAACAATCTGAAATTTGGAGCATTTCTGTCAAAATGGCAACTGCCAACCTTGCTTACCCCTGTTGTACCTATTTAGGCTAACGTGCTTTGACGTTGCCTTGGGCGTAGCTTTGCCTTTGAGTATCCCAAGTATGGACAATATGCTAGCTTGCCAAGTTTATTAAGGCAGACGACTTGCCCACGTAGGCGCGCTGGTAGAATGCTGACAATGATAGGCAATGTACGTCAATAAACATCTGGCCAACAAACATATTATAGCACGACAGGTCATGCTTATTGCATGGCCTTTACGATACTTTGGCAGCAGATATCACACATGGTGTCGATATCATCGGCACCGTGAGTGTACCTGCACCTGCGAAGGAATTACACATGCGAGAAAGATCTCATCCATTTGATTCTCACTCTTGTTTCCGTAATAAACCTGTACATCTTATGTAAAGAAAGCGAGGGCACAACGACGTGTCTAAGTAAGTCCAAGCTGCTCACGATTGTTTGTCGCCGCAAAACTTGCGGGCACGTGAGGGCCGAACATTTTGATGACCGTCGACTGTACGCACTGCCACTGCGCTATAGTCACCAACTCTGCTGCCGGATATCAAGGCAAGATCACAAATCTAAGCGGCTGTTCAAGTGATACATCGATGAAACTCTATACAAAACTGCCTTCATCTTGCGCGCGTCATGCTGTTCTCTTTCTATGTTTTTTTCCCATAATGGCGCCATTAAAGAACTCCCCATCTCATTTTGTTGATTCATGTTCGTTTTAGCGGAAGTAACCAGAAGGGA
The DNA here is from genome assembly GCA_958299035.1 of Cylicocyclus nassatus. NCBI lineage: Eukaryota > Metazoa > Nematoda > Chromadorea > Rhabditida > Strongylidae > Cylicocyclus > Cylicocyclus nassatus. The sequence continues at coordinate 21,500,618 of CATQJL010000001.1, forward strand.
GAGCACCAACATCCCTATAGTCGGCTTCTGCCACGCGGGCTATTGCCAGAAAGCAGATGTTGGCTCACGGTCGCGACTGGTTAACTACCTCCACCACTCTATCGCACTTTACCTGATAATGTTACAGCAATCACCTCACAAACACGGTGCTAAAAGTCCCTCCTACTCCTGACAGAGGTTTGATTGACTTTCTCGAGCACGAGTGGAAGAAAGCAATGATTGCCAGGGTAAAGCGGAGGGTGCGGCACGCGACCGCCGGATACGACCCCCCCCTTGGGCCGGACCTCGGCACGACCCCCCCCCCCCATTCCCTGCCCCCACCCCTCCCTCCACCCCATAACCAACGCCCAGGTTATTATTATTATACAACTATTCAAAGTGTGACTGAAATTTTGCAGAACTCAGTCCACTCTATCGGGAATACCATATGTAGTGGTTAGTACTCACACCGGGGGTAAAGGTCGTCAAAACCCAATATCTGGCAACTTTTTCGCGAACAAAATCTACGAAAAGGGTCGCACATGCATGCGCGCTCACCTCTCAACATGTCGGAGAACAACTTCGAAGAGTTCAAAAACCTCTAAACCCGTTTCACATATTTGGATTAAAGGTCAAATTAGACGGGACGCTATCAAAGCTCAACTCCCAATAGAATCTCTAATCTGCCACCCCAGAAACGCTGCAATGGCACTCCTTATTGCGTGGCGTAACTTTTGCGCTTACAACGAGGACTAATCAGAATACGCGTCAACAGTGCGATATCTATGTATCGTCGATTCGTTGGTCGTACGGACTGCTCAACCGCTGCGGACCACGCGCGGAGCGGTCAAAATGTTGCAAGAGCACGATTTTAACAATGGCGAGTTTGTATTGGAGCAAGCGTTTTACCTCGCGGCGCGTGCTCCGCGGTTATGTCCAGTCCGTACAGTCAACGAATCGACGATACGTCATTAATTCAAAAGTCCAGTTCACTGGTATGCAGTTAAAAAGCTAACAAAGTGCTCTGGCTCACTAGCTGTTTAGCATGCCACTTGCTGAGTTTCGCGGATTGACGAAAAACTGAGTGAAATGTTAACGATTTTGGTATGAGCTGCATTTTAGAGGTTTTTGAGCGTCAATATCCATGTTTTGAATACAACCTCTGCGATAATCTAATACATCTTCCCAAAACTACATCTGTGCGCAGTAGAACACAAATTTTATCATTTGATGACCGGCTAGCAATCAAAATCACACCTCATGACATACACTCTAACTAAACATGTGGATAAGCAAGCTGCTGTTAAATTCATGGCGTCCGCATGAGAGCGCGGGTCGCCAGTGATGAGTTCAAGAGCCCATACAGGAGTGCGGGCCACCGTCAGCATGACAGCAACTATGTGCGCGGATCGCCAGCTCACGCACATGGGCCGTTGCTGGGCTTAATGCATGTAAAGCAGATATTTAGGTACCGCGCTCAATAAGAAAGTTCAGCTGGGCAAAGGGCCCACTACAGCAACTGTCTGAATATTAGACTGAATTTTTGTAGTGTTCACAGAAAAGTTGTAGACTTCACAGAACAACCAAATGAGTAAAAAAAACAAGCAAGAAATTCAAAATGGAATGAGATTCACTTCTACGCCTAGTTCTTGCATCTGCTCCTCCAATCGACCCATAGATCTTTCTTGCTTACGTACACTCAATCGCGAAACTTGGCTTTCCTAGAATCCGAGTAAATCGTACAAAGTACAATATACCTAGCAATTGAAATCCTGAAACAGACCGCTTTTGACTTATTCATGTGATTTTCTAATGCCATCAATTTCTCTTTCTCTCTAATCTGCTTGGCTAGTTCCAGTTTTTCTTTAGTTTCTTCATCATCGCTATCCAAATCAGAGTCGTATTCTCCCGCCTTCTCACGCAATTCCTCTTCAGCTAGCAGATCAGCCAGTTTCTAAAAGATCAATATGGGGTTGACTCCCCAACTCAGCAACATACGTACCTTCTCAATTTCCGGATCAACAAAATCAGCTATATTGTGTCCCTCCCAGATCTCAGGAACAGTATCATACTTCTCCTCTGGATTCTTGAAGAGATAGTGTTTCTTGAGATCCACAAGATATACTCGTCTTCCAATTCTAGTTCCAACTGACGTTCAAGCTTCCGTGTATCTTGATAGTGGTTGGTAATAATGATTGCTCGGTAAAAATGTGAAGTAAGAGAAAAAACTCACTTTCATCACGCCTTGAGCTGTTGTCAACTTGCATGCGTTGCTTTCGCTGCAACACAGCAGGAGGGATAAAAGGTGCACGAACCTCAAAATAATTCTTTCAGTCGCAGCCACTGAACATACAAACTCACTTTATCGTCTCTAGGAGTCAGGAATGCAACAAAAACTCGGCTAAGTACCTGTCCTCTACAGATGCTGCCTTTGAGTGTAGCTTAGTCTCAACTCGTTGTGCCAGCATTTCATCGCATGCCTAAACTTCGAATTTCTCACTACCGATACACATTTACAACCATTGCCTACAACAACTTACTACAAATTAGTGTACGTACCTTATCCCTAAGGCAAAGTCTGTTGGAGGAACTTAATTTTGCGGGCATAAAAAGCACATATCCGTCCAATGGCCTAAATAAATTACTCAAAAATCTTACGAAGCATGTAGTGTTAGAATGACCAACATTCATAAATATTTCCTCATCACAGAATGAGTAGTTACAGCATGTCATGTGAAAATGCGGATGACCAAGACAAAATATGGGTACCGGGAACAGATCTCTGTGGTCCAAACATCTGCAAGTAGTCAGTGATTGAAGAGTGAAAGGTGTTTTAAATTGTATCTTCCTTTCTGCAAAGTTCAAAATACGTCACTGACATGACAGATCTAAATATAGAGGCAAACAAGCATGGATCTGAAACAGCGACCACGCTTAGCTCTGCATTTACCCTGTACATGAAACGACTGAATGATAAAAAGACAAACAGACAATAGACAGACACTGCAATAAAAGAGGATAGAAACAGAAACAGAGAAACATAGAAATCATAGGAAGATAGAAACACGGTATGAAAATTGATGCGAATTTCAAACTGTCTTGTCTTCCGCCCTTGGTGTGGTGGCAGTTTTTGGAATCCTACCGTACACCAATATTTTCGGCCGTTGTCGGACTAGGTGCTTCAGTGAATAGGGTTCAGAAAACCCACCGTATCTCTACTAAGAGGGCGCGCTTGGGGGGGGGGGCAAATGCTACTACGAAGAGGAGAAGGATGGCTCAATAGAATAGTGTAAAAAAAGGGTTTCGTTTGAGCGTTTTGAAGGTAAGTTAATGGCCTGCGGCACCCCTCCCCCCCCCCCCCCCGTCAAGACCTGCGGCAGCCGCAGGTTTTGAGGGGGGGGGGGGTGCCGCAAGCCATTAACTATATCAAAAAAACATTTTTAGCGGACAATATTTATATGAATCAATAGCCTAAACCTCGTAGATTCCATAGGGATGTTTTGAGCCTGATTCGTCTTCTTAGCTCTAAGTAATATTTGGTGAAAGCACAGCGATCAAAAGCTAAAAGCGATTTTGGTTGGCTTCTAATTCAATAGTTTGGAGGTCTTCTGGAGCGGGATTCCTGAGGTGGACAAAGAAGGAGTAGTGCTTTGTATTGAGTGCAAGAAGAGGTAGCTTACTCACCGTTAAGATGAAGTTAATCATGTTTTAATTTACTGCTTTATACAAAGTTGTTTACTGCTCGGAGACCTCAGAGTTCGCTGAAACTTGGCGCATAGGGGTTATTCGACACGCGGATTACGAACATTATGCTTGATTAGAGGTACGGTAGGTTACGGTAGGCATACGGTATCTGCAAGTTTGTGTCGTTGAACTTGAATTTTGCAGGATTTCAACAGCGTGGCACATCTAAGAACTTAGCTGCAGTCATTTCCCCTTAGAAACCGCTTTTGACCTTGGGTCGATACGACCCCCCCCCCTACCTACCCCCCCCCCCCTTACAACCCCCCCCCCCCTGCGGCGTGCCGCACCCCCCGCTTTACTCTGATGATTGCCAAGGTTAGCTGTTAGGAAAATGATAGGATCTCTCAGAGTGAGAAAAAAAATGTTAACAAAGATTACACATATACCCCTGATATAGCATGGTATCGACAAGCCGAGTTGACCAAAGCAACATTCAGAAAACACCCGCAAAGAAGGCCCTCTCAACTTAAAGAACACACTGTTCACAACAACTGTTTGTAACCAAGTCCCTTAAGGGCCACATTCCGCTTCAGCCATTTCTGATGCGTCGTCTCGCGTGGATCGTACTGAATTGCTATGAATGCACATAAAAATCTTGAAGGTTGTCCTGCTGATATTATAAGTTGATCATATACATTACCAGGGTTAAGCGTGAGGTGTGGCACGCCACACCTAGGGGGTTGTATTGAGGAGTCAAAAGGGGAGGGAGTAGTAGTTGGGTAATCTGATAATAGTGATAACATGATATTCGTATCATATCCATAATTAGCATGTCTTAACCCCTGTAGGACAAAGTTTGAGCGAATTCTGAAGATTCAAGATATTAGGCTACCTAAATGAAATGGTCACATTCACATGGTTAACTTTGTTTCAAAGGTGAATAATTATCCGTTTTTGCACTCAAGATAAAGCACTACTCCTTCTTTGTCCATCTCAAAAATCTCGCTTTAAAAGACCTCCAAACTGTGGAATTAGAGGTCATCCAAAAGCACGTTTTTCCCATTTTCCGCCTTTGATGGCTGTGCTTTCACCAACTATTACTCAGAGCAAAGAAAACGAATCAGGTTCAAATCACTCCTGTGAGAACTAGGAGATCTATGCTATCGAGACATATAAATATTGTTCGTTAAAAATATTTTTTGATATAGTTAATGAGGTGTGGCACCCCCCTTGAAAAGCTGTGGCCGCCACAATGGGAAGAACGTGCTTTTGGATGACCTCTAATTTCACAGTTTGGAGGTCTTTTGAAGCGGGATTTGAGATGGACAAAGAAGGAGTAGTGGTTTGTCTTGAGTGCAAAAACGAATAGTTAATTTACTTTTGAAAAGGTTATCATGTTGGAAAATGACCATTTCACTTACGTAACCTAGTATTTTGAATCTTCAGAATTCTCTCAAACTTTGTCTACAGGGGTTAATTGACATGATCATTATGAATATGTTGCCCATTATGTTTGCCAGGGCCTTCAGGTAATGCTATTTTAGGTATATAATTCAAGGGGGGGGGGTCTTATTAAGACAGCAATCAGGGGGGGGGGTCGTAACCATCGATTGTGTGCCACACCCCTTGCTTGACCTGTACATTACGGATGTCAGCCAGTTAAGAAACGTCAGCAGTTTTTGTTCTCCTGGCGTCATAAAGGAAAAGTGATTACAAAAGTTCTTTGTTAGCTTTTGGTACAACAAGGTTACGATAACCACTGAGAATGACCAAGTGAGATTCATATTCAAAAAGCCAGGAAAGAGAGCGCCGGCTTTTAGCTTAGCTGCGCAACTGAAAATCCATAACAGGTAATGAGATCGTAGCCTTCTCCTTCTAGACCGCTTCTTCTTCTTCAACGATTCTTCACTGCGCAGCTAAAAAACTGATAGCTAAAACCTTGAGAATTGCAATGCTGCTTTGCAGTGTGTGATAAGCAATCTTATGGACTTCTCAGCAATGAAATAACGGGAGTCAAAAACAAAGTATGATTAGAAAAAGCGAGTTAATGGGATTACACGAAATTGAGTAAAAGAACCAATCTCAGGACCGGATTCATTTTCTACGGAGAAATTTCTTGTATGAGGTGAGGAGAGAGGAGAAAAGATAATTAGGGTTTCTTGTAATTGTAGAAACTACAGACATTTCACAGCAACTTACTGTATTTATACTGCTGGCATAAACGGCTTCGCCCGGCCCTGTCATGCACTATGATATAAATCACATTCCCTATTTTTGTACAATATCCCCTGTTCTTTCCCAGTATATGCCGATTTCCTGCCCCTACTATGCTTTCGTAATTAGCCTCATTTACCCCTCCCTCCTGTGCCAATTCAGCCGCGTAGCTCCAACTTTGCAAAATATCAAATCGATAAAGGTAGTCGATAAACCTGAAATCTTATACTGTACTCATACTTCAGCAAGTTTACCTACCTTCCTGTGTGGACTCCCAATCGCGGAGCTCAAACTTTTCAAAAATTGATAAAATCGATAACGTTCAATAACGAAAAATGGCCTATGACACCCGCCTCGCCCCGAGGTGCATGCCGCAAAATCTTGTTTGAATCGGTTCAGAAATCAAAATTTCTATTCGGAAACTACGTACAGACGCACACATACACACGAACAGACATCCAGCTTCATATAAGAGATAAGAACACACAACAAATGATGACTGTCTTTCAGCACACAATTCATGCCTTCCGCGTGACAGATAGCTTGTGGTCTCCACGCGAACTTAGTCCTATCTTTTGCGTTTATGCGGGTTTCGAGACACATCAGCTAGGTTTTCACATCGCGACCGTAAATCACTGCTCATAGGATACGTTTGATTCAAACAGTGCAGGATGTTCAGCAATAATGAGAATTATGGAGGTTCAGACCCCACTGTGGTAAGCACGGTCCATGTGTGACTTTTCATCACAATTTTTTTGCAAACTCCTTCCTTAATATATTTTCCAGGCGACCAACGGCCGAACAGACGTTTTATCAAATGTTCAACTTTTCACAATCTGAGGAGACGACGACCCTTTACTGCAAGTCGATTTTTCTTGGAATCTTTATGTCTTCGACTGATTGTTTCAGATTCTTTGAGACATCCCAGAAACTTTTACTTCAACAAAAAGAATCCTGAACCTAAAGTAAGAGTATGCAGAGTCTGAGCTGTTTCGATAGGGTGAAAGCCTGCACAATGTAATTTCAAATATGATGTGCAAATAACAGTGACGCTCAATCGTCTTCCTCACATGTGGCTGGAAAAGCGATGACGCCTTTTTTGCACCTTCCTTTCCTCGAGTTATTTTGCCAAAGATTACAGATGATATATTTCAGAAAGTTGAATTGTATTGGAAATTTGTTTACTTTGTTTACTCAGTTTTGTTTCTCCCAGGAAATTTGTTTAGAGGCAGTGTTCGAGGAAGACTCGATCTCTAACGCTGAGTATGAAGATCCACGTCAGAAACAGCGAGGACAGTTGAAGCCTCACAATTTGAATCTTAAAAGGCAGCGTCCCAACAGATTGGGGGGGGGGAGGTACCTGGTTCTGGCATTAATGTAATAGTAGACCCCCTAACTAAGCGATGGCAGAAGTTGGCAGCTCGAAAGGGGGTCTATGAAGTCTACAAATTGCCCCCCAAGGCTCGGGCGCGTACGAGATGCATGCAAGGTAGAGACGCAGAGTCGTTGTGGGATCCTGCACTCATGACTGTGTGCGCTATGCTTGCTCTGATCTTGCAGTTCGAAATTGATCTGTGGGCTGCGTTCGGCCTACCGTAAGATTCGGGCCACTTGAGAGGCGATTTGTAGACTTCATAGACAACCTTTCGCGCTGCTCTGTTCGCTTAGTTAGGGGGTCTACTATTACATTACAGAGCCAGGTACCTCCCAATCTGGGAACAGTCCCTCCCCCCTCCCCTCCCTCTCAAAGCTGAGAGGCAGAGTCGCTGCGGGATCCTACGGCTCAAGTCGTGGCGGCAGGCGCAAACTGTCACAGAGCAGTATCCACGGTGGAGAGGCTCGCTCCCGAAGCGTAAACTTTCCAGCTTATCACTGTAGCTTGCAAGTACTCGATCTCCTCTTCACATGCTCCCAGTTTCTTGACCGCGATTTTCCTTACTGAGTTTGTTTAGTTCAAGTAAGCTGCTGCAGTACAGCGATCTTGGTTGTAGTCTATGTATGCTTGTTGTGAAGAGCGCTTTTCTGCTTCTCCATTTTTTGGGAAAATGTATTGCTCATTTCACGCGTACTTCTGAATTATTTCCGCCGGATCCTTTATACATCTTACTTCTTCCACTTGGATAAATTATCATTTTGTAGTGATTGCTAGTCGCGTCATTATTGTAAGCGAACACGCGATTGGATTACAATTTGAGCATCCAACGTAAATGTGGCTTTTCCGCATTTTTAGTATTGCCTAGGACTGTAATCTGTGGGTAGTATGGTAGCTCGTGTTATACAGAAGGCAAGCTTTGTTAGCTTCCTTGAGTCAGTCGACTTGCATGGGGATGTCCCAAAATAACGTAGTAAACGTTAAGTCTGTAATAACTCTTGTTTATGAAAAGCTCTCGCCTGCTTCTAAACACATTGTTGTGGAGCTGAAGTTAGAATCACAGTATAGAGCGAATCACACCATCACTCTCCACCCTGTAAGATTGCGATAAACTTTCAGCTTACGGAGTCAATGCGATTAGATGTGTTTGAAAATTTCAAAATATCTGAAAAGATGTATACCAGGATTTTTAGGGGTGCTGATTTCATTACTTAACTTTTTACGAATTCGTAGTATAATCACAGGTTCAAAGAGCCTTGTAAAATGCTATTGCGGTTGCTTGCCATAACTTAACGATTGCAGTAAAGTAGTTCATATCTAGTGTCAGCTTCTCTGATTAGCCTAGATTAAGAATTTTCAGGCTGCTTGATTTGCTTTCTAAGATGACCCTCAATCTCTCCAAACCTTCTTCGCAATTCCTACCGTCTTATAGCAATGAAGAGCGGTCGATGGTTTGCTACATACTGTAAATCTAAGTTAATGCCAGCTCCTCAGTATGGTGCATTGAAAAAAGTCAAAAGTTTTCATACAATAGAAACAGATCAAACTTTCGATGCATAATTTTGGGACACCTTGTACCCTTTGTTTCATCGGGATTGGTGGCTGGAAGGAAGGGTTTCGATTCCTAGGCAAGGCTAGGGGATGATCAAAGAGCGCGCTCTCGAGAGAGACGAAGACCGCGCCGCGGGTGCAAGCGGTCGCCTTCCACCCGCCAATCCCGATGAATCAAAGTGTACTCATACCACAGCACGTCATGCTTAAACCTGCTCTCTGCGCTATTTCAGCAAAGAGGCAGAACACGGCAAAAGGAGGCGCTGAATCTGTATGCTCACTCTGAAAATAAGGTGGTCTTTCTTGACCATAAAAGTCGCAGCTAACACAGGTGCCAAGTTGTCCCTTTGCAAGAATCTTCGCCTCGAGTTGCTAGGTAAGTGAAATATAGAGCAGTCTCGGCGTTTTTAGCAACTTGTGATCTGTAGTGGTGATTCACATAACATTGGATTTTATGAGAACACTAGCTGGCTTACCCGGCTCCGCCCGGGACCAAACTTTGCACACATACACTTCGGGGCAGGGAGCGTGTCATAGTCTACTATTCGTTATCGATCGATGTCGATTTTACCGATTTTTTGCAAATTTTGAGCTAGGGGGCTGGGATTTTGCACAGGGGGGTAATCGAGCATGCTGATCACCCCCACGCTCCCCGCCCCGAATTATATGTGTGCAGAGTTTGGTCCCGATCGGTTCAGAAGTAAAAATTTCTATTCCGCACATACGTACATACCAGTGGCGTACCCAGGATTTCGGCTCGGGGGGGGCGCGACAAAAAATTTTTTCTAAAGAAGGTGCGTGGCGTTAGCCACGCACTCCGAAAAAATTTTTGGGGTGCTTCTCAAAACTTTTGCGGGTCCCCGACCCCTAAAATCTGGAAAAAGGGGGCGTGGCGTTAGCCACGCCCCCGAAAAAAATTTTTTTACAAGGCTAATTTGATTTTTTAAAAATTTTTAAAAATTATTTTAATTATTTACAAAAATAAACAAGTCAGTTGCACATTTTTATAACCCATATAAGTAACTTTCAAAAATTTCGCGACCCATTCTCGGGGGGGGCGCGCGCCCCCCCCCCCGCCCCCCCCCCCTCGGTACGCCACTGGTACATACAGACATACATACACACATTCAACTTTATATATAAGATAGTGTAAAAATTGATGAGTATTTCTGAATTGTTTGACATTCAACGGCTTTGAAGAGGGCAACTTGACCAAAACGTTTACCGAATAAACGTTCTATATTCCTTGATGAACTCTCTCTTCACCAGTGATGATACCATAGTGGAAAAATTCGCTAATTTGTATATGGAACATTATGCGAAGGTCTACAAGCCTTTATTATCCATATGTCTTTTTTCCTTTATTTCTCACAGTTTCCTATAATTTGCTCCAATTTCAGTACCAATACTGCGTAATTGCTAAAGCTATCTTAACACGGAGTTGAATCTGGTTGGTAGAACACGATCAATGCAAACAAAGCTATCAGAGATAAATAATATAATTATATATATCTTTGATAAGTTCCTTCCGTCGGGAGATTACAGGACTTACATGCACGCAAAAAAGGGTAAACAGCTCAACAGACACCTGCAATCACTGATGTGGTGTGTGTGTTGCAGTTTATACATTGAATTACAAAAGATTGGACGTTGTACTTAACGAGCTCCATTAGTACTGGATGTGGTTGTAAAGGAGTAATTTGTCCGTCACTTAGTAGTGAGGGAAAGGAAACGGATAAACTGTTCCTCATCCATTCAAATCTCCTGTGACTTCCGTACTCCCACTTTGCATCCAAGCGCCAAATCTGTTGTCATGCATAGACAGGCCATGATTACGAACTGCTGCCCGTTGTTTGTTTAGGTGAATTTCCATTTCGCCCGTTTGCACATTACCGCGTTTGAGCATGTCAGTCTTGTGCCAACTTGTTTGTAATGTGTTTGAGGATGCTTGAGGGGTACTTATGCGCACAATAACGAATTTCATTTATGTTTTTTCCAGAACACATAGTGTTTCAACATTACACTTTGTACCAGCTATGTCATCCTAACTCCACTCACCTTCAATTTTGGTGTTGCTGCGTCCTAAAATAGTGGGATATATGACAATTTGGGTGCAAATCTCGCCATGCGAATGCGCAAGGCCAAGGGCATGCGTTCTCGCTCATAAAAAGATATCTTTAAAGTAAGCGATCGCAGAGAGAGCGAACGTTCGATTTGCCGACTAAAACAGGTTCCGGTGTGTGTTCTCACACATATAGACGCTCTAGGTTTGGACATTGCACATACAATGCTGTTAAGTGCCTTATGATATGTAACACAGTGCCATCGGATTATGCTGCCCTCGTTGGTGATTTTCGTCACTGTCTACTTTTTTCGCAGCATTTATGCCGTGATAGAAAATCGATGTTGTTGTGGGTGAGTTGTTGTTTTCTTCTTAATTTCCCCCCTTTCACAACTTTTCATCCATAGCTGCCCACTGACACCATGCCCAGTTGAACTCAAAGCAGAATGTCCAGATCCAACATTGTCTTGTTCCATCTATCAGCCGAACTCTACTTTTCCAATGGTTGATTGTCGAGGTGCGTTTTGGAAACTGAATGACCAAACGTTAATTATTGAAACTTTTTCTATCATTGCCCATCAACAAGCTTCACCATCAATCTTTCTACAAAAACGGACATATTCTTTCTTTACTCTTGGGAAGTTTTTGCTAACATACGGTCGATAAAGATGTCGGAATGATGCAGGGTAGTTGCAGAATTGGTTGATGATTTTTGCGCGTTTCTTATAAGTTGGTTGCATAGGATGCCCTGCCTATCACTCTGATAGATTGGGGCCTTCAGTTCTAGAAGATCATAATTTGCATGTTTTGCCTCCACATGACCGCCTTGTATAACCATAGATTGCTTTGAAAATGACATCATGCGTCACCAAACGATAGAAACAAACAACTTTTCAGTCCACGATTTTTGTTTTAGGCACTGATCGGTTTCGGGGTTAAGAACAATCGGTGGCTTTTTTGGTCATCCCCCGAGGAAACTTCAAAAATCTGACAGGGAAGAGAAACATAATAAATGCAACGCATTTGAGATATATAATGGCTACTCGCATCGTGAACTTCACTGTAGGCTTATGGCCATGATTAGTTAGCAGGCAGCATGTTTGTCAAGTTTGTTTGAATCGACCCATTGACAGCAACAATTTTTCACAACCTTTGATTTTGAACACTATTTATTTTTTGCAGCTGCTTTTGTGACACAGACATTTGCAAAAAAGCCGTACCTTCAAGTTCTAAAGTTGTTTATGGAACGACCTTTTCATTTGCAAGAAACTAGATAAAAATAGATATCCATAAAAATTTTTGGAAACTGCCGCGAGCCACTGCTAGCTCAGGTTGTTGTTTGGGCACAAAACAGACTCTTTTGCACTGCCCATGTTCTACTAGTCATTGTCTTTCTTGATGTAATGATAACAAAGATACATATAAGTACATATAAGCGAAATGAATGCAAATTTTTTTTAGCATTCAATCAGCAGATAGAAGTGTAGTTCTAATTTTCAAAGTTTTTCGCGATTACGCATTGATAGAATGGTTCACTGCCGAAACTTGATGAAAGTAATACTGTGTCCGACGTTTCACGAACACGGTGCATGCAAGAGAGTTTTTATTGCCCATCATAGCTGACAAATGGACACCATGAGCAATTAGTGAACTCGTTTCTAAGTCGAGTTTAACCATTACTGCGCCATCCTAGTCATGGGTCATGAAGATTTTTATTCACAAGAATTTATCGCAAACAGTGGAAAAGCTGTGATGCTTCTTGTACTTCGGTTTCATTTGTCGAGGTCTGCGATTCGTATTGAATTGAAGCATTGTAATTATGCTTGCTGGTACAAAAAACGCCTGCAAAAGTTCTGATGCATCTAGTTCATCACAGCACAACTTCAGAGACTCATCATTCAAATTCAATTAACGACTTCCTGACTCGAATGTTAGGAAGAAAGTTGAAGGAAGACTAGAGTGGTAAGTAGAACTAGTCAATGGTACCACAGAAAAGAGTTCTGCGCGGCGAGGCGTTTTCATTTTCACCAGTCTTGCACGTTAGTCACCATAGTGAACTATGATGAAATGAAGCTTTGTTATTATTAGATTGGCTATAATATTACCGTTGTCTGCCAAAATTTTCAGACAAGTTTCTCGAAAAATACTCTGAAATGTCTTGGAGTACAGTTCAAGGAACTGATGTACCTTTTTTTGAAAAAAAAATGAATCCAGCTAAAGTTACATGGAAACTTATCAAGATGCCTACACGCAAAAATTTGATACGAACATTTGCTCTTCACTAGTGACAAAAAAAGGTCTAACTCCATAGAGTCTGCAAGTTTTAATTTGTTTGGCCGAGAAGAGCATGTACATTTTCAACTCTAATTTACTTCTTTTATTTCACACCTCTGATGTACCCCTTAAATGTTTGCGCTGCAGTTGAAAAAAATTGAAGTTCTCACAAAAGCTAAATTCACTCCTTGCAATTCTCGTGCAACCCCAATGCAAACGCATCTTTCCTCATTAGAAGTAGTTCCTGTTATTTAACAGAAAGCGATTGTTGGACACATTAACACGATGGGGTAACAATCACTTGCCAGACAGAACCAGTTGCGCTTAACGCTTTAAATGTCAAAATTAGGCATTCAAGTGTTAATAGAAAAGGGAAGATTCAATTGCACTATGAAACTAAGCAGTAGTAGCGACAAAGCATTGGCTGAAATTCATAACGAGCTGCAAGGTGCAGAAAACGTATCACTTGTGTCTTTTATACGTATTGAGACCTATGACATAGAAAGCGTGATTCGCGTTTCAGTGCTTCTTGGAGCTTCCACGAATCCAGACAAGGAATATGAATTCGTGCCAATTGGAAAGGACAGTTTCAAAAAGGAATTTACCACAACCAAAACAATAATGTCGGTTATTTTCGTCTGCTTCCAAATGTACAACAGCAAATCGCAAATTCTAGAAATATGCCCACAATGACTCCAAGCCAAGATGTAGGCGGAGGAGGAAGCCCAATGATGGCACCTACTCCATTGTTTGTGAGTTTGCCAAAGAAATTTGTAATGAATTGCAGTCCATAAATGCCTTCAACTTTCTCAAAATCTTTTAAGGTATAATTTAATCTTTTGCTCAGAGGCTACAGTTACAGAGTCCGCTGATTCAACCTACGATTACCGGTACGCAAAACAACATTCCCAGAGCTCTACGGTTAGTATAAAACGTGAATCCTGGGCGGTATCCATCAATCTCCTATATGAGAAGGGGTTCCTGTACAAGTCGCAGCCGTATAGGCGTGGGCCTGGCGCGAACCGAGAACACGAAGCCAAGCTGTGATTGAGCTCCTATCTTTTTGAAAAAATGTTCCGATTTGACATGTATGGCCATGTCGGGCACGGCAGGTCTCTGCTACCCGTTTGCACCGCGCGCCCCATACTTTCATAAATTATGGAATGGCTCTCTCAGCTCTCCAGGCACTCGTTAATAATGGGCCGAACAGATGTGGGAGATTGATAAATACCGTTCCGTAAAGTTTTTCTGCCACATCTTAAAATCACTTTTTTTCAGTCCACCTGGACCACCATTACCTCAAACGCCCCCCTATGGTCTTGGCTATGAATTGGGCAACATGCTAGGAAAAATTATCGACAGTGTCAGAGATCTCGTTGGAGTAACTTTGGCAAATGCAATCCCTCAACCGATGCCCTTGTTAACAAACAGATGAATTTGTTTTATTCTCCAATGATAGAAACGGTTAGGAAATAGGAACGAAGAAAACAAAATGGGAAAAAAATCATTTGAGATCATATGTTCTGTTGACCACGCATTTGATGGGATATGAACCTGGTTACGTTGTACAAATGAAGAATTGCGAGAATTATGAATTACATGTATTTGTGACTAGAATTAGCATCAAGCGTTGCACAAACATCACCTTAAATCTGAAATAAATTTTTGCAAGAAGGAAACAAAAACAAATCGCATTTGAGACGAAAACCCGGCAGGAAGAAAATGCAGATCTGCGAGTCAAAACTTAGGAGAGGCCGTTTTGCACGGTACTGGACTATCGTAGCTGCAAAGCAAATCCTGCGCTCGACAGCGGCCCTGTATGGAATTATTCTCAGAGCGTTTCGCATGCGAAAGGATCTTCATCCTCGAAATCATAGTTTCAAGTTGTGAAACATCGTTAGCATTGTCCTTCGTAGTCTTTGGACATATCTTGGACTAGTGGGCGATAAATACCAGCTGTGCTCAGATTCCTCAATTTCGACGGAGTTTCAACGCCGCTAGTTTTCTTCAGGGGACAGCTTTGTCTCCTATCCGCTGTGAAAACTCGTCCTACTGAATTCGTCAAAAGGGTGCCGGAGAGCGATTCTGTAAGGAAATTCTGTTCTTCAGCATGGAAATAAACGAAGCTCGAAGTGTCCAGACAAATCTGGGTAACTGATGTAATGGCTGAGGGCAAACGCACACATTCATTTATGGCTAATTCAACCGTAAACCCCAACTCAAAAGTAGCGTCCCAAATTTGGGAGCATGGTTTTTCGTCTGGAAATTGTTGAGGAAGCCATAACTAAGGCACTGCCTGGCAGAACAAATGATTCATTCACGGCCGAAAAATTCGTCCCCAAACCCTCCGCACCTGTGCCGTGAGTAACTAGCGAAAGGCTTAGGACGGATCCCAGCACGGTAGTCTTGAAGTGGGCGAAGTCATTTTCGGGTTACGATCACGGCGCAGGCGCGAAGGGGTTTGAGGACGGACTTCTCAGCCGCGAATGGATAATTTGCGCTGCCGGGCAGTGCCTTAGTTATGGCTCCCTCATCAGTTTCCACACCCAAAAACCCATGCGCCCAGATTTGCTAGGCAATGGCTTTGATCCGTGCTCTTATCAAGAAACAACCAGTGTTCCTAATAAAAAACACGATTGGAGTTTAACATCGATTTCCTTTGGCACGAATGGATCATATTAGCCGCCGCTTGAGCGACGAACGGCGCCTGATCTTACATATGAAAAAATCTCGTAACCAGATTTTCCTGGAGACTTCTTGAAAAGATTCTGCTCTTAAGGGTGATAGAATGAAGCTCCTTAAGAGGCTATGTTATGCAAAGTGAAATAACAGAAGTCTATCTATATTAGGACTGCAGTGCAATTACAATATTTCGAGCGTTATACCTTCCCGAAAAACAGTAGAAGTGGAATCATTGCACAAATACTGTACAATGCTGTGAAGATATGGTAGTCTTGCTGGTAGCCCTGTTACTCGACCTGGATTTCATTACTTACCTTGCATCTCCAAAAGTACAATCTAATCCTACAGGCAAGAAGAGCCCATAAACCTGAGATTAACTGACCGATTTTCCCATGCATTTTTCTTTGTGCGAGCCGAGTCAGCCGCAGTCTGAAGTGGCGTGAACCGAGGCAAAACAGAATGAAGTTTGAAGCTTTTCCACAGATTACAAGGGTACTAAAACATGGGATAGGTTTAGCATTATCAAAGCAAAAAAATTCATTCAAACCTGCAAATCATAGTGAGGTCATATAGGTCCTCCTGGGGAAGGTTATAAGCAGTCCGGACTAATTGCGCTAGTGCTGACGGACCATTCGTCAAAGTGAACATTGTAACTATGAAAGTTACTGTCAATGTGACTCGTTGTTCGGTCTTCTGCATCTGATTTTCATTGGTACGTCTATAAGGATGAATAATTCAAACATCATCAACCAGAAGTTGACATCTGAACAGATCACCTTTCCGCCACATCACTGGCAATTGCGAGATGCTTCTGTCGTCTGCGTAGTGCGCAAAGTAACATAAGATTAAGCACGGTTAGAAGAATAATAGGTAGAATGATCATGGTCAGCACATAAATCAGCACGCATAAAGAAATGCTTTGTTGAAATGCAAGAGAAAATGGATTTGGTCGATTTCCAAACCATGTGCTATAAATTTTCGTATTTTGCAACAGAACTACACTAGAGCGAAGCAAACATTTTGTTACGTTGGCTTCAATTTCTTCTCTCAATTTTTGACAGCGTAAAAGCGAGAATGAAGGAGGAAGTTGACGAAAAGAATAAGAAGGTAGCTAGAAAGCTGCCGACGGTGGATTGTTTGCCAACTCTAACATAAAGGACAACAATCTTGACTGCTCAAAGTTTTGGTTGGAATTGTGATACAAATAAGTATGATATTTGCTGATGTGAAGGGAAGAGAAGAAAAAACTTCATTTTTGACTTTTCATGCAGAATACATCGTCAGCGGTAAAAATGAAAAGCAATCTTTTTCTACCTATGTATGGTGGTGGCGATATCAAACATCAAATTTATCCAAAAATTCGATACTCACTCGCTATAGACCGGTAGACATCTGGAATAAAGCTGAGTCTCGTTGCAATATGAGCGTACAAGGCAGTAGTATTCGAAATGTTGGTAAAAAGTCAGCAAACCAGTAACGGCAACGATGCATATTATTACAGCTGGAAGTTTCCTGTAAAAAAATGCTGTGCTAAAATTTGCAAAATTTAGTTCTGATATGAGTAACGGCGAGCTAGCACCATAGCACTTCAAACCAAATGACAGCGCTTTATGGCATCATGGCTATGCCACTCTAGACAGTATCTTTGGCAATTTGGGCGACAATGGCTAACGAGTCATGACTAGATTTCAATAATCTTTAGGGTTTCTGATCACTAGCGAGTTATATGGAAGGCGATTATAAGTCGACAATAGAGAGGCGACGAATCAAGAATGCAACAACATTCTAAGTGCACCTCGTCAGAAACTATTATAACTATCGCTTACCTACGCACCGAGAATACAGCTATGTATGCGACAAGGATGCAACTACAAGTTTGAGATGGCAGCGAGGCACAACAGCAGACAACGTTCTGGATGCACCCCGACCCAGAATGGCAAGGTATGTACCCTCGATATTAACCCATTTTCTTCCCTCAACATGACGTATATTACGTGAATTGCTGAGGCGCCACCCGCTTCAGGCTTGCGCCACTTGCTTGCGCATCTTTGACGTGGTTTGTCAACGAGAACAACGTGGGAACGCCTGCGCCACGTTACGCCAAACGATGATCCCGCAACGAGGTGCAAGCCCGAAGCGAGGCGAAGCCTTACCAATCCACGTAATCCACGTCATGTTGAGGGAAGAAATACGGGTTGTTATCAAGGGTACCTAAAATGCCACTGCGCATGCAATGCATCTGTAAGTGGACAGAAGATAGGATATGCACCCAGAATGCGAGAACATTCTAAATGCACCTAGACACGGACGGATTGAGATTGTCGCATGCACGTGTAATGCAACTGCGTATGCAACTGACATGCAACTATAGGTGTACAAAAGATGGCGGCATCCAAAACGCAACAACATTTTAAATATAGCTCGGCTCATATTGTCGTTCATTGTATGAACCTAAAATGCAACTGGGTTGTGCAACTGTAAGTGGATAGAAGATAGGAGATACACCCAGAATACTCAGATTGAAGAGACCGTATGCAACTAGACTACAACTGCTTATGCAACTGGAGGCAACTATAGGTGGACAAAAGTGAGCAATGCATCCAAAACGCAACAACATTCTAGATGCACCTCGACACAGATTGCGGTTCACCGTACGCACCTAAAATGCAACTGAGTGTGCAACTGGAATACAACTGTGAGTGGACAAAAGATAGGAGATACAGCGAATATGCACGAACATTCTAGATCTCTACTCGGATTAAGGTTAGTGTATGCACCTAACATGCAACAACGGACGCAACTGGAACGCAATTGAAAGTGAGCATCTACGGGGTGCATGCAGAATGCAACAAAACTCCAGAGCTCACCGTATGCACCTAAAATGTAATTGCGTATGCGACTGAAACGCAACCGTTGTGAACAGATTAAAGGCAGCGTCCGGGCAAAATTTCGCCCCTCATGTTTCTGCCATTCTGGGGCCTTTCCGCGGCCCTGACTAAGTTGTAAAGCCCAAATTTGTTCAAAACTCCCAAAAAACCCGGTTCTTGGGGACCCTCTCTTCAAGGAGCGGACGAGTTTTAAATTGCTCGCCCCCATCGTCATGCCAGCGGAAGGAGCTGCAACTGCACGGATGCAGTTACACTGTAGTGTGCAATGCAACTGCAATGCAACCGCACACCTGCGTAAGCACTCGTCCTCAAGGGTGCTCTGTGATACGAGGGGGCGGCTTGTGATACGTATCACAGGCCCGTATCTCCTTTTAGAGGGCACGTCAAAGGATTGGACCAACGCAGATCGAATACTCATGGGCCCCTCTTTACAACTATGTGCTAATCTGGGTGGATGGATCTTGCCTGGATGCTGCCTTTAAAGGTGATGCATCCAGAACGCAACAGCATTTTACTTGCACATCGACAGACATACTAGGTGCTGTTCAGAGTAAGCACTCAGTGCATCTATATTAAGGGCCAGGCATACTTCACGCGATTTCAGTCGCGGCGCGATTTGGCAATTCGCCAGAAGTCTTCAGATCCAACGCTAGCAAACTGCACATGTATAGTGTGTATCACTTATGTGAATTGACAAAATGACTTAACTTCAGTACATTTGAAATGTGCTTAGGCCCCGGACAGACTTCACGCGACTTAATCGTCGCGACCTAATCGCCAAGATTTCCATTCATTTTCATTTCACATTCAAAAATTTCGGGCTGGAAAAGTATTACAACCGAATGCAAGTTGATCGACACGGAATGATGTTGTAACAGTTGTCTCGTCGCAATTCAGTCGCGACGATCAAATCGCGTGAAGTCTGCCCGGGGCCTTACGGTGAGTTATGGACAGTTGGAATAATCAAGTCGCGTCGCGACTGAAATCGCGTGAAGTATGCCCGGCCCCTTATGCAACTGAGGTGAAGTCGTCAAGCGGACTGAAGAGGCAAAGCAACGAGAACGCAGCAACAATTTTGCGGCACAGTTCAACAGAGATAACAGCAGTTCCGTGTGCAACTGCAATGCAACTACAGGAGGCAACTGATATGCAACTGATATGTGAAGGACATAGGCATTTTAATCAATACTTTCATTACGTTTACATCCTATCTGTCATCATTTCTCAGACCTCAGAAGAATGTGCAAGTTTCAATTAAGCTGCTCTTGTAAATCTTGTGTGATGATTCGAACAAATTCTATAGTAGGAACTCATGTCAGCTGCGAACAGGAAATTTTGCAATTTTGCTTTATGCACTCAAAAAGAAACCAATCAAACAAGGACCTATGGAACACTGCTTGCAACTTTTTGTTATTTCAAGCTCTACTAGTTTACTATTAGGTTGTCCGGAAATTAATGCCCGTTTTGAATTTCAACCGCAATAAGTCATCTTCTCATTTCTGAATAGGCTGCAAAATCATTCGATAGAGCAAAGCAAGCTCTACAAGATGGTGAACTTGCTTTGGCAGTAGCTTTGATATACCTAGAGTTTTAAGCCAAAAACTAAAAAGATTCAGCTGCCTGAAAAATTGAAAAAAATCATAACTCACTTTATAAAAATCATACAAAAATTCTAACTTGTCACGTAGACACTAACCACATAAGACATCTACATCTGCCGTTGCCGTAATTTTTCCGTCATCAGAAATCAAGAAAACGGAAATTTTCGTGCATCTGCCAAAGTGATGCTGTGCCGTCCGCACATAGGTAGTTGTATACTACAAACCTGTAGAAGTATAATCGTAAATTTTCAGCTCCCTACAAGCTTTTGTTCCCCAGAAATGAATTTGGCTTGGAGCACCTGAATAGGGAAAGCTACATTCGATATTTCTCGAGAACTAAAGCTTGTAGAGAGCTGAAAATTCACGTTTGTATTTCTACAAGTTCATATTATACATCTACCTATGTGGGGCAGCACTGCATTACTTTAGCAAATGCATGGAAATTTCCGTTTTCTTGATTTCTAACAAAGGAAAAAGTGCGGCAACGGCGTATATAGATGTCTTAAGTTGATAGTGTCCACGTGAGCAAGTTAGGATTTTTGTAGAATTTTTATAAACTGATTACGGTTTTTCTCGATTTTTCGGGCAGCTGAATCTTTTATTTTTCGGGCAGCTGAATCTTTTTAGTTTTTGGCTCAAAACTCTGGGTGTATCAAAGCTGCTGCCAAAGCAAGTTCACCATCTTGTAGAGCTTGCTTTGCTCTATTGAACGATTTTGCAACCTATCCAGAAATGAGAAGTGTATGACTTATTGCGGTTGAAATTCAAAACGGGCATTAATTTCCGGACAGCCTAATAGTTTTGTGCATATGTTCATCCCACTAGGAATCATTATGATGACCGCTTGAAAAATGTAGTTCACCTACCACCAAGACCAAGCCGACCTAGCATATAGAGGACTTCGTATTCCAACTAGACGATCGCCACATACTACTATCACGCACCTAAATAGAATGTATTTTTAAATGAGCTACTTCACATTTTCTCAGAATTGGCATTCAAGACCATTTGAGATCATTCTAATATAATAGTTTTCAGTCATCATCTGAGCGTTCATCAGTTCAACATCATGTCGCCATAATTCAGTACTTTCCTTCTACTTTAAGAAATGGAAAACCAGTTTTTTGTTCAAATTGCATGTCAAAGCAGCGCTCGTGGAAACAGAATACTCTATCGAATTATTTGCGGCTTAATAGAGCATGAAATGTAGTCGCTTTGCTGGAAGCTGCTTCCATATACCAGTAGCTAGTTAACGACTTGCTAGTAAATCGACCATCTCGATGTGAAATGTTGGCAAACTTTGAAAAAAAAGGTAGGTTAAAAAGTTTTACAAGAAAAAAACTTACCAAATTGCCACAGCTGAGCACCAGTTCGCTAGCGAAATGAGATGGACTTTCGTATTGAAGTAGAAATATCGAAAATAATAATTGAAAGTGAAAAATGAGTAGTTAGCCAGTATATTGGGAAAGAGTAGGGACAAGAATATGATGTCCGCAAATGCCAGCGTTGCTAAGAAGGTGTTTGCCCTGAAAATATATCTGTATCAAATTCAGAATTTAAGACGCAGTTGTTGGAAGTTCAAACACGCGATTTTCTTTTTTTTGTTTCCATTAAATATAAGAATTTTCTCAGCCACTTTGCTCGCTAATGGATACTTTAGAACAGTTCAGATGGCAGTATGTGCGATTGCACATAAAACATTCTACAATTTGGGGTTTATCAATTATTTCCAATCTGTGCATTTTAAAAGTGTGCTCGGATGCGCTCTTCAATGCCTGGACGGCACAAATTGGATAGGGAACTTGGAGCATCTGTCGAATTTATTCAGATCCCTGTCAGCAAGAGAATCCTAGGAATTTTATGAGCCATTCACATAACTATCCTAAAGCACTAAAGTGCAAATAACTATATTACCAGATTGAAACATATTTTCATGACATGACACCGATTCTCTATTGAAACGTAATTTCATTCTCTCCAAAGTGATTGATGCGAGATGTAATTTCCTCATTCCAACCATGTGAGAGAACCTTTGATCTGAGAGGAACCAATATGAAAACAATGGAGAATGAGTTCTTGGTAATGATTAGGACTTATGAGTGAATTACTGCACGCACTATAGCTAATATTTCGTCCATTTATGACGCCCTTAGAGTTCTTGAGATCGGATGACAAATAAGGTACGAGGAACATTTGGGGATGATTGTTTGAAAGAGGATGAACTGAAACACATCTGCACAGAAGTAAGCTTAAAGCTGAGATTTTACAATTGTATTAGGACCTGCCAAAAATGCTAAAAAATGCCAAAAATCCGATTTTTTTTCGATTTCGCAGATATGTTTTGATATACTTCAAAGATACAAAATTACGCGTTTCTCTTGGTGATTGGAGCGAAAATAGATGTTGGTCCTTTTAGCCCTACTTCTGGGCTGTCGACGCATCTTTTTCGGAATAAGGTACTGAATGGATGTTTTTTACAAATAAGAAGTTATGAGCGCTTATTCAAATGTGCAAGTACTACAAACAGAGCACTTAAAAATACTCTAAAATAAATTTATAAACTGCCATTATTTGAGGGCTAGCAAGATTTTAGCAACTCACTCTATCCAAAATGCAGATTCAATTTTTTCTAAAAAAACGCTCATAACTGCTCGTCCATAAACGTTCTGCAGATAAGGAAGGCAGTTTTGGATTTAGCGGTCTAAGCCCTCTAATATGGTGTACTTTTCATTTAGAAAGGCGGCTTTGAGCTTACAAGCTTTGTTGGTGTTTTCAATGCAAGATTTATAGACGATCCGATGGGTTACGGTAGCAAGACTATTACCTGCTTCGCATGCTTTTGTCTAAAAGTACAGATAAGTTCAGCACATTTCCTAGTATGCCGAATACGGCAATGGCTGGGTAGACGTATCTGAAATCATAATACTTTACAAATCAAGAATACAGTAGATATGTAGCACGGATAGATCCCAAAAAAACGAAATGTATACAAACCTTTGCAGATTATATTCCAGAGGAGTTCCATTCATCATCTGCTGCTTTTCTGTCAGGCACACATGCGAAAAATTCGCAGCCATCTTCCTAATTGGCAAAAGCTTACAAAAACCTCTAAAAGCGATAAATTTCACCGTAAAAACGTCAATGCTAAACCATCTCACGACAACAATCACGTGGAGCCAGTATATTTAGGCAATGCATAAGTGGAAATGAAGGTTATTGTGTCGGAGGTTTTGGCGCATGTTCAGCCCCGACATGAGCATTTCGAATGCAGTCTTTACGTTTGATTGGTTAGCGAAAACATTGATGGAGGGGGGGGGGGCGAGGTGTGTTACGCAAAGGCGGAGTCCAGGCGAGGAATCAGAATCATGGAGATAGCAAATAAACTCATAAATAACACTAAGAAAAGCTCATGCTCGCGTCGTACATCACACTGGAATAGATATCAACTTGCGCTTGAAATTTTTTTGATGAATTATTGCACCAATTCCTTTGCTACTGCGCCGCCGCCTGCACATTATTTCGCGACTCCTTGCTCGATGTAAAGCACACCTTTTTTTGTACAAATGAAACACAAGACTAACATTCAAGCAATATCAGTTAATGGCTAAGTGACTTCATACGTAGGCCGTGTAACATGCTAAATGACGTCAATCATGGATACTGCGGCTGAAAATAAACTAGCATCAGGGAAGTACTAAATGCATATAGTTTCGACAACCTGCGACCCCAAATGTAATTCCTGGACTTGCATAAAGCTGAACTGCACTTGCAGTTACTCTAATTCTGAACATTCTTTTTTGATGGTGATACAAAGCCAGCCAAATGGAAAATTATTTTCACAATTTGATTGTTTTCTGTTAATTTAGCGCTTAAGGACTATTTGCCTAGGTTTTATGCATTTTGGAGCAATCACATTTACGAGGTATGATGCATTTTTCAAGATCTCATCTCTGCAGAAATGAACAGATATTTTGCTATTGCAGATATTCGACCTTACAATGAACACAAAGGAAATAACCAGACTTTGGAACTCTTTCAGTGTTCATGGCAAAAATGGCAAAACTGCGCATTTCGTATGAATGCTCCGCGTAAGGATTAGCACTCATATTATGGCAATCACTAATAAATTCGCAAATCCCCTGAAGCGAGATCATGGCAGAAGCATATAGTGTGATACTTATTGGCCACGAGAATCTTTCCCATACAACCAAAAAAGAGGGGTACCAAAACAAAACTGCGCTTTGACAATCTGTGTCTGTAAGCTGCGTGTCATGGAGCAGAGATTTCAAGGAGATATATAATGGGTTTCAAAAAAATTTCACAAATTAGTTAATAAGCTTATATACTAATGATTTATCTAATAAAGGATTATTTGCTATATGAAAACAGGATAAAACAAGTCGTACTTGTTCAATGTGTGCAAAGCAGTTCTCTTACGAATTCAATTCAAAATGGATGATAATTCGAATAAGCAAATTATTTATGAAAATGTGGACAATACAACCTTGGTAAAAATTTGACTTAGTCTAAGATACACTGCTCAAACTTCGCGAGTGGTATATGGTAAATAATAGGTTAGTGCAAAAGTTCCGTAGCACCATTTTTTGAAAAATTATAAGCCTGCTCACTCTACGATTTGCATAAACTTGAATTTACTAGGTAGAAGAAATTATGTTCTTTGTGCTGGCACTTTTGCTGCTCTTCAATAATGGGTAAGCAGCAGGAGATTACAACCACTTCAGCTTCGTTCATTTCTAGCTAGGTCGTTAAAATTATAAAACTTGCGATAAAATTCGGAGCAAAAAGTAAAGTGAGTGTTCTGATATCTTGTTCATCCCTTCCATTTGCGCAAGGTTTGCGTTAAACGTGCGCTTCGTGAAGAATTACGATTTTTGGGCAAACAGTACAAAACCGCAGATTTGATTTTTTTTGGAAATTTTTCCGAAATTATAACTTTTCACAAAGATGTTCTATTGATACAAGCTCTGCACTGTGGGAAAAATGAATAAAAAAGCTTTTATTGCAGCTTGCTTTTAATTTACTGCAAGTTTCAGACTTTTCAAAGCCCGACTTAATATGATATGAGAAAGTTGGGATTTCATTCTAATTCTTCAGTCTGAAGGCTACCCCCTACAGAAAAGCCGCAAAGGCTCTTTCGCAAGGAATATGGTTCTTTCTAATTGATCGAAAATTACGATTTTAAAAAACGGCGCGACAAAATTTCTGCGCCAGCCACACTCGAATCCTCACAGATTTTTGCTCAGATGAGCTACTCACTGCGCTGATATATAACTACTCGTGCATATAAATACAGCTGCTAGTGACACTATAATTTACAGAACAAGATAGAAATTCTGAGGAATGCGAGTCTTCAAAATGGGTTCATTGGTGCAATTGGAGGTGACCGTCCTTCGAAGAGATATGGCACTGCGGGGCAAATGCCCCAGTGGAAAGCTCGTCCTTTTTCAATGATTTGAGCGATTTTGTACAGTACTCTAGCAGAATTCTCATTTGAAGACTTGATGAATTAGGATTGCAGTTTAGCAAAGAAAATCTGTCAATAAATTAGGAGACGACAAGGTTTAAACGTTGTTTATCGTTTCTTCTCATGCTATTCATTGGCACACTTTTAGATAGTATAATTATGCATATCTCACAAAGTGAATATGATTGGGCACAGGTGCACCTCTAGAACATCTTCAGACGAATAAGTAACGGAAGAGAATAATGAAGAGAGAGTGCATAATTATGCCTCCCTAATTTACTTGTATAGTACGTCAGCTGAGGTCTTTGTATATTTGTTTTGAGTGGACCGAGCAGTATTTATTTGAGATCAAGCTTTGAGATTTGTTTGGTTAGCGCGACTATACCTGAGCTATAGCAAAAGCGTACAATTGTTTACTTGGTCTATTTCTATGGTACTCAATAATTTCGAGACGAGCAGATTATACCATAGATTGCTAGCCGCTAAATGAGCAAAACTGAGGCAATCAAGGAGATGACCAGGCGCAAAGAGGATATAGTCAATATTTTGCATTTTCAGAAATGAAGACGCAATAATACACATTTCTCTTCGAAATAAAACCGCAATTTGGATAGGTAAAGAGCTGATTGGATCTGAAACAGTGATAATTACTTTTGAAGTTATTTTTGGAAATAATTTTTGCCAGTTTTTCGACATCTAATAGCTATTGAGGAATGCAACAGTATCCTCCTACATTTATGATCTTACAAAGCAGTAATAAGGGAGTAAAATTCAGATATAAAATTCAGAAGTGCAAAGATGCAAGCAGACTTTAATTATGCATGCCCGTTGGCAGTAAATTATACGACTACAAAAAGAGCAAGATATGCAATTTTCTTCATTTATATGGAGGGATAAGCAGACCGAACTAATTTATTTTTTTAGAAACGCACAAAAAGAGATTTCAGAGCGCAGTTTAAGCGCTGGGGGCAAACTCGATTTTAGTTTAACCTCGATTATGAAATCTGTTTCCTTGGAGATCAGTAGTAGTTCTGAAAAATAGACGTCATAATTCAGCAGAAATTCAACTTGGATTATGTGGATTTATTGGTATGGCACAGGGATTAGCAAAATCAAAGTTATGAGTTGTGGCAAATATTCAAATGTAATCCCAAGGTTTCATCGCACTATGCTAACCTTCGGTCCATTGGCTTTCACTTTTTTTCAGTAGAAAACAAAAGTACATGGAATCCATGCATGAAGCATTGAGGTGGAGGATTATCGAGTATTTGCACTGCTCTATATATTTTAATGGCTTAACATCTTTCCGCCAAAAATTTCAACAAACACCAACATAAATTTCTATATCATAATATTATATTTTCATAACATCGAGGCTATATGTATTCGAACTCCATGTTATAGTACAACACTATTATTTTTTCAAAGGTGAAAGCGTTTTTAACGGAGTCGAGTGACACAGCTGGGATAAATAGGTGGTAATCCGAACATATCTAAACATGGACAAAGGGTAAGAAACGATATAATAGGAAATGACGCATTCACCCTTTATGGGATCTGAGATTGGGGTTGAGATTGCTTCAGTCTTTGGCCGTCACTCCCTCAAAAAGTGTGCAATTACAAAAAATCAAGAATATATTAGGTTGTTACATAAGTTTTATTATACTTTCGTCATCATCCTCTGGAAAACCCTAGAAAATTCGGAAAATCTCATATCTGGCATATATAAAGAAGGGATAACGGGCTAAACATTGGCATCATTTTCGCCCACACAGACATGAATCACAGTGGATATAAATTCATTCAACATTCACCTTCAAAATTTTCTTGATTTAAAAATTTAACATTCTTCTTTCATCTTTTTAAATTTTCAATGGACTTCCAATGAATGGTAGAGTTAGCTATAAATAAAGCGATTCAAAAGTTTGAGCCGTTCAATAACCCGAGTTGAATTCGCGAAAAATAATCCGAAAAAATCTCAAAAAATTCAAAAATTGTATTTATCGTGTGTGACACGTAGATACAAAATTCCATATTCGGCGTGATTTGAAAATGTGTAATCCCGTTAAAGAAAATATGAAGGTTTTTTCTGCCAAATGTAAAATAAACATACGAAACAACTTGATATGGACATCTCCAACACAGCTTCTTAACGAATTTTTTAGTAACCAATTCAATTGAAATTTACTGGGTGCCTGTTCAAGACAACCTTACTGATCTATCAAATTCGCATAAAGCAATACACTCGAATTGCAGGATAATTTTTGAGCAAACAAATATTGCTTCCTCTTCTCTCGCAGATCATAAATAAGATATCAGGTTAGCAGGACAATCGCACCATTTCATAAGTCCCTTCTCTCTCGACCGATTTACGTATTCTTCCTACTCAAAAGAAGAACTCACGTTTTTCTAATATCACCTAAAGTATCATTTGACAAAAGCAAGCTCCGGAGATGAAAGTAATAAATTTATTTTTCTATTTTCTGTGTTTCGAAAAAAATCCAAAACTTGCAACATAAATCAAAGCACTCCTAGCTTTACCACCTCACTTTTTAACTGAGCAACGTTTGCGCTAATTAAACGCCTATATGAAAAGTTAAACTTTTTGAGCAAGAACATAGAACAGCGAGTTTCATTTTTTTGGCTATCTTTGTAAAGCCAATGGACCATAAACTGTATACCGACTGCTCCGATTTTTGTTTCAAGTTTTAGAATTTACACGACCAAACAAGGCAAATACGATATTGACTAATTTTCTTAACCGGCTTCGATCTCCGGAACTTGCTTTTGTCAAAAAAATAATTTAGGCGGCGTAAAAGAAAAACATGATTTCCTTTCCTGAATTCTTGAAAATGATGCGGAGACGGACTTTGGTGCCAACCTAATATGATGACTTTATTGCAGTTGCAGAGAAAGGATAGAGCCTAAGTTTTATAGCTCCCGGACGTGATCGAGGGAAGGTTACTACTTTTTGAAGCATTGTTAAGAATGCATGACGAAAGTAAAGAAATGATAGTGGAGGTAAGCAGAAGGCAAGTGGCTCAAGACAACAGACGTATATAACTCAAAGTTATGTGCTTGCACCTCCAAGTACTTTACTTGTGTTTGTTTTTTTTTCTCTGATTGTATTGGGACCTATTAAATTCTTTTACAAAGAGACAGATTGTAACAAATAAAGATGTGAAGATAAGCAACAAGAGCGACAATAGATGGGCAAATGACTTCACATTTAGTTTTTTCTAGAATCTAGAAAGCGATCAATTGATGGAAGATTTTCTTCGTGAAGAAATGGCATTATCTTTTATTAGCCCCATATCAAGGCGTGAGAATCACAAAAAAAAACTTTTCTACAAAGAGACATTGTAACAAATGAAGATGTGAAGATAAGCAACAAACGCGAAAATAGATGGGCACATGACTTCACATTCAGTTTTTCCTAGAAGTTAGAAAGAGACTAATTAATGGAAGCTATTCTTCTTGAAGAAGCGGCACTATCTTGGATTAGCCTCATTTCAAGGTGTGAGAAATTTCACAAAAAAGAACTTTTGGTATTTGGACCCTTTACCAGTATCTGTACATTGAGTTTGAAAATCTGCCTACGCATTCTGCTTCGACGAAAGATAATTGAATTTTCAAAGTTCTCGTGTTTTTTTTTTTACATTTTCGGAGCTCTGACGCGAAAAATTCGAATAAACTATGCAATCTGCTTCTGTAGACCAAATATAATAGAAAAAAAGTAGATTTTGACATTCTGACATATTTGAGGAATTTAAATTTATGAGCTGAAGCTTGATAGAAGCAACCCTTTTCAATATACTGTGTACGTGGGAAAATGGAATTTTTTTCTTTCAGCCATTCCATTCTAATATAGACGCTCGCTCCACCCACGCAAAATAATCAAGTAATTATATGTTATTCCCGATTTCAAGCCTAAATCAACGAAACAATGCTTTGAAATATAGAATTATGGTGTCTGGATGGAACGCGAGATTGCAAAGCGAAAACAAATGATTTTTTTAGCTTACGACCACAACGAAAAAAATTTACATTTTATCTTACGGGGAGTTTTACTTTTATTCATTGCAAAGAGGATATGGATTTTTAACTAAGTGCAAATACAAATGATATTGAAAATTTATATGGCCAGTATCATAGCAAAAACACAAAGTTATTCCCAAAAATCTGAGGAAAAGAAAGTAGAAAAACGATTCTTAGCAGTAAAAATGTCATCGCAAACTCGTTCAGAATAATTTACCCTAGCAAATACTAATAAATGATGAATCGTTTACGTTTGGTAGAAACTGAAGATCATAGCCCAGTTATTAGCTCATTTAGGCTCCCAATAGTGAGCAAAATTGAAATTCTAACTTTTATGATGCGAATATTATGCAAAAGATGTTCTTACGAAGAAAAACGTATGCGGAATGACGAGCTAGATAGAGCTGCTCAGACAGACAAATGTTTCAATATGTGTGAAAATAGATTCTATCAAGCTTATGCTTTCAAGAAGCGGATTCTGTACATAAATAATTTAATGCTAGCGGCCAAAATTGCGTCTGAGAAGACTTTGCATGGAATAAATAACGAGGACCCTGTAGAAATTCATGAAGTTTCGAGAAAAAAAGTGAAACGATATTGAAATGGTCATTTCTAGACATATTTTGAAAATACTAAATTTTGAGTGATAAAAATGCGCAGAAATGACTGTAAATTCAGTCTAAACTCTAAATTTATAATGAGATATTCCTGCTCGACTTTGGAGATCATAGACTTGCTCCGGTTCAATGCTCAATAAAAAACGTACGTAAAAAGGAGTTCTTGACAGAGGGGCTCAACTTAGTACAGTTTACGACATCATGAAAATTGTCTTGAACAAATAAACTTGTTATCTTTGACACGGCGTGAGGACGAAGCGAAGAGAGATGGGTAAAAAATGCTTGGAAGAAAAAAAAGAAAAAGAGTTCGGCAAATGTATAATTACGGCAAAAATTCTCTGAGCCTTAAAGAAAATTCTCAGCCGTTTCATAGAATTTTTGAACCTGACTTTTTTCTGTCAGACTTTCTTTTCAGCACCTTGGAAACGAAAAAGATCGCCGAGAAGATTTATAGAGACAACAAAAACTCCCATCAAAGACAAATCCTTAGGGAACCCTCAGCGTAGTAGCAAAACAACAATTTCATAGAAAACAGTTAGAGCACCTAGGTTTTCCTGGTCCTTAGGTAATTCTCGCTAGATTTTTCGTGCGCTTTACAAAAATCGAAAGAATCTCGTGCAACTGACTGGTTTGTGGCTCATACTGTGAAGAAGATGAAGAATCTGTCACTAATGAGTAAGTGAGGTCAAAGTGGTGACAAAACAAAATAGAGAAGGAAGAGAGAGGAGAAACAAAGAGAGGAACATTTATGACCCTCATTCTGAGGAACCCTGCTTACTGAATGGGATTCCGAACAGAAAGAGAATGCACTGTTGGTGCCCCTATCGGGCTATTTCATCAGTTTAGGTCTCAGCCAAGAAAAACATCGACCTCAGATTTGTTTGAGCCAAATGGGGAACTTCTGGTAAGCCTCTTTCGTCCCACCTACCTCCTTCCCTCCCCCACCCCCACATTTTCACGTCATTTGTAATGTGACCCCGCAGCTACTTTTAGAAAAGAAAAGAAATGGAGTTTCCTCTCAAGGATTGCTTAGAGTTTCGAAAGCTAAAAATAACCTAAGTTCTAACTTGTCGGCGGAACATAATAAATTAATCTTGTTTTCGCAACAGTGTGATTCGAAATTACTGTACTATAGGTGATCGCGAACATGTGTGTGATTGCGGACAAAATCGATCAGAAACATGCATTTGAAAACGGTAATGACTGCCTGTAGAGTAAAGAGTCAAATGTTACTTTGAAAAAGTAGTTCACAAATCCAGCAGAAGAATGAAATAAAAATTGTTTCTTGTATTTGAAAAGGAAAGGAATGCAACGGAGTGAAATTTTGCCCTCAATCGAACCAGTAGAAATAAAGTGACAAAAAGATTGATTCAATCGAATTTCCAGAGAACCGGAAAACATATAAGCCACAATTTCGAAAACCGCAAACTTGAAAGCATTTGTTTTTTGTTTTTAAACGAAGGCGTCCATATCATGAAGTTGACGGACAGCTGAGAGGCTCATGTGATTCGATCATTTCACGCACAAATTTCGAGTAATTGATGAAATGTTTTGCAGGAAAGCGAACAAAGGAAACTTTATAGATATTAATTGCTCTGAAGATTTTGCTAGACAGGAATATTAGCAAAGATTTGGAAGAATTTGGACAATAAAACTTTATCTCCACTTTCTCAACTTTGAGAGGTCTAAAAGTTTCAAAATACTCATAATTACACAATTTTTGGAGCCTAATCAATCACCTCACACAGGGAAAAAGTGAAACCCCGAAAAACAACTTGGCCCATCTTTACGACCTCAACAGCTGTTTGCTTACCCTTCAACTTTGAGGGTACATGCATCCGACCACAACATTTTGGTGTTTGGTTCAGGCAAAGAAAAAAACAACACAAAAAATCTCATTCGTTGACGTTAGACAAGGGCTTAAAAATTAATTAAAGCAGGATAACTCTTTTAATTTGACGCTAGACTTTTTCGGAGGGCTGCTAAAAGTGGAAAAAAGCAGAATATGGAAAAATTTTTTACTTGATTTCATTTTTTGGAGCGCTTCAAAAACTTATCGAAATGGAAATAATATTTTTACTTGTCCCCAGACTTTGCAGAAGCTGTAATTAGAAAAAAGAGAACAGTACATATTGAAACAATCTACTTTTGCTTGACATTGGACATTTTTTGGAAGCCTGAAATAAGTGACTGGAACAGAAAACTATTTTTGCTTTTTCTTCAAAAAAAACCATTTCAGACATTTGAATGACTAAAGCAGATAAGTGGAACAGACTGGTACGTGAAACAATGTGAAATTGTTTTGGTGACGTGAAGTTTTTTGAGCATGTGGTAGGGTTAATTTTAGCCAACGACTAGACATAATTTTCGTCTGTTGATGAAATGTCGGAAAATGGAAGGAGACAATGGGAAAATTGGAAGAAAATGGGAATGCATATGTATTGGTGTCAATGTTGGATGTATTGCCTTTCAAATGCAATTATCTGCAAAAAGAAAAGGTTTTAGTAGTTGCTTTTTGCGAAAATATTAGGTTGGCACATAAGTTTTGCAACTTTTTCTTATAACTCGTGTATTTTACGATGTGGCGCTTCTATTTTCAGGTATTATAATGAGTATCATGTGAACAGCGAAAGCAGCCATTCCTGCCGTATTCCAACATCACGTTCGAGAGTTACGGTAAGGCAATTTTTAAATGGGAAAGAAAAAGGAATTGAAACGGATTAGGGTGAAACTTGGTCTAAGGGGGTTATTCGACATCCTGATTACGAAAATGATATTCATTTTGCTTGAAAAAATTATTTTTCTACGAAAAAGTTGAATTACAAAAAACCACTAGGCTAATTTTTGACTCTTACAACAATTGAATATGATATTCGTATTCAGCATGTCAAGTTACCCCATGGTGCAAAGTTTCGCCAAAATCCGACAATTCTGACTCTTTGGCAATAATGAATTATCCAAGCTACTTTGACGCATTCGATTTGTTCGAGTTTATGCAATCGCCAGATTTCGATTTAACAATGAATCACGATTCTTTTTTCGCTGGGTTCAGTAGCCACCCTCTGAGAACATTTTGCTTACAGTTCCAGCTGAATTTGGTTGACTTACTTTCTGTAGGTCTTCATTTTTGTTGAAAAAACCACAAAACCTCAATTTTGACTGCTTTTAGGAGAATACGCAGATTTTTTCCATTTTGCCACGAAAAATCAAACGGTTTGCGCAGATTTATAGCGCACTTCCGAGTCTACATAATGCCAACATTTGGATGCGCCTTATTCATAGAGAACGAAGTTATGGACAAGGTTGCAAAACTTATGTGCCAACCTATTATTAGGTTGTCCCGAAAATTCGTTCGCACCATTTTTAAAAATTCATAACTCCTGTTCTTTAGACCGATTTCCATGTTTTCATTTTTATCTGAAAGAGCAATTCATTCTCTTCATAGAAGTACCTTAGCGGCTTTCTTTTGAGCATACACTGCGTAGATAGGAGCGGTAGAAGAAATTTAGTCAAATTTTGAATTTTCTGTGTAGGGCATAAAAAATCTAAAACTTGCAGTAAAAATCGGAGCAATCAGTACTATAGGTTCTATAACCAACTCTTTCTAACTGTGCAAAGCTTGCGCTGATTGAGCGTCTCTATAAAAAGTTACGATTTTCGAGCAAGCAATACAAAAGGGGCGAATTTGATTTTTGGCATTGCGTAAATCATAAGTTTTCGTGGAGACGCTCAATCGGCGCAAACTTTGCACTGTTAGAAAGAGCTGGTGAAAGAACCTAAAATACCGACTGCTCCGATTTTTGTTGCAAGTTTCTGATCTTTTATGACCCTACACGAAAAATCCAAATTTTGAGTGATTTTGGTTTTCAGCTCTATCTCCTTCATTTATACACATTAACAAACAATTCAGAAAAAGATGCAAAAAGAATGAGTTTCTCTCTTATGCAAAATTTTGATCTTGCAAATTCGTAAAGAATTTAAAGAGTTATGAGTTTTCGAAAATGGTGCGAACGAACTTTCGGGACACCCCAATATTATGTCCTGGCCTATTTCATATTTCGAAGAATATTTATTTGCAGGACTAATTTTCAAGAAGTTTAAAAACTCGTATAGAGACTTGGCTGCTTTTCAAAGCTATCATTTACTGATCTGCACTCTTCAATTCAAAGAATCCCATTTTTTGCGTTATCTCTAATCCGTTCGAGATACGCTTTTGGATTTTCGACTTTTGCAACTAGAGGAAACTCAAAAATTCCGGAAAAGACAATTCTCCAAAATTTCCGTGATCGAACCCCTGAATATGCAAACAAACCACATTTCATAGATCGATTTTTGATTCTTGCTACTTTGCAGAACAGTATTGCTTATTTTTCTTATATCAATTACACCACATGTAGATGTAGAAGTAAACTGAATATAGAATAAAATAGACACAGTAATTTTTGAGTAGATGACAACAAAATTTCCGAAAAAAAAGGAGCACCCCCTTTAACTGCACTCCGAGCATTTATTTGCTTTGATAAAAAAAAGAAGGATGAAATGGTATTCAAGGTCTACAAAATCCTTCAAGTACATGGTCATAGCCTATTATAAAGGTAGAATAAATAGAAAACCGTTTGTACTGCCTTACAAAGGGTAAATAAGTTTTGTCGTCGTAGTTCCATATATGGCACTTGACGTTGAGTGCGCCAGCGATGGACTAGAAGCCCCGTAAGTTCACCTTAGAACAACCTCCTCCTTGAGCCAGTACGAGTGCAAAGAGCGAAGTTTGCGTGAGCATCAACCATTAGTACTAAAGAGTATGCGAGGTACTCGAAAGGGACCATGGTCGCTCATATTCTTCAATCTCATCTGCGTCCGGACCCTCAGGGTATGAATAGTATAGTCGTAAATTATAACTTGGTGGGTGGTTTGCAATCGTATATGTTCGTTGCACGACCCCAGTTGAACTTTGAGCTCACTTTGTTATTTTTAGGGTTTTGGAGCGGACTTAGACAAGGCTTAGGGTTTTACTACACAGAAATTTTTATGGAAGGAGAAAAATTCTAGTTTTACCCTTTAGGAGAGCTTGAGAGCTGAAGAGGTAAGTGCAGCCCCCCTCATTTATAGCCCACACAGTGGCGGACGAAGGAGGGGGGGGGGGATTTTTCATCGCACATTCTATAACCTTGTAAGTAACTTTCAAAAATCTCGCGATCCATCCTTGAGGGGAGAGGGGGAGGCCTCTGAACGGAAATTCTAGGATCGCCATTGCCTACTGATAATTTTAATGAGAATAGATTCACTTCCTTGAGTGAATCTTATGTTTTTCAATAGTTTGACCTCGTTTCTCAATAAGGGTGAGTCGATTATTGGGGGTTAATGTAGGCGTCCAATGCAATGAATGAAAGTTTCTGAGGGCTTAAGAGCGTGTTTCATAAAATGTCCCTACTATTTTGTTGATATGTCTCTTGCTTCAATGTTTTTCTTCATTCTCAACGTATCTTTCTGTAGAGCGGGCTTCAACTCACAACTGATTTACGGTATGGAGAGAAGCACCGATTGATCCTCAGCGTAGAAGAAGGAGCTTCCAGCATGCAGATCCGTAGAATAATGTTTAGAAAACGTCCGAAAAATCTGAATAGCAGGTAGATGGATTTTCATGCGCGCTGATTTTCCAGAATCTCTTTGCAGATTTTGTTGAGTCTTCTGAATAGAGGAACCTAAATTACTTTGAAAAAAAAGGTGGTTTGACTGACATGACTTTTAACACTCTGACGACAGCGTGCGTTTTTAATTGTCTGCCTCGCACAATGCCTTTCACGGATAAGTCGAAAATTTTTTTAGTCAAAATCATGCAGATGGTCAACTACAGTATACATACAGTAATCCTATGCAGGCGAGAAACACGAGTGCATTTTCTGCGATTGGAGCGTAAGAGAAGTTCTGAGACGAATGTATTCTAAAATAGCAGTTTTTCTGATAAAACTTTAGCCATGACCCACCATATGAGTTACATTGTCCCAAGGCAGACATTGTATGACCCAGCATGTGGGTCACGTTGTCATCAATGTGTCAAAAAGAATGGCTAAAGTAAAGGATCTTTCTAGTAAATTCAGGAATTCTGAGCGCAATGTAAGAGCCTTTAGCTTGTTCGTTCTCATGCGAAAAAAATGTTCACTAATTTTTTCTCCATACTGTGAAATGAAGTCGACCTGCTCTATAGAATCATACCCTAATAGCGGAGAAAAACACTGATGCGAGAGAGTTATCTACGTTCAAACCGTAGGAACATTTTTAAGGAAACTGTATACGCCGTTTTGAGATAAATTGAAGCAGTTTTTCACATCAACAAAATATTCATCATTACTTTTCGTTGAAGGCGGAAGATGGACCCATGAGAAAGATTTTTCAGATATGACTACGTTTGCAAAAGGACTAGAGAATGTTGAGTCGAGAATTTTAGGGCGAAGGTATCGAGTTATTTCTTGACTTCCACCCCCATTCGTACGACAAAACTCCGGTAGATTCTCATTATAATGCGATTTAGGGTTGGATTGATCCTAAGAAAACCTCAAGTTTTTTTCTTTTTTTTTGTCTGTGGGAAACAATTTTCTAGTTTTACTGAGAGGAAGCGCTAAAGTTACTGCTCCTTTCTCAATCATAGATCTATGCGTGAGCCGAGAGTAATCGATGAAGAAGAGGAACCTCATATGACTTGAGTTTTCAGTACTAAAAAAACGGAGTCGAAATATTTTGAGCGCGGTTGAAGAAGCACGCGTTTTTGCTTTAGTGATTTAGGAACCCAGGGCACAAATGCAAGGAAATTTCCAATGACGGAGTGAGGATGTGGGAATTGTCAAGAAAAAAGACGAAAAGCTTGAATTTCAGTTTTGAACGATGAATGACAAACATGCCCAAAGTGGAACAAAATATTTTTTGAGAGTTATAGTCGCAAGACTAATGCATAATTAAATCGTTAGCGAATATGTATACAGCCCTGCAGATATCACATTTTATTTGATGAATAAATGATTCGATTCAGGCCAAAATAAACAAACCTGAATTATTTCAACAAAACGAGAAAGTGTAAGCTTCCCCAAGGCGGAAGAAATAGTTTCGACAAAAATAGTTTCGAGCGTTTGAGAGTAACTCTTCGGGCAAAACACGTGGAAAGGTAATTTCTAGGAGATGAACACGAATAACTGGATGTTTTCGTGAGCCACTAGCCACTAACAAATTACGTCCTTGTTTGGGGGCCCTTGGAGTGGAACGATTTGAAAGCTGGTCTCAAAGAGTGCATTGTTTCAGATTTAGCGCTTGAGAGGACAAAAAATGATATCAATTTTATGCAAAAATTGTTTGAATCGTTTAGATGTTCGCACTGCAATTCGTGAGAATTACAGGGAATATATTTGAATCCTATGTTTGAAAGCCAAATAGTGCATCATTAGATGGATAACAAAGGCTATGATTCAAAAATGGTTGGAGTCTGCATTATGAAGCAGACATTTTCAGCGAAATGTGTATCATATTAAAATAAATGGTTACATTTTGCACATCCAACGCCAAATGATCCTCATTCAATTTTCGAGTGTCAAGATATATTTATTTATAGAGGCATTGAGTCCAATCACAGTAGAATCAAAAAGCCTTATCTAACAGAATCTGTTCTATTTCTATTCCCCCGATTCAGAAGGTAATGTTTAAGCACAGCATAACTCGAAAATTATTACAGTAATTGTCCACTCTCTCCTACTGCTCTTGAATAAGATTTTAGGGGAAGGGAAGTGAATGGAGAGCGGTCCCGAGGATGGGTGAATAGCCAAATTTTTTGGTTTGGTGAGAGAAAAAACGAAACCGATTGATTCTGTATAACGGTTCTTAGTTTGAATTACAAAGTTTCAAGGGCTCAATGCAAGTTTATCTCCGCTTTTGCCAGAGGGTAAGAACTTACTCAGAAATGTATGGAGCAGAGGGAGGAACAGAATGAATTATTCAGAGCTAAGCCAGATGTTCTCAAGGCCTTTGCTCAAACTCTCATAGAAGTACTATTTTTAACCCTAAGGTCAAATAAAATTTGCAGCAAGAGCGAACTCCTAATGGAGACAGTGTACATAATGTGATCTTTTACTTCTTGACGTTATAAAATTGACAGACGGTATAAAAAGTGAATGAAAGCTTAGCAGGGGATAGAATTTGGAATGAAAGCGAATGCAAAGCAACCGTAGAAGAAATGTCTTTGCAAACAAGACAAAAAAAAACTCAAAAAAACTTTTCAGACATGAACACTAATGGAGCATGATTATAACCTACACAAGTCTTTAGTAGTGCTCAGGTTTCCTTGACAAATTGCGCAAAAGATTTCTATTGCAAAGTAAACGAAGAAAATGCCAAGGCTATACGCTTTCTTCTAAAGCTAATGGACCTTTGCAGCCTTGTATAAGCCTTGCATGTATCATGGGGATATGGCAAAAGAAATGGAGTTTTGCAACGGATGAGGAACATTTATGGAGGGGTATAAAGGGTATATCTTGCGTCAAACAAGAAAAGAAGATGTAGCTTTGGAAAGTTAGTAGCGCAGATGGCCTCTTACGACCATGTAATTCAAAAAACCGATACTTACAGACTAAACCAATCAAACTATGGCTAAGGTACTCACCTAGATGATCAGTTTCCAAAGTTCTGGATGGAAAAGGGCTTCGGAAAAAAGAGCTTGGGTAAGAGTTTGTGCAGTAAAGTATGATTAGTTAATTAGTTACTCTGGTATCATTTCAATTTTTCATTAGCGCGAATCAAGTATAATAAAAAAGATTACCTTCAAACTTTGTGGCATGGGGAATATTTATGCACATTCCCCCCCCCCCCCATCCCTATTAAAGGGCGTGATTACAGTAAAATTACTCAATTTGCATCATTTTCTCAAAATAAAATCTCGGCTTCACGAAGTGAGACATTGTGACTTGCAATAAAGATTTGCAGAGGTGTTAATTTCAACATGGATTGAATTTCTGTGTCAATTTAGCTGAAAGATCTCGACAGCCAATAGATTGCCATTACATCAAAAGTCGCTACAAGCAGCAAGAGGAGAAAAAGGTGACGTTTAACACATTGACGACAATGCTCATATTTAGTTGTCTGCCTTGTGGGACAATGCCTTCCACAATTAAGCTGAAAAAATTCAACTAAAATTACGCAGATCGTCATCTACAGTATACCTACAGTAATTCTAAGAAGCAGCGGATAAACGTGGGAGCGATTTCTAGTATCAGAGCGTAAGAGAACTACTAAAACAAATGTACTCCAAAATAGTAGTGATTTTACAATTTGAGCCATGACCCACCATGTGGGTCACATTGACCCTCGTGGCACACATTGTGACCCACCATGTGGGTCACGTTGTCGTTAATGTGTTAAAGGAAAAGAAAAAGATTTCTATGTTTTACAATTTCGGAAAGTCGCATGACAGCTTGTTAAAAAATCAGTATCTGAGAAGGAAATATAGAATGTTTATGAATGAACCAATATCTGAGCAGAAATAACTGTATTGAAGAAATTGTTTTTTTTGTAGCTTTAGAAATTTTGCTCCCATAGAATTTTTTTGAATGCTCCCAATCAATTCCATGTAGTGTATTTTAGTTACGAAATTTTACATTAGCTTGAAAAAATTTTCCATTCCACAGCACTGACCACGTTTTTTTCCAAGGTAATGGGGTTTTTAAATTTCTCATATTATGCCTTTGTGGTGCTCCTACAGTTATGCAAAAAATATTTTCCATTAGGGTTATAAGTTTAAATTTCAGTAAAGGATATCGGGATGGATATCAATGTTAGTGGCCAAAAGTAGGTGAGATGAAGTGAAATAAAGTTGAGAATGTTTTTATGCGCTTGAGTGGAACGCCTTAGTGCTCAAAATAATCAACTGAGTTGCAAGCTGGAAATGGAATAAAGAAATGCTACCACAACTTGTGCGTAAACAATCACTTGTGAGCTTCTTTCGCAAAGAAATTTGGCGGTTTACCAATCAGGAAGTTTTTTAGAGGAATGCGGGAAGTTGGAAAACTTGAATTTGAATCTTAGCGACTGCGGTTGCATGAAAGTGTAGGTTTAAATTTTGAAAAGTCGATTTGAAGACTGTGAATATTCCACAAGGACAATTCAGTGTTTATATGCGTCACGCTGGTTGGAATTAAATGGCTAAAATTTCTAGCCACAAAAAGGTCAAGCGGAGAGAAATTGGGGCCGAAAAGCAGCGGCGCATCCCAGCACAACCAAGAATCGCTTACATTAACATTTGTGCAAAACGCTAGCAATCACCAAAAGTGCCGAATCCGGATAGCAATTCGCTAAATTGGAAACCCCGCATGCGATAGATAGAATTCCAAATAATGAAGCCATAGCTTTATTCGCCATCCCGTAAAAATGCTAAATGAATCAACATCTTTGCAGATAAGCAACCTGCGAATATAAGTTGGAAGGGACGGAAGTCTCTCTAATGGAAAGGACGAAAGACCACCCGAGAGTCATTCAGCCGCGATTAGTTCAGAAATCAAAGCATAGTGACATAAACACATAAACATTCACAGGTGTTGAAACATATAGCTCATGTCATTTAAGACTCAAAGAACATGTTCCAAAGGTGATATTTGAGGTTCAAGAGAATTATACGACATTATAAGAAAATTGTCAAATGTGGAAGGCGCAGTGATTTGTTCAAATTAAAATGCAGGAAGCGTAGATTTTGGTGCAATCACAGAAATCTGTGGTGGAATCCCAGATCCAGTGATCATAGAGCGTAAAATATAAGGTTGTCATAGTAAGAACCTACCATAATACAATACCGCTCACATTTTTTGAAAAAAAGACGCGAATGTATGGACATGTATGGACATGTACGGACATGTCCATACATGTATGGACATGTCCGTACATGTCCATACATGTCCATACATTCGCGTCTTTTTTTCAAAAAATGTGAGCGGTATTGTATTAGGTTGGCAGGAATGATTGATAGTTTGTTACACTAACGTAAAAAATATCTATAACTCTTTAGAAAGTTTCTCCTCAATTTCAAATCATGTGAAGCGTTGTATTTCTCGATATGTACATGTTACATATAGAAAATGCAACTTTGAAATTAAAAAACTTTTGAGTTATCTTCGGCAAATTTTCAACTTGCTATATTATTAGTTTTACGTCAAAACCTGACATATCAAAACAATTGCAAATTTTTCTGTTAGGTTGGAAAAAAAGACTTTTTTGATGCTGGGCTGTATTCGCGTGAGTAATTCTGTGCTAATTAGCTTGGGAAATATAAACCAGATTTTTAGCCTTCTACAAGAGTTAGTTTTCGAGAAATTTCAAATTCAACATGGAGAACAGAAGAAAAAGAGGACCTTTCTCGAGAATTAACACTTGTACACGGCTGAAAATCTATAGTTGTACATTCCAGCTAATGAGGGAAGGTTACCAACATGGTCTGCTGAACCAAAAACGATATCGCGACGTATATCATTAGAAGCATCTTCAAAGCTGATTCTGAATTCGCTCTCGGTTTCTGCGGAAAAATTCTCCGAAAGAAGTTATGAGCGTTTGAAAGTCCAAATTTGTCATGTTTCAGGGGAGTAAAATTGGCGAAAGTTATACAAAAACACGCGAAAGTGGGTTATCAGTTTTGTATCAAGTGTACCAACTACAAGAACGGAACTCAGCTAGTGGAGTACGCTGGTGTTGTTTTAGAGCTTTTAGCTAATTTTAAGCCACATTACACATGACAGATTCAGACTTTCAAACGCTCATAACTTCTTTGAAGAGTTGTTTCGCAGAAAAGAAAAGCAGATCTAAAATAGCGTTTGAAGGGGCGTCTATCGAAATACATCCTTTCTTGGTTTGCTTGCTAGATTGGTTTCTTTTGGTTTGCCAGATTATGTTGGTATCCTTCCATAGTAAGTGGTATGTTCTATAATACTTGAGCGAAATACCCCTTTGGCAGAAGCAGAAATTCCCAATTTTCCGATGTCTAGACAATGAAAAATTCCAGGAACTTTATATATGAATGTTTGATGAGGGATGTAGGTTCTTGTGCAAGTTAGGGGTTGTAGGGTTTTTTTGGACGGAGACCGAATTTTTTGGTTAGTAGGTCAATTGAACTTTTCAGATTCTATCTTCGAACTTCACGTGGATATTACTTGGTGCAAAAAGCAGTAAAACCATTTTGTAGCACTTGCTTTGCTCTACTGGATGATACCCATACATGTTTTTGGGGTTTGCGTTGTTGCTATGCCATGACAGAGAAATAAAAAGCGACATTCTTTCCTTTCCGATAGCGCTAAAAACAACAAAACCCTGTGGTGTTTAGCTAGCACAAAT
The DNA here is from genome assembly GCA_958299035.1 of Cylicocyclus nassatus. NCBI lineage: Eukaryota > Metazoa > Nematoda > Chromadorea > Rhabditida > Strongylidae > Cylicocyclus > Cylicocyclus nassatus. Next base: position 21,543,413 of record CATQJL010000001.1, read on the forward strand.
TTCAATCTTACTTGTTTCTACAGTATGTCCTAATCTAAAATCACAGTTGAAGATACGAGCATAACAGCAGGAAACGTTGCTCAAAATCAGCAAAATCCAATCAAGAAGACTGTTAACAGTCGGAAAATGGCATAAAAGGGGGGAGAAAAAAATTTTGTTTGAGATTGAACTGGGCTGAATGTGATGCGCTCTGCCGCAACCGACGTGCTCTAGTTCAGATTCGAGATCGTCCATTAGATAGTCTGGTGAAGGTAAGACGGCTATGGCTCTCAAGCTCAACAACACAAAGAGCGATACAAAGTAAAGTAACACAAAGAGAAGAAAGATTACAGCATACTAATTATGAAACAACAAAGTACGCGTTAAAGTTGTGAGTAATTGCTGTAAGTAAAGCCTTGTTGGACAAAAAAAATCTTTAATTGGTAGTGTTTGAAGCTCGTTAACGGTAGTGTAATAAAAATGCTTTGGACCCTAGCTACTAGGGAAAACGGCGAAAGGGTATTATAGCTATAACTTTTCTAGAAGCGTCTATACTATGCACTGAATGACAATAGGCGGTGGTGGAATTTGAAATGACTGACCACTCCAGCGCGGGACTGCTTGACACCCACGGTGTATCAAGGTTTGAACTCCGTCAAAGGGGGGGGGGGGCATTAGGTACCCAACCGAGGTGCGGGCGTTAGGTACCCAGCCATTAGCGGTATACACTAAGCCACGCCCCTTGACTGCTTTAACAGCGGGTACCTAACGATACACCAAATTTCAGCTGCTGGAAAGGCTCGCCAAACTCGCTTAAGCGCTGGCGCTTGCGAGTTTGGCGCGCCATTATACCCACAGAAAATGATAGTTCGAGAAAATCAAAAAAAAATGCGCGAATGAAAGCGCAAGTTTACAACGCTTTTTCTATTGCTTTTTTTAGAATCAATTTTAGAACCACAGAAATTCGGTGATGAAAGCTAAAAACAGTGTAAGGCTTTTATGAGCAGTTCACCGATAAGTCAGCGGGAGTTTCAAAAAAAAAATAAACTTTGTAGAATTAATTTTATGATATTACGGAAGCAAAGCGCACTTTCGGAAACGCTCCTGGCAAATAAGTTGCACGAAACATTCCTTTGTTTCGAAAAAATCAAAATGGCGGCCCCGGGACAAACTTATCCAGGAGAATCACACATTTGGAAAGAGCTCATTATCTATTGGAACTGCCCTTATCTTTTGCGAAACTCATACCCTTTCAAAATTGACCCAAAACTTTAGTCCATTGAGCTTGCCGCGTAATCAGTCATGAGCTGGCAATATCCAAGATCGTGACGCAAACTCTGGCGTCAGCTAAAACTAAAGGGGCTCGGGTTTTCCAAAAGATGTGTGCACAAAGCCTGAAAAAGGCTAAAGAAAAGGAAACTTCACCCCCCCCCCTACTCGCTGTCCTGTTTTATAATGATGATTTTTTTTGTCTTTGAAACGCGCACCAAGTTAGAGTTATCGCAGATATCATCTGCGCGTTTGGTCTCTCGTACGAAACAACTTAGGTTATGTTTCCCTACTTTAAATGAACTAGTTTTTGCTGAGTATTCTGCTATATCATCGTTTCCCAGAATTGGTGTTTAAAGACATGTTAAGAGAAATGGAGGGAGTGAGTTAACTCAGGATAACTCTGAGTTGACTCTGAGTTTCAGCAGTGAGTTTCTACTTACTTACTGCGGATAATGGCTGTTTGTTAATTTTTTCAACCGCCACGGTTGATGCGAGATTTGCGCTATACTATTCAATTAACTGTTAAAGGCAGCGTCCAGGCGAGTCTGGACACATGGGGATCTCGCGTGGACAGTAATTTTGGGGCCCTAACTAAGCAACTGCCCGACCGGCAGCCCAGGTAGTGCTCTAAGCGCTGAGATATTCCCCTCGAAACTGACCCCGCGATCGCAAAGCGTGAATCCTGGCGCGAAACTGCCATGAATCCATGCGAATACGATCGCGGGGTCCAGTTTCGAGGGGAATATCTTACAAGGGGAGGATACTTGGTGACCGTGGCCTTTTGAAATGAAACGTACACCATTGAATGTATCTTGAAGCGCTGATTCCAAATCTGCTTTCGGTATCTGCTGTGCGCTCTTCCGAAAGAAGTTATGAACATTTCTTGCCACCAAAATTTGCACTGTTTTTGATGCAGTATTCACCAATATCGTTAGAATTTTCGCTTACGCACTACAAAAGAGCGTCCAAATAAAGTAAAGCTTTACGTTAAGCTTGGGAAAACTGTCTCCGATAAATCGGAGTGCAAAATGCGTGGATACTGACGATTCTGACTGGCTAAATCTCGTAAAATCGATATGGAAAAAAGTCCATAATTTCGTTCAGAGAGTCGCACAGCAGATAATGAACATAGATGTGGAATCAGCGTTTCAAGGTGCATCTAGTATGTGCATCTCATTGCGAAAGGCCACGGTCACCAAGTATCCTTCCCTCGTTAGTCAATAGAGCACTACCTGCGCTGCCGCTTGGGCAGCGCCTTAGTTAGTGCCCCAAAAGTACTTTCCAGTAAAATCCCCATAGGTTTAAATCTGCCTGGACGCTGCCTTTAACTTACCAGTAATAAGGGCGATTTACGGGGGACGCGCACAGGCAACTGAAGAAAACTAAATCTAAAAGTCTGCTTTTTCTTGAGTTTTAGCTCGATTATATCGTTAGCTTTTTTTCACGCTATTCCTATGAGGGGTATTAGCAAGCAGAGGGTTTCTCGTGTGATTTTCTCATCTTTGTCATTTGTTGGCATATTCTTTATACTAATTTGATTTCATTGATAAAACAGCAATAACCAGTAACTCCGTCCATATTGGAAATCATAAAAAGCAAAAATTATTTGCCCACCATCATTCTGCTGAAGAAGCGATTATACGCGACGTAAATGGATTTGCCATTTTGTACTTCCTTCTCTTTGTCATTTTTTTTTTGGTTGGCGTTGGGTGAGAGGCGGAAGCGTGGTCTCTCATAAACAAAAGAAACGCAAGTTGCCTTGATGATTGCAGCAATGCTTCATTTACTACAGGTGGCCACCAGAGTGCTTGACATTGCGTTTGTTGCAAAAACTCCAGAGACTCGTGTGTTTTCCGTTAAATGCCTCAGAAAATGTTCACTTATGAGCCAGCCTTCCAAATTTTATCATGTGAACAATAGTTGATAAATATTTATTTGAAGGCTCCAGTCACATGTGTCCTTGATTGTTCTTCAAGCCTTGAGGACTGGGGTAAAATACGGGACCTGCAAAAATTTTCGGAATTGTTGGAGACAGATTAAAACGTATGTCAATGATAGTGAAGATGTGCATTGAAATAATCGGTTGCATGAACTGCATTAAGCAGATAGACTCGTTAAACGTAGCTGTAAATGGTGATTGAAAGCATCGATTGCGCATGCCCAAACACTTCTATTAAGCCATGATTTCAGAACTGCAAAATTGGGGGAGTTTATCAGACCCAAAACGCACTGGAAATAGCGTGTTCGATAAACATGTGTGCTGTTCTTTTAAAAACAGGTGATTTTTCATTTTTGCTGTACTCTTCAATAAATTAGAGCGAGAAGGAATTTCTGCATTAGACAAGAACAAGAATAGTTCTGTTGGAGGGTTACTTTCTGTTGTATTAGGTAAAATTGCAACATGAGCGGTTAGAACACTCTTTCAGCGTTCACACTACGGCCAACTTTTAAATTGAATGTTTGCAATGGAACTGTTGATTCTGTCAGTCTTTTGAATTGCCAACTGGCTTTAGAGTGCACATCAACATGCCGAACTCGTCAAAGTTGCTTCGAGTCCGAACCATCGATTTTGGCGCAACTTTCACAGCGAAATTTGAAGTGCTGAACCGGATATCATACTCAATAGTTGTCATGTTTAGAAACTCGCCCACTGATTTTTCGTAACTTAACTTTTTCAAAGCAATCAAGCCTAACAAACAAAGTGAGCAACATTTTCGCAATCAGAGTGTCCTATAACCCACCTAAATTAAGGTTCGTCCAGATCTGTGACAATTCATATTACTTTCTAATTAGAAAATCGGCGGTTTACCGTAACCTCAGGTACGATGAGGAATTCAGCACAAATATTGCATTCATTCTTAAGATAATCAATATCTAAAGAATGGGAGTCCTACATTACGCTTGTTATAAAGTCTGAAGATCAAGCATGTAGTACTTACTGAAATGTCATGCAGCCGTTCTTGTTCATTCTTTTCGTTAACATCATAGGCGACCAGATGCATTTTTTGCGCAGTAACATCGTTTGCAAAATTCCTCAAAGTTGATCGTATAAGTCGACTAGTTTATATCGCAGGCAAAAAATTTTGTTGTTGAAGAAAAAATAAACATTTTAGAAGCTTTTGCCGCTACCAAGAACAATATATTGAGTAATTGTTGTGCTAAGTGTAATTGCTCTGACATATTACGGCCCATTACGATTGGAAATTACTATGGTCGGAAAGATAAATCTGTTAGAAGCGTATCGTTGGGCGGCTTGAGCCATGATTTGCTAGACAAATAACGCTAGAAGCAAAATGCATATACTCACTCGCTGACATCTTTGTAGCTGACAAAGATCACTTCCGTTCCAATAAATCTCGGTAAAAGTAGCGAACGCATCACTAAATCGTTACTTTTACGGAAATGCAGTATCACATGTAGATCCAGTTTTTTTTGTAACGTACAGACTTGCATGGAGTCGTCGATAAGCTGTCCAAGTAGTTTAAAGAAAAGGCTTTTCGGATGCGTCTTCTGATAATAATGAACAGCGCCATGTCGCGAATAAGTTATGCCTGGAAAATCTTATTGTTAAATCAACTCGTCTAAAATAAAATTTCTACACCAGCACTGATGACCTGTAAGCATGTTTTTGTCGTGTCGTTTCATGTAGAATGATACCGTGGGTAATCCGCTTGTCACGACGACTTTGGTGTAAAGTTGGTATTTCTTGACGTAGTCGCTGATTTCGGAAAGCAGCTATAATGTTTGCGGAAATTTTCTTTGATTTTCCAACTCTTTCTGACAAACCGCAGCAGAGCTTTCGTGTGTTCGTATCACAACCTTTGCATCCTTCTCTCGGCATTCGTCCAGCACACTCTTAAGAAGTGGGATGCGTTCACTAAAAATAAGAGAATTTCTCTTTGTAAAAACGAAAATACTGAAAAGGACCTAGAAGATAGGGATGTCAGATTGGTCAAACTGTTAGAGGGGTTGTCAGCGACAATCAGACTGCGCTTCATTGTTCTGTTAGTCGTTTCATCCTTGATTACAACGGCTTTTCCATCACTAGCCAAACGAACATCAAACATTACAACGTTTTTGCTTTCCAAAGCCTTAAGCGAATTGATCATCAAAACCCTTGAACACGAAAAAAGGTTTCACCAGTTTTAGAGCAGCCATGCTGTTTTCCGGTGCATCCTTTGTATCTCCTATATTCCCTCCAGCTGTGAAGCCTTCGAAAAACGTTGTACTCTGGTATGACATCAAAAAAGTGATTTAAAAAACTCGGAATTTTATATAATTTTGCTTCCGTTGTTTGAGACTCTCTTAATCGCGTGCAGCTGCCATTGTGGATAACCTTTCAACATGAAGTCATGGCGGAATACAACGAACATTTATGCCTTTGTCCAGGTCGTTTCGCACTGTGAAGTATAAAACTGTCAAAATCAGTGGCAACCAACAGAGCACGCAATTGACCACACGGCATCGGCTAAGCACAAGGATACATATAATGACGTAAAGATACCTAAAATCCGAAAGCGCTTAAACTCATGCATCCATCCACTTGCGCAACTTACCAGGCTAAAGACGGGCCGGTAAGGTGGGCCGTAATGAACTCGGATACATGGGTAGTGATTGTGTCCATAGACGGCGTAGTGTAAGAACGTTGTCGATAGAATCGTGCATAATATCAATAATTTTGCCATGAATTTGATTCGCTTCTGATGTCGCATCATAGTCTTGTGGTTTTTTCTTACCAGCTATTGATTCCATTCTTTTAGTATTACCACGGCATATTGCTCAAGATTCGCAATTTCTCTCTTTAAATGAGACGGCAAAGTGCGTGAGAAACCACGAAATTCTTATGACATCATCCCTGCAGGGAAAGGGATAGATTGTAAAAAGCTTATGTTTGCTGTTGAAATTTCCATTGTCTATCCATCTAAAGGCTTTGTTATTCCTTCTCACATGTTGAACAGAGGCATGGTCGTATCAAGCTACGACCTCCATATTTTGTGTTTCTTTGTGAATCATCTCCTTTCCCTTATTTTCACAGTAGTGAGCGAGCCGTTACAGCTGCATATCACCAAGCATCTAGACGCTCCTGCCTCAATTGCGTGAAGTGAACAATGTCGTGCAACGCTGCAGAGGTTTACACATACATTACAACTACTATTTGATATCAAGTCTAGGAAACAAAATTCTAGCGATAGCTTTGATTTATGTCATCAAGCTGGTTAGAAAACTGTACATAACGAAGAACAAGCGTCATACGCAAACGTAGTCATATTATGCTGACGTATAAATTCACTTATCTTCCTACGACATGAGCAAAATCAAGACTAGGCATAAGTCTCATTCAGTGGTGACTACTATGCCCCTAGCAGAAACAGATGAAAGCTAAAGTTGCAAGAAATACAGGTGGTCCACATGAAGAGCGAAAGGCCAAAACCTTTTTTCAAATTCTTTGCCTTCTTTTTGGCTTCACTGACATTGGTAGTCTCCTTCGTACTTTTCCGCCCTGTTGTGGCTTCCTTTTAAATAAGGAGAGTATCGATGGAAAGTTTTAAGTAGTAACAAAACCCAAGTGTTTTTCCTTATCAGCCAGGATTTGGGAAAAACTCATTTATTTTGATTTGAGCGATCTAAATAGCGGATATAGCTCTACTTGTCAAACAAGGCAACGTTGAAGGTAGCATGTCGAAAATGAGAGGGATTCAAAAAAGAGATTAAAAGCTTCAGTGCCAAGTTAGAGCGAACGTAATGAATGACAAGATCGCACGCAATATATAATACAGGGTGTCCCGATCTCCAATAGCTTCCTTATATGGAAAGCTTTCGCGGACTATCGGGTGCCATACGGTAGGGCTAGCTTCAGCTTAAATCTAGAGTAGACTGAGAACTACAAGTTTCTCTTAGTTATTGTGGGATTACGGTGGAAATTTTTGACTAATTCTTGGCTGCAGATAGACGAGGATTGTTTCAGAATTCCAAAAAAAAAACCGAAGGACGACTAAGGTTATCGAGGGCGCTGGATCTAACTGCAAAGTCTTCAGTTACCGTACTCTTCGACTTCCTACGGTAGCATTGTAACGCTGAATTTGGCTTTTTGCCAAAAATCAACCTTGTTTTTGTCCAAAGTTCTGTTGATCCTTAAGGCTTCTTCATTCTTTATTAATTGCAAATAGTGAGTGGAAGGAATTACAAAATCAGTAAACACAGCTAATGAATTGATTTGATTAATCTCTGCGTGTTTGCAACTGCAACGTTGATTTTGTGCATTTTGGAAAAAAAGCCAAAAATCCAGCATTACAGTGCGCATACTGCAGTAACCGTAGAGTGCGGTAGTGGAAAACTTTGTTATTAAATTCAGCATCTCCAAAAACCTTAATTTGAAGTCCTTTGGTTTTTTGGAAGTTTTAAAAGCAATTCTCGTCTCCCAGATGCCTAAAACTTGTCGAAAACTCCTACCAGTAAAACTCCTAAACTCCTCCCACAGCGACTAAGAGAAATTGGTATTTATGACAGTGAACCATTTAAGGTTAAAGAATAGTGGACAGGTGAGGTAAACCGTTTAAGATGAGTTCTTAAATGAGCTTTGAGCATTTTTTGCGTTACATTTCATGACCACGTAAAGTAGAGGACTACATCAGCAAGCCAGCTTCACTGAAAAAAAACAAATTAAAACCACATTTGACAGCACCAGAATGTTTAGCACAGCTATGAAATCTTTTATATAACACGTTATAACGAAAATTTGAGAGGTTTTCTGCGAGTAGGCTGGGAACTCAGATCTTCAAAGCATCGTAACACAAAGCACCCTTTCACGGCGCACTAATTCTGAAGAGTTCGCTGGACACGATTAGCTAGCCAAAGCTGCTTGGTTTCCATTCTGACAAAAGGGGAAATTTGTTTCTGACAAGAATTATTCTCATACCAGGACTCGGCACCATCTTGAATCAAGGAGATTGAAACGAAGAACCTTTCGATTTTAAAAACAAGACGAAAACCCATTAACCTTTTCTATCCCTCCTCTTTCCCTTTCACATAAAGAGAAACAGCATCAAAAAGAAAAGGAGTCTCCTTTGACATTTTTACCCTGGTTCCGCTCCTCGCAAAACAAAAAAGAGCACAAGAAGAAAAAGGAAAATAGAAGAACAACCGTAAACACTGAGCTTGGTTTGCTTAGGGGCGCGCTTTGCGAACGGAGCAGTTTGCGGTGGTTATTTGGATCTTTTCAGGGCCATAAAAAGCCTAGAACAACAACTATGAAACCATTTTTGCCTTATGAAAAAAAATCTTTGCCGTGAAGGCACAATTTATGCAAACAAGTACGAAAACTTTTGCGAGCAAAGGCCATAGCAATCTTCCAATTGGGAAAATATCAGCACGGCTTTTATTCACAGAAGTTTTTATAGATATTTCAAGCCACAGAGTTCCTTCACGCTCATGCACACACCGAATTTGGTGGACACCATTGTGTTTTGGTTGTAAATATCGCTTTGTTTGTGAAAGCGTATATCGTTTAAATGCCGGGAAGCGGAATTCGGAAAATAAGCCCTTTGTTCTTTTCTCTGTCAATTGTTCAGCTTGATTTCAGCTATGCCGGGCCCTGCCTCATCCTCAATTCCGACATAGCGTAGTGCGCAGCGAACTTGCTGGATCTTTCTGGAATAGTCATCCTCAAGGCTAGCACCATGTCATGCTGCTTATTGAAATACAATGCGCCATTGCCATTTCATCTCGGGCAAATTTCGCAGGAAAAACAACAAATTCCTTTAAGTGCATGTCATTAGCTCACCAAGGATGGGCCAGAATGCGCGGCGTGACGACGTACGCCGCGCATACGCACATAGATAGCAAGCGTACTCCGCGAAGTCTGGCTCAATTCTAAGCAGTCATGTACGAAGCAAAGGCAACAATACAGGCAATGTTTACGTTGTGTCAGTTTCCTCAGTTCAGCTTTCGTCTCTTCTCGCAGCTTTCTGGATGCAAATGACAGTTTTTGAATACTTGAAGCGTCCAAGCTGAACAGCACTGTGATAGTCTTTCGGAGTGCTCATGACTTTTGAGTGGGCGCAATGAATGCAGTTGAAATTGTTATTGCATTATAGCGATCGCCCGTAACATACATTTGGGCTGATAGAACACCAGTCAGTGAGATTTGCTAAATTACACACAAATCCATTGAATGTTACACAAATTCTTCCATTTGTACCCTTTTCTCATCCTCAAAAGGGGTGCTGCACATCAACCTTTTACAACACCAGATCTGCTCCAGAGACACATGCGGTCTTATGAGCAGTTGATAATGTGGGGCAATTGAAGGCAGATTTAAATTTACTTGGCAATTATCATAATCGAGCACCCGGGTTCGATCTAAAACTATTGCACAAACCCTCCCTCTAGATACCCTCACTCCCCCAGATCGCTTTGAAGTGGTGCGGATCTTACGGTCGCCCGAACCTCAAAGGCAGCGTCCCGGCAAAAAGATGGGTGCCGGGCTTTTGTGACGATGTTGAAGTAGAACCCCTGAATAATTGACGATTGAAGTTCGGAGCGAAGGAGGGGTCTGCCAAGCCTGTTCGCTCCGAAAGTGGCCCGAATCTTACGGTAGGCCACACAGCGGTATCGATTTGCAAGCAAAGAGTGCGTATAGCGCACACAGTCATGAGCGCAGGGTCCTGCAACAACTGTGCGTCTCTACCTTGCAGGCATCTCGCACTGACCCGAGCCTAACGTAAGATTCGGGCCACTAGATGGGCGACTTGTAGACTTCGTAGACCCCCTTTCGCGCTGCAAACTTTTGTCGTCGCTTAGTTGGGGGATCTACTATTACGTTACCACCACAACCAGTTACCCTCAGTCTGGTGGGACGCTGCCTTCAACCACATAGCGGCAACCGCGACCGCCGCAGCGTACACGCCTCGTCCACGTGCAACCTAGAGAGCTTTCAGAAAAGTTCTTTTTGTCATTTCGAAGCTTTGCAAACCTCATATATGAATCAGCGTCCCGAGCCTTGAAGCAAATTGCTAGATATTCACTAAGCTTTGGCTAAAATTTTCAATTTTTAACTTAGGCTTCATTAAATTTTAGGCTCGAGATGTTAATAGAAAAATTCGCGTAAAATCGGTAAAAGTAGGAAGATCTCAAGATAGTAGTCTTCATCTGTATTTGCAAGCCTTCTCCAGCAGGGTAAGAAGAAGCTATTGGGTCGTTTCATAAGCTCGTAGCGTTTTTATTTTGCCGTCGTTTTCTGGTGGTGCAGTTGGTTTAGGGAAGTATCTGTGTTATTCGAGAAATCCAAATTTGCTCTACAAAACCTGCTTTTCAATTTTGAAGCAATCCTAAAGATCTTTGGTTTGTAATTTTTGAAGGCAAAGTTTTTAGTAGTAGAAAATGGCGATTTCGACACCTGTACTTTTCGCTGGTGTCCAGCCAACATGCTAAGAGCTGTCTGAACGAAGTCTCAACAGTTGCCGTTTTAGAGCTTTCTCTAAGCGGCACAAAAGTTTGAATCAAGCGCTGATCAGCGATTTTACTTTTTAGAAAATTTTGGCTTAGAAAACCCCTCATTTCACCCAAACGCAAAACATCTGTACAAAGGTAAAAGTGCGTTCTATCCTTCTCTGTAGCGTCTCCATTAACAAGAGTCTACTTCCATGTGTACATAGGCTGGTAAACAGTCGTTCTCTCGAAATTTCAAATGGAAAATCCTCTCTGATGATTTCCTTATTCTGCTGAAGATGAGCCTATAACGGATGAACTACTTTGACACAAGAAACTCATGCAGCGCAGCATAATGGCTAGGTGGTGTGTATGTCGAGAGGCGCGATTCTATTAGGTTGGCTAAAAAATAAGTTCGGTCGTTTTCAACGGTTTGTACAAATCTTACAAATTACTTTGTGTAAGAATGTTTGGTACCATTAGAAAGAGCAAATCAGGGAGAATCGGATGGTTAACCCTGTTTGAGCACCAATCATCATTTTGACGACGAAATTGTGCAGGAAATGGAAATAGTCAAATTTTTTCATCGAATTTCTGAAAAATCATGCCCCGAAAAAGGAGCTAAAGTTGGGTGCAAAATGCACAGCTGGCCTCCACACCGCAATTTCTGAAATTTCCAACAATTTGTATGGCCATTGATGGTCAAACTCGAGCGATTCCGACTGCCCAAAAACTGACTCCTATGCGCAAATGCCTGGAAATTCTCACATTTTTGGCTGCAGAAATTCACAAACAACAGATCACAATCTCCATTGTGGTTCGCCATGTAGCCAAAGGCTGTATACACCTAACCACCAAATTAGTCATCTGTGCGCTCACTATGGGCTGAGAACGATACTTAGAAATTCAAAAAAGCGAATTTTCAGAAGGCTAGACATATAAGGGCATACTTGCTAATTATTGATGACCAAAAACTGCGACTATTTGACAGGTGATAGTAGAGGGTTGAAGCTACCTCCTGGCAAAAAATCTTTGCTAAATATCTGCTAGTCGATTTGTTACAGACTTTCGAAAAAGCATGTCAAACCGAACTTATTTATTAGCCAACCAATAGTTGCCAGATGAACACTGACTAGCACATTTTTAATATTTTATGGTTGTCTATGAGCAATTTAAACTAACAAGACATGTATGATATCCCCGGGTTGCTCGCTTTCATCAGTTTGGGGACAGATTCAGAACGTGAGAGATGGAGGTCAAAAACGAGTGAAAAAGCACACGATGACTTCCTTGTGGATATTTCAATCCAGTTTTCACCAAAAGGCGTTAAACTGAGCAAGTGGGAGCTTCAGATAACTAGTAAGCTTTCGTCTGGTATCATCAAAAGACCCGCATAGCTCCAAATTGGGCTGTCAGATTGGTGAACTCCATGAAATCGCTCTTGACCGTCTCCCGGGAAGGGTAGGGAATGGGGAGGGGGAAGCTGGAGCAAGCGCGCTGAAGGAGAGCAGGAAATTAGAGTTAACAAATAAGAAAAGGAAGACATGATCTCTACCTGATGCTAAAAAATGGGCAAAGGTCTCCGTACCAGATCTGAAGACATGACCCGGGCGAGACTGGAGAAACCAGCTATCTTAGAATGTTTCAAAATCTGAGCTGTTGGAAACACGGATGGGCAAATTCGAACTATAAAGGTGTCCCAAAGTTTTGTTGGCTTTTTAAGCAATCGTGAAACCTGGTACAATGGCAATGAAAAGGCATTTAATCATGCATTTGCTGCTTTTTCTTTTTTAATGTTTGTTTCAGACCAGGATCTTGAACGTTTCCAAAATCGCAAAATTCTTTAACCGTCATCTTTATTCGCTTAAAATTCGGATAACTTTTAACATTTTCATTCCGAACTTTCAAAAGAATCATGACTTATAATAACCGGCTAAGGTGTTTACGTCTTTTTGTCTGTGTTTATGTGTGTGTGTCTGTCCGTTACGAAATTCGTAGAACGTGTTCCAGCCAACGTCCTGAGCCCAAATTTTGCATAGCCACGCTACCAGCATGGAAGCTCACTATACAAAAGCATGAGCGGATCCGTTAAGCGAGCCGGTCAAGAAAGAAGACTATTCACCACGGATACTACACGAGCGCTGAAACTGACAAGGAGGTGAAGCAGGGTCACAGAAGATGTGAACTGAAGAAAGTGGAGGACTGGTAGTATAGATCTTGAAGCACACCCTATGCTGGGCCATTCTGGACTCTCGGCCCGGGCGGGACCGGGGACCACAGCTAGTAAGGTAAACAGAGCAAATTTTTGCCTGTAGATGGTACTGTTAAATTCTCCCAAGCTGCTATTTGGAGTAAAACTAATGATTTCCCTGGAATTTTCGAGTTTTTGGTATAACAAATTACTGCAGCAAGGAAGCTTTAGGAGTTTTGAGACTTCAAGCTTGTTTGTTACTCGTCAATACTTGTGTGGACCAAAATTGATTCGTTTCGGAAATGAGGTATTTGGTCTCTTGAAATGAGTGCGCTGTACATATTCGAAATTTTAATTTTCCTTTCACTAGTATTTATCCGGCTTAGAATGAAAAAATAGGTTTATTTCAAATGTATCGTCCATTCCCCAAAGTAAAGCGGGCGTAACTTTGCAAACGTTTGCCAACGTATGCCAACTGCCAACGTGGCAGGTTTGATAACTTATAGTACAAAAATCAATGTTTTAAATGGAGGTTTAACAAGTTTTTCAACGTGTCCAAATTGTCTGCAGGGCCACGCCCGCTATGGGCGGAATCGCCTATATGTACTATCTATCATCGGCTCCACGATTCGTGTAGAGGCGGGGTTTTGCCAGTTCAAAGCGTGGCGGTTTTTGACAGCGAAAGAGTACAAAAAACAATGCTATGAGGAGGAAGTTTAACAAATTTACCTGTGTTATCAGGCAAAGTCTGCAATACACCTCTACACGAAACGTGGAGACGATCATACCTATCAGTGTTTTTATGTTTTTAGAACTAACATGGAATTTTTGAAAATAAGGGAAATTTGAATGTTTTTTGTCATACCGTTCAATCGCAGAAACTGCTGGATCACAAAAAATACAAAAAAGGGTAAAGCTCAGTCGGATGATACATAGGCACCTTGTCGGCAAATGTTGCATGAGTTTTGGTGACCGAGCAAATGGAAGAAACTTCCAAAACAGCCTAACTTTAACACATTCACGACAATACGACATCTTAAAGCTCTATTTTTGTCAGTTTACGATGGAAGTCTACGGGATTTTGGCACATGATTGGGGACACCTAAATAAAGTTCCATTAAGAGTGGTCCGGGATCGGGATACTGTAATGTAATGCCACGGTGGATATATTGTAGATAGAGATAAACCACACTTTAGCTCATATCCTTCGCGGAATGATGCTGTTTCTGAGAATTTAAGCGTACACGCACGAGTAATTCGTGGCTAGCAAAAGATTCTTGTTAGCCCATCGAAATCTTCGATTTTATTGATTTTATTGATTTTTTGCAATGTTCACCCTGGAAAGCTCAAATCTCACATATATAGGTTTTTTAGCAAGCTGATTACGAAAATGATAGTCTCAAGTTTTAATATCGCCTTCTTATACCAATTTCTTGATTTTTGGAAAATTTTGCCATACTGCTACCGTAACCCTACTGTGGGACAGTTGTGAATGTATTGGACACTGTAATTGTGATCAGCAGGTGAAACAACCCCAAAACACATTTTTATGAAAATACGTGACGTTGGGTTTGTACTAAATGACTACCGTAACCCTACCGTACAACGCCAAAAATTGAAACATCATAATTTGATAAACAACGCCTTCGATGAGCCGTTTGGTGGCATTCTCGGAAAGGACTACCATTTTGGACAACGACCCACGGTGAATCGTAAATTCGACAAAGCGAAAAAGGCTTTGGTCTGAAACGGCAATAATCGAAAAATTGGCCTTGTCGTGAATGTGTTAAAAACATTCAAAATGCTATAATCTTGATTTAGAAAGCAGAAAGAAAGGTGATTGTATGGCAATATTTATTAATTATTTATAGAATTATTCCTTAAACTTGTGTTGTTTGCTTGTTATCGTTTAAATTTTGAGGCTGGTCACTCAAAATCGGGACCTGAATTCGAAGCAATAAGCAAAGCGACTCAAAATTTACATCATACTTTCATGGAACGTAAAAAATTAGCTGTTTCTTGGTCATTTACCGTCCAGGCAACTACATGAATGCCAAAGGAAAGAGAATCGTCAACCAAATATCTGAAATTATGAATGTAACGATATCTCCTCAGTTGCTCTCTTTCAATCATACCCATTTATATTCTTGTAGTGTAGGAGAAGCATATCTACTCCTAGAAACACTGGGAGAACAAACAATCTGATTCCTAGAAACTGTCGCGAAATAAACTTTTTTGAAAAACCTGTTAGCAGACCTAATTCAATTAAATCGTCCAGTATGCTGTACAAGTAATATTCAGTGGTAGAAGTATACGTCATAGTTCTGTCATCATCATAATAAACATAATTATCCACACGGCTTGTAAATCCTGCAATAGTGACTGCTGGTAAAAGTTGATGAACTTATCATATTTACCTGTGAGAATTTTGCTGTCTATCCTTTTGATCAGATACGGCACCATGGCATCAAAACTTGATATTATGACACTGTCATAAAGGTTCTTTGTCTTGATCAAATGTGTTAGTGCTTCTATCATCTAAAGCAAAAATAACCAATTGTAGTTTGAGTACACTGTTTGGTAAAGTAAGCACCTTTCTGGTATATTTTTGAATTGCTAGATGTATATCCAACCCACATCTGTTTCCACCTATGCAATTTCTTGAGCAAAATCGAGACGAAACTAGATATTCCAAGACCCCAATCGCTAGCATTCATCCCATTGGTAGACGCGACAGCGCTATTTGAGAGCGTAGAAGGCAATGCCGACAACTCGGTGGGACATCGAAGAGATTTTTGGTCACCCTCCCCCCCCCCCCCTAACGTCCAGGCCAACCCGCCTGGATGATGTTACCCCTGCACCTAGAAAATAGACTCCAATCGGCGCGCGCTCGGATGGCTTCGATCATCTGTTGAGCGCGCAACCATCCGCGATCGCCCACATTGCGCATGCTATTCATTGCGAACATTCAAGGCAACAGGGTTCTTGTGCCAATACTTTCGGCTTTACTTTCAAACTCTCGGCCACGCGTTATTTCGGAAAGGGGACAAAAGCCCTGATGAAGGTTTTTTTACCTGCTTTGGACTTCAAACTGATTCTACGCAATGAAGAGGCTAAAATGTGCAGAAAGGTAAAGTGAGGTGTTCGACAGTTTGGCACTGCCTTTGAGTATGCGACAATGTTACACTAGGCCGTCGCAGGATCTGCAGTCAAGGACGCAGTAGAGCTATAAATGACGTTTGCTCACCATCACTTAGTTGTCTCTTGTTACTCATTACCGTTTACAGTGTGGCTTTATCAGCTACCAGTGCGTCACCTCTGCTTCGCAGAGGTTCGCACTGGCTCTACTATCTATGTGCCTTACTCATTCTCGTAAAATCGTGGCACCAGAACTCACCGCGCTATGCCGACTACCACGAATAAAATGTAAACAACCACTCATTTAGAAAGTCTTTTCACGTGAGATCGATGATTTCGCGTGAATGAAACTTTTCGCAGGAAGACAAACGCAAATTTGAATAGGTTTTTGGATTTGTCATGACTTGTTAGTCGCCATAAAGGTAATGATGACCGTGAGCTACATCTCTGTGCGAAAATCTTCTCAAACGCTTAGCTAGAACCTAGGCAAATTGACCATTTACGCAACCAATCCATTTTGGCGTCATTTTCGCAAAGTAGTAGATTTTTGCCCTTTATTTGGGCTGGAGTCCAAGGCTTGCACACTTAGTTTTCAAACACCTCAACGACTTTGCAAAAAGTGCTGATAGGGACCCAATTTTGCGGTACAGAAGCCAGGTGGATGTGGCGCGCAATTTCTGAGGGATCCACTCAACGAATCTACTCGTGCTTTTGCATGTTGGACTTTCATGAAGGTAGCATGCGCTATACAAAATTTGGGCTTAGAACGCTGGCTGGAACACGCTCCACGAATTTCGTAACAGACGCACACACACACACACAAAGTCACGTAAACAACCCTTAGCCTGTGAATAAGTCATGATGATTGTTGTCTACTCTCTGTTTAGCAGTTGAGCATGCTAGACTCTAATCGCCTGGCACTCAAAGGCACTGCATAGGTCAACAAGGGGGGGGGGGGGATTTTGATGCAGTGCGGGAACACGGTTCCTGACTGATGCAACAGTTCAAGTCCGATCGAAAAGCTGAGCTTTTGGCAGCATATGCCCTATCAAGTTAACGCCCAAATCGCTGCGCAGTCGTTTCGAAAGCGAGAAAATCGTTGCTGAGGAACTTCAGACGGCACCGCCCTCCCCTCCATGCCTGCCCATCATTGCGCGTCCATCCAGTCGCTGTTGCCAAAATCCAGTCGCTGTTGCGCAAAAGCCAGCCTGTGGGGTCTCCCAAACCGGTATTGTCGGGGTTTTCGTGGATTCTCGACTTCATTTTCGGAATCAGGGACATGAGAAGGACCAACGATCAAAACCTGGAAGTCGAGAACCTGGGTGGCACTGCCTACAAGGTGCATGAGTTATATGGAACTATCGTAAGCTTCATGAAAGTGCCGAAACTATTGCTGTCTGTCCTGAACTTCGATAATTACATAAACCATTTTCATTTGTTTGTCGGAGGGCTGAGTGCGTCTTAAGATTTGGCATATGTCGGCTATGTTACTCTTTGATTCAGGCTTGGGGGCTAGAAGATTGGATCACAAACAAAACCCTGCCTTTCAGCCGCCAAGCCAGTCGCAAACGTTTGAAGGTTACCAAAGCTGCAAGTGCCGTTTTTTGAAAGCCGTGCCAGAGCGGATTTGTTGACATTACGTATTGATATGTTTTGCCTAGAGTTTATCTTATGCATGTTTTTTATCTTCTCAAAATCAGTCCACATCTACTTTCGACCAGGCTATCGTGCTCTCAGCTTTTGATATAAAAAATTTTTCCCATTTGCAAAGGATAGGAGTAATTAAACGTAATGAGCATGTCGTATCTCAAAAAGGTACTGATTTGAGATGCGTTAAATACTGCTTGTCTTCGAACTTACCCTTTTCTCTGCGCATTTTACATCGAAAATCATCCTCATCTTGTTTTGCTGACACCAGTCCACCGTTTCTTCTAACGTTGGTATACCGGCGGATATTCCCCTGGAAAAAGAAAATTTCTTGAATTATAATGTAAGAATTAGCTGGATAAAGCTTTGCCTATCCTGACAGTTGTTTCGGCTGCTGCAATCACTCATGCAGTGCAGCAACTTGATTTTATCACATCTCCTATATCTCAACCAATTCATCAATAGCTCTTAACGGTTGAAGTATTTTGAAAAGGCCATGATGATTCTACTTGTTGGAGCGATTCAAGGCTTCAAGACATTTAGACTCGAGTTAGCCGTAGCAGACACGACTGTCACGACCGAAAGTTCTATATTCGTTATAGAAAACTGTCGCACAATTTTTGACAGTGATGCATTCAAACCTGCTACCCAGAAACGAACTAGGTACCATGATTTTACGAGTACAAAAACACCTCTTTCAATTTGCGAATAAGTAGCGGCCGCAACACTCTGCATCGCATAGTACAGGGTGTCCCAAAAAAATGTTTCGAACGTTTGATCGTTAATATCTCTCTTCCCAAAAAGTCTTTTGCCTTGCTTCAGATACCGTTTTGTAGAGCTGGCTTCAACTTAGATTTGCATTATAAAACGAATCACTCATCTCTCTTCATTACTGTAGGATTACGGTAGAAACTTCAAAGAGGGTTTTGAGCTATGAAAGGCCATATTTTGCCTCAAAAAAGAAACAAAACAGCCTGAAAACTTTTACCTAGGCTAATTAGAGTTGCTGATTATAACTGTAAAGGTTCCCAACTTGTTATGATGCTTCATTGAAGAGTTATGCCAGGTAAGAGGTAGCGGCCATTTTTTCAATGTTCTTAAAAAGTGTGATTAAACCGTTTAGAAAGCTTCGTAATCTTGTGAATAGTTTAGCTAAACTCAGCGTCCATAAAAACCCTATTACACATGTTTTCACATTATTTTGAAAATTTTTGAAAAGGCAGCTTTTCCATATTGACACCATATGTTTCAAGTTTCACCGTAATCCTACAGTAATGAAGAGATGATAATTCGTTTTATAATGCAAATCTAAGTTGAAGCCAGCTCTACAAAACGGTACCTGAAGCGAGGCAAAAGACTTCTTGGGAAGAGAGATATTAACGATCAAACGTTCGAAACATTTTTTTGTGACACCCTGTAGTCGCCATTCCAAAATTTTCTTTGCGTAAGGAGCAGCCCGGTAGAGCGCCTTGGTCTCAAAATTAGTGCGTTCAGACTAGTTAATTTGAAAAAAAAACGGGTGCATTTTGTACTCGCGAAATTAAGGTAAATTTCCTATTGGGTGACTATTTTTTGAGAGAAAATATTCACTCCGTGATATGTCAAATCCTCAAAATGCGAACAGCTTTTCTGAGCATAAGCACAATTTCGAAAGCTGCAAATGACGTTTAATGCCTCAAGCATGCCTTCCTGAAGTACCTGAAGTGGCTCTTCTGTCAAATGCTGCCATTTTGAAAGGCAACGAACGATGGTCTCAAATCTATCTGTACTATCTCCCAAGCTTTTCTGAAAACCGAGTTTTATCTTATTTTATTTAACCTAATAGGCTCATGGCGCGCCACTTTGTTAGTAAATACCAACATAACAACATTAATGAAGTTAGTATGACATCAGCGAGAGAAAAGTAGAAAAACATTGAAAGTCATTCGGTGATCTCAGAACGAAATAAATGCGGTGATTGAGAATTTTGATCAGAGCAGGTCGAGAAACAATGACTCGATGAACCTTTGTAGCCAACGTTAACAACAGAGCTGGCAAGAATCAATGGTAGAACGCATAGAACGATTAGAAGAACCAACCTAAACATCAACTGTATGCAAATATTCCACTAGAATCTATAGAACCTGATTTTTCTATATTTGTAGAAAAATAGAATACATTAATTATAGGCCGGCAATGCAATACAGAATTATAGGCCGGCAAAGTCCCATCGTCACCTCCCCGCGGTGCCGGTTGGCAACGGGATCAACCTCGGCAAACGACGAGGGCACTATCCCGTCAGGCGGAGCGATGCGCCGGGGACTGTACGAATCAGTCGTGTCACATGCATCGGACTATTAAGGATTTTCGTCAAGCTGCTAGGGCGTCCCCCGGAGGCGACGCACGTCAATGCCCGCATGGCGCGAATAGTGAGCTAGGGCTACCTGCCCCCGGACGAGGCAGGCGAAAGAAGCGAGTCCAGGAAATCCGACTAGCGACGATTAATATAGGAACGCTGACGAGCCGCAGCCGGGAGCTATGTGATAGTCTGAAGGAGCGACACATCGACATCGCATGTGTACAGGAAACGAAATGGAAAGGGAGGCAGGCTAAGGACATCGGCGAGGGATATCGTTTATACTACACGGGCGATAGCAGCCGCCAGAATGGAGTCGCGATCATCGTCAGCGGTAGATACCGTAAATTAGTGACCGAAGTGACGCGCATTTAAGATAGATTGATGGCGATGAAGATCGAAGCAGATGATGCCACGCTTCGAATAGTCTCGTGTTATGCCCCGCAATCCGCATGTACCGAAGCCGAGAAGGACGTGTTTTGGAGGGACTTCGACATCCTGCTAAGGACATTTGACGCCGCAGACTACATCTTCGTAAGAGGCGATCTTAATGGGCACGTTGGCCACGAACACGATGGATTCAAGCGATACCATGGTGGAAATGGATACGGTCAGAGGAATGAAGATGAAGAACGCATCCTGGAAGCCGCAGAACAACACGACTTGGCTATAGCGAACACATTTTTCAAGAACGGAAGTCGCATTTGTCACGTACGCGAGTGGAGACCGCTCAACTCAGATCGACTACTGGATGCTGCGCCGATGCCATTTGCCGACGGTGATGAATGCGAAGGTTATACCCACGACGACACATGCATTTGCGCCACAACACCGGTTGCTCGTGTTGGATCTTCGACTGAACATCCACTTACATTCACGAGCCAGAAGGACGACCACAAAGAGGATCAAATGGTGGAAGCTTCCCGAACATCGCCAGCAAGTCAGAGATGCTTTTAACGATTTGAGGGTGTCGACGGATGATAAGGAGTCGATTGAAGAGCAGTGGAATCGGATTACTTCGCAGATACGATCGAGGGCCGAGACAATCTTGAGAACCACCAAGCTAGGACGCCGGTTTGTAGACAAGCAGATCTGGTGGTGGTCTGAGTCAGTCCAGCAAGTGATCAAGGAGAAGAAAGAAGCCTTCAAAGCCTGGCAGCGCTCACACTCAAATGAGGACCTCCGTCGATATCGAGAACAGAACTCGAAGACGAAGCACGCGGTAACCGAAGCAAAGGAAGCACACTACAAGAGACTTTACGACGAACTGGAAGGACCTGCTGGAGCTAACAAGATCTACCGACTGGCCTCTGCGCGACATCGAGCGAAGCAGGACATCGACCACGTCATGCACATTAAGGACGCAGAGGGCAACTTTTTGACGAAGACGAGGGCAATACTCAAGCGGTGGAGTGAATACTACAAAGGTCTATTTAATGAGGAGTTCCCGCACCCGTTAGTACCGCAAGGAGCCCCCACATTTGAACCGGTATCTCGGATCGAGGAGGCAGAAGTTGTGCAGGCACTGAGGAAGATGTCTAGCGGAAAAGCTCCGGGACCCGACGACATACCTGCTGAAGTGTGGAAGATGATGGGGCAGCGTGGAGCGACATATCTCACATCGCTCTTTAACCGCATTATCGTCGAGGACAGTTGCCGCGAATCTGGACTACGAGTGTTACAGTCCCTATCTGGAAGGAAAAGGGCGACGTCAGCGACTGCTCAACATATCGACCAATACGCTTGCTATGCCACACGATGAAGATCTTCGAACGAGTCATCGACGCACGCATTCGAAGTATAGTGGAGGTCACCCCGAATCAGTGCGGCTTTGTAAAAGGATCTGGCACCATCAACGCCATCCACGCAGTACGATTGCTAATGGAAAGGCATTGAGAAACGGATTCCGATTCATTTCGCATTCCTGGATTTAGAAAAGGCATTTGATCGGATACCACACGGGCTGATCTGGTATGCGCTGAGACAACATGACGTCCCAGAAGAGTACGTCCGCTGGATCAAACTCCTCTATACGAACACGACGGGCGCCATACGCTGTGCAGTGGGAACGTCAACGCCATTCTTAATCCAAGTCGGAGTACATCAAAAATCGGCTCTATCACCGCTTCTCTTTATACTGTGCATGGACACGGTGGCCAAGGACATTCAGCTGCCGCATCCGTGGACGCTCCTTTACGCAGACGATGTCGAGCTAGCAAGCGGATCGAGACAAGAGCTTGAAGAGGCGACTGTGAGATGGAAGACACGATTAGCGGAATATGGCCTACAACCAGGGTTGAGCGTGGGGTCAGGCGCGCCCGACCTGGGGGATCGTATTGAGAGTAAGACTGAGGGGGGGGGGGGTCGTAATTAAGAATCGAATTTATTGAGTTGGGGAGATACTGTAAAGGTGAAGAATGCGCTAGTCCGGTGGATATCGCGGTCACATGAAGGAATGACGGTCATAAACAGCATACTGATT
The DNA here is from genome assembly GCA_958299035.1 of Cylicocyclus nassatus. Lineage (NCBI taxonomy): Eukaryota > Metazoa > Nematoda > Chromadorea > Rhabditida > Strongylidae > Cylicocyclus > Cylicocyclus nassatus. The sequence goes on from CATQJL010000001.1 coordinate 21,565,883, forward strand.
GTTTCCACAATAAAAGATTCAGCCAAAATCCAAATCTTCTTCTCTTATACCTTGACATATGAGGTAAACAAGGAAGCTTGCTGTCTGATTTGGGTATCATTTCCATAATCAGCATGTCAAACTACCTCTATGCACTCTACAAACCATTACCTACTGCAGTTTCTAATGTTTCTCAACGCCTAAAAAGCGTGAATTTCAAATGTGATCAACTTGGTTTCAGAAGTGAGAAAAGTCAGCTTTTGAATACTCATAACAAAGTAATGTTCTCTACAAGTCTATGCTACAAATCGGACTTCATATCGCTTTCAAACAGTGAAGTAAGAAGTGCTGCCAAAATTCCAACCGGCGCGTCTTTCACGTTGAGTGCTTCAACTTTTCGGCTTAGCACAAGGCCGAAACAAGTCGAATCAAGCTCAAACACTTACTGTGGAATCTTCGAGAATTGAGCTAGCGAATCACATAAAACTTGGATAGAAAAGCTTTTTCGGAAATAAAGTTAATGGGGTCAGGCGCAACCCCTCAAAAGGTCAGGCCGCCTGAGCTTTTGAGGGGTTGCGCCTGACCCTTCCAACTTGCCTTCAACATTCAAAAATCGCCCCTTTTTTGATATGAGTATTGTGCGCAAAGTCTCTTCTTGCTATATTGAAAATTTGAAGCCAAACACTCCACCCCTGTGAAGATTATAGCTCTGAAAAGAGGACTATCCAGATCTAAAACTCGCCGTCAAGTTGCGTGTAGTTGTGCAATAGCAGAAAGTTGGGCCTACAGACTTTCAAAAAATAGAAACCTGCAAAGAAGGCTGGTCTTCTTCAGTATATAACACCCTGAGGACTTGGAGGTGAAGCGGAGGGTCGTTTAGGGGCTTTCACAAGGGGGGGGGGGGTCGTTTCTGAAGGATTTGTGCCTGACCTCTTGCTCAACCCTGCCTACAACTGAACGTAGCAAAGACCGAGTACCTGGAATGCGGAGAGCAAGCCGATGGCACAATTAGCATCGATGGGCAGCCGCTGAAGAAGGACACGATATTCAAATACCTGGGCTCCCGAGTGACGTCGGATTGCGACACGATCACTGATGCTCGTGCTAGGACGAACGCGGCGTGGCTAAAATGGTGGCAAGTAATACTCTGCGACCGACAAATTCCGTTGTATCTCAAGTCGAAAATGTATCGGACTGTGGTAAGGCCAGTCGCCCTGTATGGAGCCGAATGTTGGCCAGCAACCAGGAAACACGAGCAGATCCTGAGCACGATGGATACGCGAATGATAAGATGAATACTTGGCCTAACGAGAAGAAACTGCGTCACGAACGATGATGTACGACACATTTTCGGAGTTGCACCTATCGCGGATAAGATGTGAGGTGCCAGATTACGATGGTATGGTCACGTTTTACGAAGTGAAGATAATACAGTAGCAAAAACAGTACTTCGTCTAGATCCACAGGGGAAGAGACCACGTGGCCATCCGAAGCAACGCTGGTTGGACACCATTCGAAACGACCTGCATATTGCAAAGCTCAAACCACAAGAAGCAGCTGATCGAGTCAAATGGAAGCAAAAATGCACCACCGCCGACCCTGCACCCGCGGGACAATGGCGAAGATAAAGAAGAAGAAGAAGAAGAATACAATTATACTAGGTTGTAACAAAATTAATGCAGGTTTTGAATTCCAACCGCAATAAGTCATACACTTCTCACTTATAAGTACGCTGCAAAATACCGTTCGATAGAGCAAAGCAATCTCTACAAGGTGGCAATCTTGCTTTAGCAACAGCTCTGATTCACCACAGGTTTTGAGCCAAAAACTAAAAAGATTCAACTGTCCGAAAAATTGAGAAAAATCATAACTCCGTTCATAAAAAACCTACAAAAATTCTAACTTGCTCACGTAAACACTATTCACGTAAAGCATCCATACACGCCTTTGCTGTATTTTTTCTCTGTTAGAAATCAAAAAAACGGAAATTTTCGTGCGTTTGCCAAAGTGATGCTGTGCCGTTCCCACATAAGTAGTTGTGTATCACAAGCCTGTGGAAGTACAGATTTGAATTTTCAGCTCTCTACAAGCTTTAGTTCTCGAGAAATACCGTATATAGCTTTCCCTAGTTAAGTGGCCCAAACTAAAATTCAAATATCTCGAGAACTAAAGCTTGTAGAAAGCTGAGAATTTACGTTTGTACTTCTACAGGTTTGTAGTATACAACTACCTATGTGAGAACTGCATAACACCACTTTGGCAAATGCACGAAAATTTCTGTTTTCTTGATTTCTAACAGAGGAAAAAACCGGCGAAGGCGTATATGGATGTTTTGCTGGATAGTGTTTACGTGAGCAAGTAAGAATTTTTGTAAGATTCTTATAAACTGAGTTACGATTTTTTTCGATTTTTCCGGCTGCTGAGTCTTTTTAGTTTTTGGCTCAAAACGCGAGGGAAATGAGACCTGTTGCAAAAGCAAAATGGCCATCTTGTAGAACTTGCTTTGCTCTATCCAAGAGTGTTTTGCTACCTACTTAGAAATAAGAAGTGTGTGACTTATTGCGGTTGGAATTCAAAACTTGCATTAATTTTGTTACAACCTAATAGAATCGATTTTTTTTTAGAAAAGGAGGATGCGTTTTCGCTAGATATAATTTCCTCTACTTACTTTTACTAAAAATAATTTCCCCTTGTAAAAGGCCTGGCCATCCTGTAGTTCGGCAGATAAATGAATTGAAAGTTTGCAAAAAGCATATCTAGCTTTCTGTAATGCAAATTGAACCCAATTATACGCTCTCCGCTGGGTAGCTGACGTACGCCAACCTTTTCTGTCCATTCTTTCTATGCATTCGTACTTAAAACTGCTTATGTGAACGTTGAAAAGACAGTTATAACCAATTACACCTAGATTTTGCGCTCATTTTCCCTCTAAAATACTCATAACTCAATGTCCAGAAGAAGCGCTTGGCAGATAATGAAAACGGGCTCGAAGTCAGCGTTGGTTCTCTTCAAAGCAGTGGAAGCTCATTTTTGTAGATACCATTTGGACTAGAAGGATTTCCCTTGCCAATTGCATTTTACAAAACAAACTTCAAAGTATAAAGTTTACTGTAACTTTGTGTAAAGGAGTCCACTAACTTGACTTCATTAAGCGGGATATGCTTGATCTCATCAAATGTTGTTTCAGCGATAGTAACATTTTCTCGAGATGTACGTTGAGTAGTGTCGTCATGAATGAGCACTGGGATGCCGTCGGACGATAAATGAATATCGAACTCAACCACTTCGCAACCGGCCTCTTTTGCCTGCAAGTGAGCTTGACTGACATGCCAATCTTTTGGACTGAACATTACTTTTTTAAAGCTTTCTACAGAGTTTTCTGGTGCTTCTAAAGGCGATCCTCGATGTCCACCTAGTTTGAAATTAGCAAAAAACGTTTTTTTCTAAATGCACAAAAAAGTATCGTGTAACAGAAGAAGCAACCTACATTCGACTCTTTAACGTTCGAATTTTTGAATACATGAAACGAGATAGTCAAAGTCAGTGGAGTAAGTGCAATTAGTTTAGCGCATAATCCAGTATCAAGGAAGAGTGCTACAAGTGAAACAGCAGTAAGCGTGTTCCTGTAACAGATGATTATTGGTATCAAAGGAGGGTCTGAAACAGCTGACCAGATTATAAGGCAACCAATCATTTGAATGATCATCACGCACAAGCTATAGGATCAAAAATCAAACATGATAAGATATATTGCTGAAAAACAAGTACGGGATGTTAGTCCGAGATTTTTTCAAAAGAAGTCTAATTAGTTCACTCACCAAGAAAGGTTAGTCGAAATTGCCTTTTTATTTGAGATGCATACAGTCTCAAAGGGCATTCTTTCAACGCGGAGTTCAAATCTGTCTTCTATCGGCGGATTTTGGCCCATAAAGCGTTCGTAACTCTTCTGGGTGAGGAGTTACGAACGCTTTATGGGTCAAAAAAATAAGCGACTGATCAGAATATACAATCAATGGTGACAGCCTCACCAATTCGCAAATAAGACGATGTCAAGTACTATAGTAGCAAGCAGACATTTTCTCTTCACAGAAAGGTTTAGCAGTTACCAATTCTCCATTTGAGCTTAAGAGAGACTTTTATGAATGATTATCTTCTAACTGCGCGTTCAAATTTTCAATAGCTCTTGTAACCCCTTGTCCAAAGCGCTCCGCAGATAAGGAGACAGATTTGAAATTGCCTTTAATGTTCATAAAATGATACGCGTTCTCAATAAAAAGGCCGCTTCGATTAAGGATCCTTCCTCTGTCAGATGCTATAAAGTCTCTCTTTACTAACAATAACATGCAGAGACAACATTGGTCTCCTCTATCCCTCCCATTTGCTGTCCGCCTTCGCCTATCGTACGCAGAAGTATTCAGGTAAAGAGCGTCATCTTTGATTTTTTTCGCTATGTCCGATAGTGTGCACATGCAGCGCAAGCTCTTAGCGCTGCGAGCGATTTCACGCAACTTTCCAACCTGATCTTGATTCGGACAGATTGTGATATCTCACGTAGCACAAACATCTCACAAAGACGTTCCGATCATTGTTGATCTCTTTGAAAACGAAGGAGAACTATTTTATCAAGCTTTTGCGTTTTTCTTACCCCAATGTAATAGGTCCGTCGTTTCGGATGAACTTAAAAGCAGTTTGTATACATACAGCAAGTACATGACGTCTCTCAAGATCTCGACTTGGTGCGTCGCTGCTCGAAACATGTATCTTCTACAGGACGGAACGCGGTGCAGAAGTGGTCTTGGAAAAAGTTTTTGGGAACGTCGGGCCGAATGAAACCAGCCGAACAAGACATGGCTTTAGTTACGCTGGGTCACATGGAGTTCGAAGAAACGTTGGTATTTCATCTTAATTGTTGTTCTTTTATATTTATTTATGCTCTTTATATTAGGTTGGCTAGAAAGTTCTTGCGTAATTCAAACAAAATTCAATAACTTTTCAACGACTAAACATAAATTCACAATCTTGTTCTTTAAAATAATTAGAAGGCCTGCGCTCCATGATGGATGTTTAAGCGCAAGATTTCATGAGCTAGCCCCGAGAACGGAGCTCTCAAATATGGGACTTCAAAATTTGCAATTTTGAGTTTGGTGCCAGAAAATCGCAGAGTGCGCTAGCTAGCCGAAAAAAAATCTGTAAAAATTACTTACACTGCAGAAGTCCATACGTTATTTTAGCAGGCTTTAATCTCGCATGGAAATGCGAAAACAAAAAATTTGTGGAAATTGTCATTTTACAGGATAAATCCCCTTATCGATGTAATTTTTCCACAAAAACACAGTTTGCAACCAGAAATAAGACATATTGCCCATTTAGAACCTTGCGACGTTTTTTGGAGTGTAAAAAATTGTTTTTGTCGAAAAACTGCGGTAATGAGTGGATTTTTTCCGCAAAATGACTAGTTCACGAATTTTTTGTTTTTGCTTCACCGTGCAGGATCAAAGCCTTCCAAAGTAACTTATGGACTTCTGCAGTGTAAGTAATTTTTACAGATTTTTTTCAGCTAGCTAGCGGCACTCTGCGATTTTCTGGTACCAAACTCAAAATTGCAATTTTTGAAGTCCCATATTTGAGAGCTTCGTTCTCGGGGGCTAGCTCATGAAATCTTGCGCTTAAACATCCATCATGGAGCGCAGGCCTTCTAATATTTTAGAGAACAAGATTGTGGATTTAGGTTTAGTCGTTGAAAAGTTATTGAATTGGTAGAGAATATTCTACAGTTGCTTGCACTGATAGACTTGCACCGTTGTGTGGACCGTTGGCTGTTGACGCGTTGCCTGTGTCAACTTTTGTACACATCTTGGCTTATGCGGAACAACTCTTGTCTCATGATGACGATCTGTGCTCAATCCCGGTCTGCGCTTAATATCTGCCAGAGCTTTTTTAGAGGAATTATGAACGTTTACTTTGGAGAATTCGCATAATTCTAGCTATTCAAAGTCAATTATTGGACTGTTCGCTGTTTATGCTGATTAACATCATTAGAGCATGGTAAGTGAATAATTCGTTTGACATATGAAAGGGCAAGAAAATCTCGTATCGATTACGCTGGCCTTTCAAGAGCGCAAATCATTTTTGAAAAAAGTCTCATAACTTTGTTCATGGATGAGTTTCGTGAGAAGGGATGCGGATCTCATAACATCATTCTGAGAAGCGTCTACTGATTCACATTCCCTTACATATGGTCGCGGTCGCCAAGTATCCTTTCCTGCCAGCATATGACGCGTTCCTTCCATCGAACGTGTACGACCGTGACCAATGCGCAAAAGCACAGTCAAGCAGCGATCATTCGAAACTAGCTCATCAAAAAATTGCCTAACGTCTACAGCTCAAATTACGTCACTTGAGTTCCCTCAAATCTGGTAACGTTCTAGAGAAAAAATTGCGGTGCGTGACCTGACCTGACACCCCGTCGTGAAATATATCCACTGCACAGGTCACGCATCCATAGTCGGATGCGTGACCTGTGCAGTGGATATATTTCACGACGGGGTCACTGGTGAGAAAGGCGACGATGGCTGAAGAAGTAATACTGTATAGTCATCAGCGATGAGCTTTTATCAGACGGTTCTTGCCACTGAACCCTCTTCCACCTTGAGTGTCCAGCTTTCAAACCCATTTCAGCCAAGAGTCTGAAGAGGAGCAGTTACTCTAGGCTTTTTCGGTCACCTAGAGCTCAAAATGAACAGTACTTTACTTGGCATGCTTGAGTAAGCCAAGAGATTATGGTGAGCGGCTTGTTATCGATTGTGATGCCAGTTCATTCTTGCTGATCCTTTTCGGAGTACAAACAACAAGCTTATGCGGCCTGCAACCATTTCCGAGCTGTGTTGTTATCCTTAACTGCTATGCAACCATTTCGAAAGCTTCGCTACTACCTACTGGTCCATTTCTCTATGACCCCCTCAGGGGCTCACAAGCTCTGTTCCTCTTCGATCAAATGTTCATTCAACCGCACTAAAGAGTGAGTTCATTTGAACACCATAAAGAGTGATGATTGATCGGTCTCATCGATGTAATTGACCTTACACGTTACGCGGATTTCCAACTGTCTGCTTCGTGGGACAATGTCTCTCACGTAAAAGTCGAAATTTGCTAGCTGAAATCTCGCAGATCGTCATCTACAATATACCTACAGCAATGCTAAAAAGCAGACACGAAACGCGGAATTAGCCTTTGGTGCCAAAGCGTAAAAGAACCTGTAAAACGAACGTACTTCAAAATTGTAGTTATTTAACAAAATTTAGCTATGACCCACCATGTAGGTCACATTGTCCCATGTGCCAGTCGTTGCATGATCCACATAATGGGTCACGCTGTCATATGTGTTAAAATGTTCGACATTCTAGTTGATGAACCTCACCACTGCGAAAATTTCGTGACCTGCCGTTTGTGCACTCAAAGCAGTTTTGGGAGCTGTAAACTCTTTTATACAATCAGTTTCGAGCAGATACTTCCCTGCTGTTGTTGCGCTATAATATAATCACTAAAACAACTTCATTTCGTCTCTGGCCTTTACATTTTTTGAATGCATTCAACTCCGCCGGATATGAACAGCAAGCATCTAAGAACTCGTCTTCGACTTCGGTTGCTTGTGTGCTTGTGTGTTTGCCCGAAATTTTGAGCTGCATTGCCTTCCTTTGTTGGGAATGGTGAAGCAAGCCACTTTTAAAACCTAAAGCCGCATGCGCTGCTTGCTGTTCTGAACATGATGCAGAATCGCACACTTCTCTGTGGTTGTATGAGCGGAGTCTGCGTAAACTCGCTAGTGAGCCGTCATTGTATGGTACATCCCTGGTCAAGCTAATGTACTGCATATCCGAATTTCTCTTATAGGCAGTTTCCCGACAGAGCTGTAGTGTGGGGTTCCTGGTCACCTCACTAAATTCCAAACCCACTCCGGCTGGTTGTTGTTGCGCTTGCGTCGAGAAAATAGCCCTCGAAACGGCGCGGGCTCGGATGACTTCGCTTACATGTTCGGACCCCACGATCGCTCCCTTATTGTGCATGCTAACCAAAGCAAAATTTGCAGGTAGCAGGATTTTCGTGCTAGGACCTCCCAATCCTATTGAAAGTCTCGTCCGAGCTGCCTTTTGGAAATTGGGGAAACGCCCCAAAGCGGTTTTTCGACCCGGTTCAAAGCTCAATTAGAGTTCTAGATGTTCTCAAAACATGCAGAAGGGCGGAAATGCGAAATTTGCCGGGACACTGTTTCAAGGCACAACAGGGCTGATCACACCGTGCTCGATCAAAAGACAAGGTGTCAAGCTAATGGAAGGCAACCAAAACCGGGTTGTATAATGAAGAAGGTCATTCACAATGCCAACTTAACACCTATGCTTTTCTGCAGTCTACAAACCCTTCGCCAGTTCTTTCCTAAAATCGGAATAGGTTCGAACGAACAGTCATACAAAAGATACGCGCTCAAAAAATTCTGTAAAAGGACAACATAAAAGTGTCAAACTTGAAGTATTGCGAGAGCACAGAGCGTGGCTCTACACACCTCTACGATGTGTCTCAAGATTACGTTGACACAAATGATACAACGAAGAAAATGTCGTTGTAACTGTCTTGCCTTCTGCTTTCGCAAAGTATATAGTTTGCTTCGAAGATGAGTTGTCTAAACATTCTATCGAGCAAAGTCGCTTTGTTTCTTTCCTTATTGTCAAAGGCGAGCTGGATCTCTTCTCTAACTGGCCATCTTACAACCAACGACCTTTCTCTTCGAACAAAGATCGCCAATAGAAGAGGAAGAATGGGCTTTTCTAACAATGGCAAACTGATAAACTTTTGATATAACAACGAATTTTGCGTCAGAGTTTTTCAGCGTGACTTTGGTACGCATGTGTTTACTGTAAGAAGGTCTCTGGTTTACGCTTGATCATGATCCACTTTGCTATCAGTCAAATCAGTGAACTGACCAATAGCGAAGCGGATGTTCGCTCAATTCACAGACCAATAGCGAAGTGGATGAACTGGATGAGATGGATCAAGTGGATGGTATGAGGCCTGTCTTCGAAACCAAAGCTGCATCCGATGTTTTGAGCAATTCTGGTGTTGCTGCTTGGTAAGGGTCATTGGTCAACAACAATAAGTCACTTCGTTACCGCCTATTTTACGGGTAGGGAGTCCCTAGCAAAGGTGGGTAGTTTTGAATTAAGTGCGGATAAAGCAGTTAAGCATATTCCATCGTTAAAGACAGCGTCCATGCAAAATCCACTCACCCAGATTAGCCCGTAGTTTTAAAGCGGGCCCCATGTGTATGCGATCTGCGTTGCTCCGATCCTTTGACGTGGCCTCTAAAAGGAGATACGGGCCTGTGATACGTATCACAAACCGCCCCTCGTATCACAAACCTCCCTGAGGACGTGTGCTCAAGCATGATCGATTATGGAGTGCAACTGCACCCACGCAGTTGCAGCTCCTTCCCGCTGGCGAGCGGAGGTAACAATCCGAAATTCGTTCGCGCCCTTTAAAAGGGTCCCAGGAATTGGGTTTTTTGGCGTAGGGTCATCCCATAACGACTCTGCGTCCTAACCTTAACGGCACGCCTCATAATTCAAATCAATTGACAAATCCATCCTTCCAAGCGGCATCTTCGGTTTCAGCGGACAGGATTAGCCTAAATAAGCGAGAAAAATCTTATTCGAAGTTTTGCCTGGACGCTGCTTTTATGATTCGTCCTCCTTCAAGTCAGTAGAAGTGTAAGTAAATAACGCGATAAATATTTTGAAGCTATTTATTCAAAATGTTTTGCATTTACTAGCATGTCTATGCTGGGTCGCACTTAGCCCGAAAACCGAGCAGTGACCGTAGTTATGATATCCTTGACGGAGTGTTTATATTTAGGCTTAGCTTACTATTTTGCATTGCCATTGTTGTATCTTATTTTCAAACTAAACATCTATTGAGACCCTCCCATAGCACTTGAAGTTATTCCTTGTAATGAATCAAAGTTTTATTTTGACTTCCATTTCATTGTATCTGCAGGAAGTGTTCTAACAATTCGCATGGTATTATTATACCAGTGCGTCACCTCTGCTTCGCAAAGGTTCGCACTGGCTCTACTATCTATGTGCCTTACTCATTCTCGTAAAATCATGGCACTGGAACTCACCGCGCTATGCCGACTACCACGAATAAAATGCAAACAACCACTCATTTAGAAAGTCTTTTCACGTGAGATCGGTGATTTCGCGTGGATGAAACTTTTCGCAGGAAAACAAACGCAAATTTGAATAGGTTTTTGGATTTGTCATTACTTGGTAATCCCCATGAAGGTAATGATAACCGTGAGCTACATCTCTGTGCGAAAATCTTCTCAAACGCTTAGCTAGAACCTTGGCAAATTGACCATTTACACAACCAATTCGTTTTGGCGCCGTTTTCGTTATGTAGTAAACTTTCAATCACTTTTCTGGCTAAACTCCATCGCTTGCACATTTGCTTACCAAACTCATCCACGACTCTGCAAAAAGTGGTGATACGGACCGAATTTTGCGGTACAGAAGCCAGGTGGACCCGTTTGGCGCGCAATTTTCTGAGGGATCCACTCAACGAATCTACTCGTGCTTTTGCATATTGGGCTTCCATGAAGGTAGCATGCGCTATGCAAAATTTGGGCTTAGAACGTTTGCTGGAACACGCTCTACGAATTTCGTAACGGACAGACAGACGCACACACACACACGTACAAAAAGACGTAAACAACCCTTAGCCCGTTATTATAAGTCATGATTATTACTGTTAAAAAGAAGTTTGAATACCTAGGTTTGAGGTTCATCCGCAATCGCATCTACTGGGTCTTTATTGGTAGTTAAGGGAGACAACAACTGAGCCCCCGAACAATTGTCTACTTTATAAAGGACCCATGTGAGCGAGACCGAAAGCTTGGGCTGCATCTATCTCTACGCAATCACTTTAACACCAGTGGTCAAATTACATCGACCTTAACATATGCCAAACAAAATAGAAAAGGTAGGTTGGCCGGACGAGTGATGCACTTTGACAAGTGCTGTGAAATCTGCTGAAGATCAAAAGCGAACCTCAATAGCGTTAAACCTATGTTCACATGTTTTCAAAAGTCCCAACCAAGCCTTCAAAGCGTTCCACGTGTTCCTAGTGCGGTGCCGCATTGTTCAGCATTCGCCAGCAAAAAGGATCGACGGATTCAACGATATCATCCTTTTGCGAAGCACAAAGCGAAGCTGACACAGATGGTATGTGCCGCGTTATAGCAATTACACTAACTCTATCACGAGTTCTACACATCACAGTCTGTTTACAAGGAAATAGTAGAAGTCGAAGTGGCCAATCCAACTGCGTACTTTGCCTACCGTTCGATGCAGTATTCAACGCTGATGATTTTGAATTTGTAATTCATATCTGTTTAGCGCCTTTGTGGATGAAGTCATGAGCAGTATTACTGCGAAAAAATCTTACATAAAAAGTGCGAAAATGAGCATACTGTTACACTTCCAGCTCCTTCAGACTTTGAGAATAAATGTAACCTAACTGCGTAGTTTGGCCAGCATTAAGCCGAACATGGTTCTGTACTGGCAAATTTGCGCTTTGCTTGCACGAGTTCTTAGCAAAATAACAACTTACGCCTTAAAACTTCGCCCACATAGGAGCTATGCAGATATGGAATACAGATTCGGAGTCAGCGTTTTATTTCGCGTCTAATGGTATGCAAGCTGTTTGGATTGGCCACGACCTTCTGACCCTTCCCTTGTTAGCTAAGCGAATGACCACAAGCACAGTCTGTACATTTATTTCGCAATACCAATAGCACTATAATGTGAAAAATGTATTAGCACAACCATAAAACCTGAAAGCTATCACCCAACGCGACAATTAGCAGTGATTCAGAAGAGTCAATGACATTATGACAATGATGAGTGAATAGAAAATACCCGTGTTTGTTAGCACATTGTGAACAATACACTGTAAGCATAAGTAAAGCTTGGAAGAGAATTTCTCTAAGTGTAGAGAAAAGTTCAAGAAGTTTTTGGGGGTGGCGGTATATCGTCGCTGAATGTTACACGAATTTCTGGTGGACGAGCAATGAGGGAGTCGGCTACGGATTTTCTAAAAATCAATAAATGAGTTGAAAAATAGCCGAAGAAGGGCAAAAAACAAAAACAAAACACGTACTTATTCTTCTTTCTTCTCTTCTCGGTGGGTAAACGAGGCAATCGAAACTCGTCATGATATTTACCCGTTCTACTGTTGTATTCGGAGCAGAACCTTTCGTTCCGCTTTGGCAGGGGCTTTAACAGAACTTCCGAGTTTCGGCTAAAATCGTTAAACATTCAGCCAAGAACGAATTGATAAGAATAAAGATAAAGACCTGCAGGTGCTTAACTTGCTCGCCGTTCTTTGTAATTCTCCAGCTGAGGTAACTCTCATCGAAGCTGTTCTCGACATTGCTGTATATGTGTTATAGTCCGAGATAGAAGCGCAACAGCCATTCCTAAAAAATTTGAAGTTTTTAGTACCGCATGGCAAAATAACATGACTTACTTGATGATGAAGAGTAACGTTTGCCGATATTTTTCCGAGAACATAAAGTACACAATGAATGTAGTGGCCGAATTAAGCACTACGAGCAGATTTGAGAGGTCGTTGATTGTATAGGCAATGTGGCTGGTGCGCTGAAAATATAACTAACTATAAAAAATTAAGATAAAATGGAGGGGAGAAGTAAAATCGCTGTGAAGCCCATGTATCTGTATTACTACTCCTTCATTCCTTGACTTCTCAGTTAAGGCTTGCGGCTGAGAAAACAGCGGCTGAATATTTTTGACAGGGAGGAGGGGGAAAACGAAACCTTAAAGGCAGTGTTCCGGCAGATTCGCGTCCTAGGGGATATTGCTATGTGGAGTTCCCGGTCATCTAACTGACGTCCAGGCGCAATCCGGCTGGTTGATGTTCTCTCCGAGCCGAGAAAAGAGCCTTGAACCGGCGCGCGCAACCCCAATCGGTGCGCGCTCGCATGACTTCGCTTAACATTCGGCGCGGGACCCCATGACCGCTCTCCCGCATTGTGCATGATTGGGTAAACGCCCCGAAAAAGGTCTCTTCACCCGTTTCAGAGCTCAGATTCGGGGTCTGCATGTCGAAAAGGTCCAAAACATGCAGAAAGGTGGAAATGCAAAATCTGCCGGGGCACTGCCTTCAATAACACCTTACGTTCTCTGCAATTCTATATTTTGAGGTAATGTTCATAACACAGTACTAAATGAAATATAGAGTGATTATACTCCTTGAAGACATGCAAAAAAAAAATACAAAATAAAATTGAAAACAGTAAGAAAAAATTTTTGTCTTATAATATTGTTCGTTCGATTCAAATATGCGAAAATCAATTGACCAAAACCCAAATCAATGACTAAAATAAGCATCATAACTTGGAAAACTTTTCTTTTTTGTATCAAACAAAAAATTTTTTCTTCTCCCTGTTAAGAAAATTCTTTCTCTCTTGTATGTAAATCAAAAAACTTTTCCTCTTTCTTGTATCCAAATCAAGCCCATTTAAATGTTAAGACCCTTGATTTGCGATGTCATCTTTTCGCTTTTTAAGCTAGAATTACATTGCTTTTCCTAAAAAGATTTTCCAGACTTTGAACCACTGAACACAGCCAAAAAGGGTGAGTCAAAGAAAGGAGGTTCTACTCTTCCACATCGTTCTAACCCAAAAACTCTTACTGAGTCCGAGAATTCCTCTTACGTCTCAGGCTACTTTTGAGAGCCGTTTTTATTTACTCTCTTTGCAGCCCAGCCTCATTTGCATACATTTGCAAAAAGTGCAGTGATTTCCGCTTCGAAAATAAAAACTCACTGGATCCACAAATAGATCCGGAAAGACGCTTTCGACCACATTCAACAGGAAGGGTAGCGTGTTACAGACGGCAAACACAATAGTTACAATCAGTAACATCACTGTTGTCGACTGCTCTCTTTGCTGCTAAAAATACACCGAATGACGTAAGCAGAAGGGCAATCAGGACCACATGGGGCTGAGTATTCTTCGGAGCCGGGTGGTTTTTTTTTCAGGAAGTGAAATCACCTGTCTCGTCAGCATTTGGCGCATTTGACGTCCTCTCCACATCGTTAGGATAACTGAACCGTTTAGAACCGCCATGGTTGTGAATGGTAAAAGAAAGTGAGTCAATAGGTAGAGTATAGTGTAGTAGCCAACGTAGTAAACTCTAAAGCAAGTTTATTGTTGAAAAGTCAAACTTTTACCCCATTCCGCTACAGATTTTCAACTAGCATTGAAACGGAGTTTCTTGGTCAAAATCTCGTTTCGAAAAAGCGCAAAAAAACTTCAAACCGTAAGAATACGGAAAAACAATCACCAAGATCAAACTGAACCCAACTCACCGATAATTTTCGGGATCTCTGAGCCATTTTTCGTAGATAGCACCGTCGGGTGTGTGACTGAAAATTATATATAAATAAGAAAATAGTATTGGAGAGTGGTCTGGTTCAAACTAGGTGGGTAAATTTTAAGCAATTTTTTACTATCTTACATCAATTTTTATTTCGGAGAGGGAAAGGAACAGAAGATTAAGTCATCAAAAAGATTTCAAAAAATTTTCTTATGACATAAAATTTTTAGAGAGAAGTGGCTTTTGCCAGATTCAAAAAAATTTTGCTTTTGGATTTTGAAAGCTTAAACTTGAGATTTCATAAAGAGAAATCGAAATTTTTTGGTAGTCTACGTCACGAAAATTTTACAGATTTGGAGCACAAAATTCACAAGATCATGAGTAGAACAATTCGCTTGCAAAATTTTGCAATTTCTGAAGACCACTTTCAAAAATTTCGAGACCCACTCCAGACTTTAGAGAAACAAAACAGAATGAAACGATTGTAACTGCTGTAGATTATGAATTCTTGTTGAATTACATTTTCTAAAAAACTCACATTAGGCGATATTCAAAAAATCTGGCAAAATTGTACATAGCAGCAGAAATGAATATACAAATGATTGCTATCCGCGACTTCTTAGGGGTACACCATACTCGAACCTAAAATCCGCTATTCAAACTTGCCAAAAAAGAGAAATAGAGAGTTCAGAGATCACAAAATGCACCTGCAATGGTCGGCAAACAGCTGTCCATCGTTCAAAGGTGATCATAACCATGGTGTACACACTACAAGTTTGCATGGTAAGATTTACTGGGTAGAAAATATTTAGGACATAAGCGAGATATGTCGTTTGTGACTGTAGTGATGACCTAAAGTAGAGCCGATTTTGCAGAATGCAAAAATGAGAAGGTAGATAAAACTTACCAAAGGTCTAAGTTTGGTATAACAAAAGTAGGTATACAAAGCAGCAGAAGCGAAAAATCGATGAATGATAAGGCACACAATAATATATTAACCTAAAAAAACGAAAGATAGAATTTGGCTCTATTGAAGAATTCTCAGCTTTAGATCCCCTATACGAACTCTAAACCTCAGTGCAGACCGTAATCCTCTAAGCGGACCAATCAGAGCCCGACTACGCCTTCAGTGAACGGACCAATCAGTGTCTGCGATTACGGTAGGACAATACGATCTGGGCCAGAATTGAGTGCGGAAATTCTTGGCAGCGAATGATTCTCATCAAATGTTGCTTGAACAATGGATCAATCAAGGGTCTCCGTCACTGTTCACACAAGAAACCCGGGCATAGAATTTTTGTAATTAAATGTCCTTAAAATGAATAAAACTCTTACCGATGAACATCGCATGTGGGGTCGACTGAACAGAATGAAAGACAGAGCATTTCCAAAACAGCCGATTATAGCTAAGGACAGGATGACACATGCCATCCATTGCTGGCTGTCCATCTGCAGTAAATAAAGTTCTAAAGTGTTAAGATGCACAGAAGACAAAGTTTAGAAAAAGAACACGAAAACGCGGAAAAAGACATGAGCAAGACACAGAAAATTTATAAGACGGTTTAAAGAGCCATGGAAACTGAAGCATTGAAACAACAATGAAAGACTGGTGGAGATTTTGGCAATGGTATAAATATGAATGTTAAAACGTCAAAGATTGCTATGGAAAGATATTGAAGAAAAAACTCAGCAGACAAAAATTATACAGATTAAAGATAGAGTAAAAAAGGCCGGTCAATTATCCACCGAAATGATATTAATTCGTTTTTTTTTCCTAGACGGTCTTGATATCTCAGAAAAAAAGTGATACGTTACAAAGATCAAAATCACATCATTCATCAATAAAAATTGGATTTGGGGTCTCCTTCCATTATGAAGCCTTGAGCTAGAGATAAAACCCCTGCATAAAACGTAACAAAGGTGCTTGTGTTTTTATTCAGTTCCATTTGTATTCTAACGATCTATAAATTTTGCATATTTTTTGTTTTGTCAATTCCTGCTCATCGCAGAAATTTCTTGGAAAAGCCACTTGTTTTTTTCTATTATGTTGCTAGGAATAATTTTTTGACGCCCGACAAAATGCTCTCAAAAAAAAGCTCAGCTTTCTTACCGCAGGATTTTTGGTTCGTCTTTCAAGATGTAGCCTCAATTTTGCGTTGAGAAGAGCTTTTCAATACAACTCTACGATAAGTGCATTCGGGATTCTATTACTGCCGATTTTGCGAATTCTAAACCCGAATTGCGTTTAATGGGATTCGCTACTTTCAACATTCACCAATCTTTTATCCAAATCATTAAGAACCGCGAAATCATGCGAAATCTTTAACCAAAACACTAAAGAGCAAAAGTTTTGAGCATGGCAATGTTCAATGGCTTGCTGCTACTACAACATTCAGGAATCCTTTCTAAATGCGAACAAAAAAGCAAAATTTGAAGCTATAACGAGGAAGTTGTGAAAAGCCGATTACTGAAATACTACTTTATTCAAGCCATTCAGCACGAATGGCTTCTATAGAAAACAAGCGTGCATTGAGGATGCACACAAATTTATGCGCACTGTGTGGAATGAGAACGAGGACTTGTGGAAGGAAGCCTGGATATGGGGTTTGCTTTCGGGAGAGAGGGGGGGAGTTAATGCCGAGGGAGGCGCAATGATCCTTTCTATTCGAAATTCTTATTTTATTTTTTAACTTTTAATTTTTTATTATTTTCTTTATTATTTTTTGCTGTTTATTTCATAAATTTTTTTAATTTCAATTAATTTCTTGAACTTTTATTTATTTTATTTATTTTATATTTTGAGAGGAATATTAAGATTTTATTGATAAAAAACAAAGAAACCATTTTTCAGTCTTTCACTTTTTGAAACTAGAATAAGGGAAAGATATTCTAGAATTACAGCGTAATGTTACAGCATAATTTATGACAAATAAAAAAGAGAAAAAGAAACGAATAGCTTGTTTGCTAACATATCACATTTCAACAATGCTCATTGTTTTTCTGCAAAACTCTGAAAATTAATTATTTGTGAAAGGCATAGAAAACCGTCGCGATTTGTTCTTCTCCCAAGACTGTAAGCAACAATATTTTAGTAAAATCTCAATTAAGCAAAAATAAAAGAAAAAACTATAAAAAGGGCTTATTCAACAATGAGTAAAAAGATACTTACAGGACACGAGAAGGATTTTCGAAAATGCAATAAACTAATTCCCCCTCTAATTTCGCAAAATTTTACGAAGCCCCTTTTGACTCTAAACCCCAAACGTAAAACCCCCCAAAAACGTAACCTAAATTCTGTTTTTTCGGTCACAAAAACGACATCCAGCTTGCTTATAAGCCACCTGTGCTGAGCCCTGGTATGAACCCATCGATGGCGGTTCCAGTAAATTTCTTCTGGGGGCTAGAGGTACAAAGCGAAATAAACTTTTCTGAAGTTTTGAAATTTGACGCAATTGCGTGACAGTATAGGCAATGATGTGAATTTATAAAAACTGATTGTGATAAATAAACACTATTTCTTGCCAGCAGTATGTATCATGTTGCAGATCACGCAACCATTGTCTACTTTGCACGATTTTTTTTCTCAAAAATTAACTCGAGAAATCACGTTTGAGGTTTTGATCAGTATTATCCATGCATAAAGCTCACAAGTTACAAACTTTTGAGCGCAAAAGGGGAGTACATAGCATGAAAAAGATCACTCACTAAAAGATGAGGCGAGAAAATTCGATTGCCCTAGTGGCTGCGATTTCGTTCGAAAAAATCAAATAAAGGGTCAACCAACTAGATATCCCATCAACAAATTCGAATAACGACAAAAAAGTTGAATTCCCCATTTGTTGGCAATTTGATGAGAGAAAAATACGGAGGAAAAATGAAAGATCAAGTAGCGAGTTTTTGACCTGATTCATCAGTGAGACACCTGCAAATATTTTTTATAGGAGTTCTCTTGTAATGAATCAACTCGAACTACATACCCCCCTCTGAAAAAATTTTTCTACAAGGCTTTTGAACTTTCAAAAAATTTCAAAACTGCCTATAACCTTCAGCTTTATTGTGCCGTGCAGGTTTGTTATGGCGGCAGATTTACTCGAACATGAAAATTATAAATATTATGAAATGGAAATTTCAAAATTATTTTAATTATTTACAATAATGAACAAGTCACTTGCGCATTTTCATAACCCATATAAGTAAATTTCAAAAATTTCGCGATCCATTTTCGAAAGAAAGAGGGCTACAACTCGATGTCGAGATTACGAAATCATAAGCTGAATTCATGAGTGCTAATGCAGACAATGAAAATTAAAAATTGTTAGGTTCAAAAAATGTTAATTGACCAGCGCTTAAAAAAGCAGAAATTTGACGCAAAAATTCTCAAGCAAAATCTAGAATTTCTTCATTGCGCAAACGAAAGAATGCAGTGACATGCGATATGAAGAAATTCTTTGGCTTTTCCCGTGCACAGCTTGTCGTTTATCGTGTTCCCCACAATTTTGCAGCTGCATTTTGTGCAAATAAATTAGCCAACACTAAGCAATCAGCGTCGACGAAAGCTTGAAAATTAATATGCGAATTTTTTTCGTCATAAAATTCGAAGTGGGAGTTTTAGGCCATTTTCTCATGGATTCCCAGGAAAAAGGTAGTCGTTGTTTTGCAAAAGTTTGCAAGCAAGGAAGTGCAAATACTAGATGCTTCCGGGCTTGGAAAATCTAGTCTTGAAGAACTTATGGGAGGTTTCTGTTGAAAATTTTTTTTATAAAAGACAAATTCGGATACTTAAAAGCTCATCTCTTCGGATAAAAACAGAGTCTTGTGAGCTACAAAAAGCTAGCAACTTAGTTTCAAAAATTCCAAGGATTTTGATTCACCGTCAGAACCATTGAAAATAGATATTTTTAAGATTTTCAAAAAAAAGCCAGAATTTCGAAAACATGTATTCAATGAAAAAGTTGGAATGCATGTAATGAAATTCGCTCACAACCTGATATATAAAGAATCGTAAGCTTAATTCAAAAACCTTCCAATAGCGGGAAACCGCGGCGGGTCGAAGCGAACGCTTTTCCAAATAGCACCTTTAGATTACTGTTCACTAGTTATATAACAAACAAATAGAGCTTACGTATTTGTGAGAGATTCGTAACCCTATTTTCCAAAAGTAGAAAAAGAACATACTAGAGACGAGATAAAATTCCAACAATTTCAAAAGCGACAACTGTAGAGTATAATGAGATGGCAGTAAAGATCGAATGGCCTGATATGAGCTATATCTGCATGGTTTGAGTCTCATCAAGAGTCTAGTCTAAAAACCAATAGCTTCGGGAAACTACCTCCATTTTACATCAGGAAATCTGTTAGATAGCGCTGAGCATTTATTTAGCAGAAAAATGCGAAAGGCAAACGTGGAAGGACAAAAACGAGAGTGGAATCGGAAGGGAATGAGATGAGCAGGTGAAGATTTATTGCCTTGATTTAAGCTGTTGGATTATCCTACACATACCATGGTTCAAAGTTCCAGCATTTCAGGGAAAAGGTCTTGTCATTAGCTACATGGAAAGGATAGTGACAATGGCCTTTTGTGTTGTGATTCTATCTACTATATAGTGCTCACCGGGACCTTTATTTCTTTTTTTTTCTGCTATTTTATTCTCTAAATCGGAAACCTTTCCTTGTTGAAATTTAAGGTTGCGGATAACAAAGATTGTTAATACAAGCTTTCTGAGCATGAATAAAATGAAGCTACCCATAGCATTAGCTTGATGTCTGATGCTGATCTTGTTATATGTGCGATTTAGAGTGGATTTTGGCTAGTCAGTTTGAACATGAAACCATCATTTCCCTTACTCAGAGCAATGCAATTCCTGATAGCGCAAAAATTTGAAATTTCAAACATTTCCTGAAAATTTTTTGGGGAATTCTTAGGGAGTTATTGAAGCAGGTGAGAGTTAACTATTCCCAGTTCGTCTAGCATCATACTGTAAGGGCTAGGATAATCGAGTGCTCTTATCCCTGTAAATTTCGGAGCAACAAACTCAAGTTTAGCATCAATAGTCGCAAAAGTTAGGTTTGTAAGGAACGCCAAGAGCGTATTGAATAAAAAAATAGAAAGTTCAGCTCTGGACATCGATAGAGGGCATGAACTGTGCTTAAAGGCACCGTCCACCCAAAGTGAGGGTTCACGAGATTCAATGGCATACTAATGTGGACCCCCACACTAGGCCAGTCCCCAAGTTTCCCCGCAAAAGATTGCTTCCGGAGCGAGAAATCCGCTCTGGAAAGTACGTGATACGTGATCCAAAGCTGGTCACTCCGCCCATTTTGCAGCTTTGGGGGCTGCGGCGCTGATATACGCCGGGCGATAACCGCGCCGAAGCCCTGTAAACTCCACTTCCACCGGTCCCGCTTTCTCCAAAATAGGGGTTTTTGGGATGCTCGACTTCATATCCGAAATCAGGGCCTTCAGAAGGCCCGGAAGCGACAAAAACATGGAAGTCGAGGACTTGGGTGGACGGTGCCTTTAAGAACGTATTATAAGACAGGAAAGAAATATCACAAAACCGCATGTATGAGAAATCTTCCAAGGTTTTCATGCTTTGCGGCCTTACTGTATAAAATATAACCTTGAATCTTTCCGAATATAAAAAATGGGCTTATCCGTGGAACGCTCGTAAATAAGACTAGCTTGGAAATTAGCCAAAAAATCACTAATTTCTAGTATCTTACTATTTCAGAATACTTACAAGCCATTGTGACCCTCCCATGAAAAAAATACTGGATTAAATCGTATATATTCAAGTAATGTTTATATCACGATCATGATATAAACATTAGTTATGGAACATATCTTTATACTTTTCTTTCCAAATCAAATCGATACCTTTGAAAGTCGCAGAGGTGTTTGCAAAAAATTTATAGTGATGAAGTTCGGCTTATTCGCAAAATTTTATCAATCAAGAAAACTGATGGCAGATCTTGAAGAGGAAAACACACTAGAAATTTACTAGTACATTCTCCAAAGTTCGGCTTTGGATTGAATTCTAAGAGCTTTAGATAGTTCATAAGTACTAGGATTGCGATAGAAGCAGAAGCCATTGATGGTTTTTACAATTTAAGATTCGAAAAAAATCAAAATAATAGGAAAACTGAGACAAGTAAAAATATTCTTGTAGGAAGTTAATGAAGAAGATTCTCACATAATCTCTTATGAGAAGAAGAATAAACTCCTAAGAGCTAAAGCGGTGCAAAAATCTGTAAAACATCAGTAAGAATGACTGATTTTTTTTCTTGGATTTCCAAACTTCATCAAATCAGACATTTCTTCAACGAAACCGTTCCTCTAGGGATTTCAATCAGCATATGAAAGTACATATGAAGCATTACAAAAAGGAGTTTCAGATTTCTCAAAAAATCGAAGCTAGCTGGAAGTGAATGTAAACTCAAAGATAAATATTTCACAAAGAAAGTTCAAATGTCAAATGTGTAAAATGTATCAGGTTGTCCCATAAGTTCCGTCCGCTTTGGATTTCAATCGCAATAAATTATGAACTTCATGTTCCTAGATAGGTTCCGAAGTACCGTTTGATAGAGCAAATCAAGCTCTACAAGAAGGCTATCTCGCTTTTGCATCAGCTCTGATCCATCTCGAGTTTCAAGGCGAAAACTAAAAAGATCTAGCTGCCCGAAAAATCGAGAAAAAATCATAACTCCGTTCAAAAAAATTCTGTAAAAATTCTAACTTGCTCGCATAAACAGTATCCATATAACACATTTATATACGCCATTGCCGTGTTTTTTCCTTGGCTAGAAATCAAGAAAATGAAAATTTTCACGCTTTTGCCAAAGTGGTGCTGTGATGTCCCTGCATAGATAGTTGTATACTACTATTTGTAGAAGTACAAATGTATTAGGTTGTAAAGAAAGTTCCCGGGCACTTGCGAAAAATTTTTTCAAATCGCTGTAACTTCAAGCAGATTGAATCTTTTTTAAAACTACAAACTTCACTGCAAAGACAATTTTGTCCGCAACATATATTTGTCTTGCTGGCTTTTCAGCACCTTACTGCGGTCCACCAGCATGCGCAGAAAGGAAAAAGGTCGACGCGAAAAGTGGCCTGTTTGTGCAGGATTATCTCAGGCACGATGAAAGCTGGAAAGCTCAAATGCTGTAGTTATATAGAAGTCTGCTGGAGCTGTTATGGAGACCATTCAAATTCTTGAAGGACCACCTGCAGAAAATTTTTTTCCAGAAAGTTTGAAAAATCGACCATTTTTTGCCCCTAAAAATGCACCATTTTTCGAGCAAGTGACTCTAAAGTCTTGTCGTTCTGCATAGGTTGGACCAAATCTTTGATTGCTGCGAACATTGTTAGTGTAATGCCTTACGTATCTTTTGGACCCGACATGCACACGTGGCGATCCCCGCACAAGCGACGCTGGCTGCGAAAAGAGTTTTAATCAAAGGCAAGTTTGACAGCTTTTAAGTTTTGAGCGCAAATCGCAGAACTCGAGTGCAGCTGCGGGTCAGAAGCTAACAGGCTTCTCATTAAGATCACCCATGATTTAGATGAATTTCTTTGAAATGCGCAAAAAAATGGCTGTAGGAAGAAGAATTGTGAAATTTTTATGGTTGGAAAGATTTATCTTCTTGATGTGCAGATCAAACACGTCTCGGCATCGATAAAAATTTCAAGCCATACTGAAAACTTCAGGCTTCCCTCTACTGAACAGTATACAAAACTTGGTGTCAAAGTCCGACCGAGCGCCGAAAAAATCCGTTTGAAAATGAAACTTCCAAAAGTGCCCGGGAACTTTCTTTACAACCTAATAAATTTTCAGCTCTCTACAGGCACTAGCTTTCGAGAAATATGGATTTTAGCGTAAGGCATCCAACTAAGGCAAGCTGTATTCGATATTTCTCGAGAATCAAAGCTTGTAAAGAGCTGAAAATTTATGTTTGCACTTTTACAGGCTAGTAGTATACAACTATCTACGTAGGGACATCACAGCACCACTTTGGCAAAAGCGTGAAAATCTTCAATTTCTTGATTTCTAGCCAAGGAAAAAACAAGGCAATGGCGTATATAAATGTGTTATATCGATACTGTTTACGCGAGCAAGTTAGAATTTTTACAGAATTTTTTTGAACGGAGTTATGATTTTTTCTCGATTTTTCGGGCAGTTAGATCTTTTTAGTTTTCGCCTTGAAACTCGAGATGGATCAGAGCTGATGCAAAAGCGAGACAGCCATCTTGTAGAGCTTGATTGTCTCTATCGAATGGTACCTTGGTACCTATCTAGGATCAAGAAGTTCATGATTTATTGCGGTTGAAATTTAAAACGGACGGAACTTATGGGACAACCTGATAATAAAGAGTGCAATCATCAACATAGTACTATGAAATCTTCAAAATTTCTAGAAGAAAAGCGATAACTATAATCTTCTATTACAGCTAAAGCCCCTGCAGTTTATCGATAAAAGCAAAAAATCCAAGGAAGCTTATGTTCATTGCATTCTTTTTTCTTCTTTCATAACTGAATGTTGGATGATTGAGCTGAGATATGGAAAAGGGCAAGCATGCGGACACAAAAAAGAAAAAACTCAAGAAAAAAGCTATGAGAAGAGCTTAATGGGCTTAGTACATGAATTCTTTTCAAAGTATTGAAATAAGGTTTTCTTCCTTAATGGGGTATTTTGTAGTTACTCGAAAATGAATTCGCGTGGGTGGTAGCTATTTTGTAGGTCAAATGGTTTATGAAAAAGCGGATTTGCATGAACTAGAGAAGACATATCAAAGAAATGATGCGAAACCAAGTCACGGCTCATTTTCAAGCGGCTGGCGCATATCTATGAAGTTCTAAAATTGTTCCTTGCTTGCACTTCAAGTATCACAAATCATATTTTTGAAATTTACACCCCTTCAAAGTGCTTTGGAATAAGAAAAGCGAGGGAGAGGTGCTTCTCGAGATACATAAGAGGAAGGAAAAAGAAAGGAAAAGGTGAAAGAGGATTTTTCAAAGAAAATAAAAGAGAATCTCTTGTAAAAATTTTTAAAATCTTAATCTTCAAGAAAATCGTCTTGATATTTTCTTAGTGTGACGATACTTGACTATTGGCAAAGGATACCAGCGGCGATTCCAGATTTTCCATGCAGGCGGAGGGGAGGGGGGAACGAAAGAATTTTTTGGGAGCCAATCTCAGTTCTGAAAAGATAAATTATTTTAATCATTTACGAGTGTGAACAGTCGCTTGAAATTTTGAAATTTTTATAACTCAAATAAATTATTTCTCCCCCCCCCCTCCCTCGGCGAACGGGAGCAGTGAGATTTGAAAAAGAGGTTGAAAATTTTGCTATATTAGATTATATTAGTGAAGGCGGGTTCTTTTGCTGTAATGAATGGGAGAATGAGAGTAGAGTTATCAGACTATGATTTTTCTATTTTTTCCACTGTATAGCAGTATGTTTGATTCAGAAAAGGAAAGAGTTGTAGACAAAATTGAAAAAATCCAAATTTGAAGGTCGTGAAAATTTGAAGTGGTAAAGTAGCTGCGCTTAATCATCATAATCAAAGTGCTTCTATATTTGGAATAGAGTAGCAGTACCGTAATCATTACCGTAACCTTTCAAAGGAGAGACAATTTTCTCATTGCAACCAAAAGAAAATAGAATGTCTTAGGACCTGTCATACTTCGCCGAAAAAAGCCCAAAACAGCTCGAAAAGCCCAAAAGCGCCAGAAAGATCCAGAACGCTTGTGGAACTTTTCAGAATTCTGAAATTATTTTGGTGTGCAGATGACAGAAAATGAAGCAAAATGACTCGGTTGCAAAATCAATTCAAATGCCTTAGAGCCAAAATTTGCTTGCAAAGGGGCGTTTGGGCTTCTTCTAGCGCTTTTGGGCTTCTTGGGCTTTTTCGGGCGCTTTTGGGCGTTTTTTGGCGAAGTATGACGATTCCATTTGAGTTGAGAGAAGAACATCGACTTAGCCAAGTTCTGAAATGACTAGAGAATTTTGGCAGTTGATCGGTAAGAGATTTTCTTTTACTTTCGTAATTTTTGTGATTTTTCAATGTTTATACAGGGGGGGGGGGGGCAGAAGCGAGAATTGACTGCAAATTAAAGAGCAATTGATATTTGCAAGAGAACAAAGCAGAAAAAGGATATTCAACAATTTTTTCACGGATATGATTAAACCGAAAGAAACATGATAACTACTTTCTGTGGATATGTAAGCGACATATGCACAAGCAAATCTGTTTTTTTGCTTTTCGATGTAAACACTTGATTGACGACGGGTAGTGTATAAGTGGAGTTGAGCATAGGAGTTAGTTGATTAATGTGTGTCCATACCGGAACGAGATGAAAGCAAGAGCTGGACGAGGTATGTCCCTCATGCTGGAAGCTTTCAAAGTATACCAAAGGGTCGAAGGTTATTTTAGCATTTCAAATGTTTTCAAAGGATTTTTTGAGTCACAAGATATACCAAAAAGTCCTCTAGTAGGTATTCTAAAGGTATAAAATGCAACAAAGCGCAGTCAAAATGTCCATTTAGGGTAAAAAGTCTTCCAAAGATTTTCTGACTCCCAAAATGCGCCAAATAATCTTCTGAAAAAGCATGTACAAGATGTATCGAGGACGCTCAGAGCTTTCCAATCTATAAAATGTATTGTATCAGAGGACCTCTAGATGCTTCTATGAATGTACAGTTCACATCAGATATTCATAACCAAAGCACAAAATGTACCAAAGGGTCTTTCTAAACACATAATATAGCAAAAAGTCGTACAAAGTGTCCCTAAATCATCAAAATTTATGAAAAGATTCCACGAGAGGCCCTTCAAGTACAAAGTGTAGTAAAGAGAACTTCGAAGGGTACTTCACTGTACAAATCATATCAAAATCTCTAGGGGGTGTTCTGTGTAAAAGTTTAACAAAGAGACCACCAAAGAACCTTCTTGTAAATGTACCAAAAGTCTGTTCAAGTAAAAATTGTATATAAGAGAATTTCAAAGGCAAGGGACAACAAAATGCATAATAGATGTTTCAAAAAAAACTTGAGAACCAAGAAATCATGACAAAAGTACAGCCCCATTCACTACAAGCCAGCCCAGTGCTGAGCGATGCAACGGCCAAATTAGGGATAAACGACAAAAAACGAGCTGTGCCCGAGTTGATACAGAATGTTTGATGAAGTCACAAAGTCTCAAAATGAGTCATTGCTCTGCTTTTTGAAAGGCATCCAAGCGTATGATGTTACACTGGAAAAAACAGCAATTTATTGCAAAAGTAAACATAGCATTTGGAGCGACAGGGTCGAGCGGAAATTAATCCCCACAAAGTAGCCTTTTCTGGTTGGCAATTACGCTGTGGAGGTCGTAAATCACCAGGTAAACATAGGATTGGAAGACTTACAAAAGAAAAATTGACGTAAAACCATGGAGAGAAATGTTCTTATGGGTGAGTAATCAAAACAAATTGTTAAATTCAGTAAAAATCTCCCCAAAAAAAATTTTTTTGTAGGCGTGACTGCCATCGCGCTTTTGATATTTTAGGGCTGAAAAATTCACGATGAAAATTATCTTCAAATAATCTCACATTGTCACATAATTTTTGTTCAAATAAACTATCATGGGCGTGGTTGTCACGGCTCACTTTTATCAAAACTTTGTCACGATAATAAAAATATAAGGAGCCCTAAAAAATTTTTTTGAGAGCATAACTGTTGTAATGCATGTTCATTTAGAAGACATATCGTTTCCTTTCCCTTTCCCTATGAAAATTGCGAATTCAAAAGTTTTGTAGAATTGATTTACCTTTAATGGTACAGAAAATTTCACCCGAAGGTGTGGTTGTCATCGTATTTCCTTTTTGCAAAATTTTTACAAGTACAATTACGAAAAACTCACAAAATATCCTTTGAAAAAGTTCAGAGGCCTAGTTTCGTGTCTTCCACATCATTCAAAAAACCCTACCTCCCAACCTCTACCCCCCCCCCCCTCCCTCCCCAATCCACTCTTTCTGGAAAAGATTTCAGACCCCTATGCTCTTATTCTATGTTCTGTGTTACAAGTTCTCAAAAATTACAAAAGTATCCCAAAAAATTTTGAGGACGTGACTTGGCCTCTTATCTTGTAGGACATACCTCCCCTCCCTCCTTCCCAATAAAAATTTTTAAGAACACCTCTGTTTCATAGGATATGAGTAATTTACTAGATTATACTTTGCATTCTGCGCATGGCTGATGAATTCTGCGTATAAATGCTACAAGTCCCACATTATCACAAGCACATGAGTCAGCCCAATTAATGGCTTCATAAGTTTCATAATAATGTTTCTAAAACTAGAAGAGCATAAAACTAACGAAAGAAACAAAAATTGTCATGAGAACTCGAAAAAGAGCAGCTCTTCTAGATAGAATGCATCACTAATTCAATCGACAGGTCTTCTGGGAATCCCAACAATGTGCGTCATCTAATGATGATGGAAGAAAATCCATTCCTTGTTATTTTCTACAAAAGGAATTATCTGATGACGACAGATTTATGTTGAAACAGAATTCTCACTGCTATAAATATTCTCGACAAAAAATTTCAGAATTCTGATGGAAGGGGTGGCCCAGATAGATGCACCTTTTTATGCTGATGATATATGTGAAGTTAGCGGGTGAGCATTGCTTGAACTTGCTCATAAATCTTGAGAAATTTCCCTCGATGGCGAGAAATCCACAGGGACAGTATGATGCTAAGCAGTAAATTTCCCAGCCTAGAATTTGTCAGTAGTTAAGAGCATGTGACGCATGAAAATATGGGAAAATTGAGAGAGGGAAGGGTTATTCACAGGAAGTAAAAGATTGAAAGTGCTGAAAGTGCGTTCTTGGTGAAGGTGGGAAAGGAGCGGGAGGGGGGGGGGGATGGGAGCAAACTCGAAAAAATCTAATATATTCTTGTTTTGGAGCAGGAGGTTCAGGTATTATACACCTTCCAATTTCAGGAAAATTCTGGATTGAAGCCAAATGAGTCAGAGTTTTCTAAAAATGGGTCTGACTACGAACCGCAGGATAGTAAGAGGTGTTAGCGTGACAGACGGGGGAAATGGGGGGGGGGGTGATGGATTTGACTTTTCTCATTTTTATGCACATTAATGCTTCAAATAACTTTTATTCTCAGTAAATTACTGGCTCGGTGCCAAAAGGAGCCAAATTTCCCAAAAATGCGCAAGACTGACTACGTCCCACCGCATTTGGATGTCAAAGTTTGAGGGGGAGGGGGGGGGGAGGGAAAGAAGTGTAATTTTGGCTATTTGATAGATCTTGATCTTGATGCGAGGCACTATTGCATCATATTACTTTTAAATCTAGACTTTTCTGGCTTGGAGCCAAAAGGAGCCAAAATTTCCCAAAATGTCCGATGTCTGACTACGAACCACACGAAAGGGCATTTGAGAAGATGTCGAAATGTGAGGGGAGAGGGTGAGATGGGATGGGTTTGACTATTTTTAAAGTTACTCCTTGAGGTTAATGCACCATAATTCATTCAGTTTTAGGAAATTTCTGAGAGCCAAAAGGAGCCAATTCCGCAAAACTGCGCAAGTCTAACAATCCACACGAAAACGCATTTAGGAAGATGTCGAAGTGTGGGGATGTTTGGGGGGGGGGGAAGGAGGTGGGTTTGAAGAACTCAAAATGCTAGACATTGACGCATCATAAATTTTTAATTCCCAAAAAATCTGGCTTGGAGCCAAAGTGAGCCAAAATTCCCAAAAAAATGCGGAAGTCTGACTCGAACCGATCGAGTGTGCACTTGAGAAGCTATTGAAGTGTAGGGAGGGGGGGGGGGGGGTGGGAAAGGGTAAAAAAAGATGGTTTTGACTAGTCTTAATCTTAACGTTAGACGTGAATGCATCATACAACCTTCATTCATAGAAAATTTCTGGCTTGGAGCCAAAAGGTGCAAAAATTTCTCAAAATGCGGATGTCTATCCCAATCACACGAAAGTGCATCTGAGATGTCGAATTGTACGAGGGGGGGGGGAAGGGAGAAGAAGTTGCATTTGACAAATCTCAGACTGAGCTCTAGACGTTAGTACATCATATGAATCTTACCCTCAGGAAATTTCTGGCTTGGAGCCAAGTGGAGCCAAAATGTCAGAAATGCGGAAGTTCCACCCCAAGACATGACAAGAAACTAACCGGGCAAAGTTGTTGGTTCAGCGTGAACAGCGCACTGATTGCTAGTTTGAGATCCGAGCTGCAAATTAGGTTAGTTGGGGTGCTTAGCAAAAAATTGTTATGCGGGCAAACACTGCTCAACCCACTAAGAATTAGAATTCCTTGAGAAATTGACTGGGAAAACGAGCTGAAAATTGGCAGGAAAACAAACTAAAAATGACGATTACCAGGAAGTAAAGTACAAGCTGGGAATTTCTTAAGATTTCCGCTCGAGACCAATTTTGCTAAGATTAATGTGTTATTTACAGCTAATTTATTCTGATGGGACAGGAAACAGGACAGAGGTTCTGAATGAGAAAGAGATGGAGAGGAAATTCATTGGTAGGAGGGTCCCGATGTTGGCGCCCCCACGAGTGACGACTCTACCAAAACATAAAAAACCTGTTTTGCTCGATTATTCTAATTTTTGGCTCAGCTGACTTCTAACGCTCTTGTCGTTGAACATGAACTACATTTTACTACTGGTGTTTTCAACTCGTAATTTAGGGATTGTTCTGGCTGAATTCAAGAAACTTTGAAAGGGAACTTTTGTTCTCGTATTAGCCTTAGAGGATAAAATTCGTCATCTGTCGGTGCTCAGTTCTCTGAAAAAAAAAAGGATTTATAGGCAAAAAGAGGTTTTCTAGCAAATAGATCTACAAAGTAAGTTTTTCCCCCTCTATGAATCCGCCTTGATTGGTAAAAATGCACTGTATTTATCACATCCATTTGCCGACATTATCCTTAGACTCACGAAAATGTTCATGGAAAGGTTAGATGGCCAAGGTTTTTTTTATCTATATAACAATCTAAGTAATAACTAGCGTTGTGCAAAGTCTTTATTTTTCTGAAACCTCATCTGAGTCAATTATTCCAGAAATCCGAAGATGTAAACGCAAATCACCGAAACAATTTATATTATAATATAGTTTATTTTTATTTTTTTTATTTTTTTATTTTTTTTATTTTTTACTTTCAATTTATAGCCTATCAAAGTGAAATTTTGCAAAACGGACATTATTTTTGCAACAACCTGATAAATAGGGTTATTATAAGACACTTTGTCAGGTACGTTTATTTACTTTTATTTCGAACACTGTTACGAGTAATGAAGAACAAGAAAAAATACCTTGAATAAGAAGAAGTTAGGATGAAATCATATACTACGTCTTTGATAGTCTCTTCTTAGCTTTAAGGAGAATAATTTTTTGTTTATATATGTACAGGGGGTATCTTCTCAAGGTACTTAGTAGTTACATTATAAATTCTCTAGATAATTTCCGGAACGCTAGACTGCGAGCGAACCGTGATAACGAACAATGTTTGTTAAATTCTAAAAATTACATGAAGAAAAATATAATCCGACGATTTTATCACGAAATAATCTGCCATGTATGTCTTTTCCAAAAAACAGAAACCTCCCTCCACACACAGTCCGGCTTTTTGAACTTCAAAAAAGCAAGTGATAACAGCTTCCTCGCACAATATGGGGAAAAATTCCCAATAAATATGCGTGTGATGCTGGGTGAGTCCTTTCTTTTATATGGAATCATAATCAAATAAAATAAAAAAAGTCATGACCACGTAAATCTAGTGAATTAGTCGCTTTTCGCTTCTACTATCTGCTACATAAACTTATCAACCTTTATGTAAACTCCTTGAAAAGATCAGACTCTTAGAATAAATCAGCAATTGCCTAATATAGCGTGCTTTATTTATTTGATTTCATTTGCAATGAAAGATCAAAAAGGAAAGCGCCAGTGAAAATCAAAGTCTCAAAGAGAAAAGAGCATTATGAAGATAAATAAATTATTTATCCTGTCGCTAAAAAGAGATCAGAGCTTTAAAAATGAAATACCATACAAGTTAATAATTGGTTTTCCCCATTGTTCACTGATGATAAATAAAAGATGGCAATCTATCTAGAGTACTGAATAACGACTGAGCCTTGATAATGGCTGCAGCCATACGTAATATAATCAAGATGCATTCAACCTTTTGCAAAGTCTTTTTTTATCAAGACAAAAACGCTAGCTGCAACAATTCTATGGTCCATAAGTCTCAATAGAATTACACGTTAGACTTTGCAATAAAAGTGAGCCTTTTTTCTTACATTCTTCTCACATTCTTGCAAATATTAAAAAGTTTGTACGAAAAGGTTGAATGTCTATATCTAGGTTGCCACAAAAGCTCTAACAATTCACTAATACGACATTTTCTCATTCTTAATCCTTCCTTATATAATACCGCTCATAACTTCTGTAAAAAAGACGCGACGGCCACCTGAGTTAGGTGACATCACCGTAGCTTGGCCATATCTCGCTCCAGGAGCGGACCAAATCTAAATTAAATGGACCATTCGATTCAGCTCGAAGACGCATCTTTTGATACATATATTTGTTTTTTGTTTGATTACGGTAGGCAATGGTGGGCAGCAGATTGCGCATACCAGCTTATTGCCCACGGTAGCTTACTCAAAGCGCGCGATCACTGCACACTGGCTCATCTACAGTAAGCAAAAGTTGTATTCATTCATAAAACCTGGCTGCCCAGCGTACGCCTACCGTAGCCAAACAAGCAAGTCCATATATCAGAAGATGCGCCTCCTCGAGCTGAATAGAATGGTGCCATTGAATTCAAATTTTGTCCACTCTGAAGAGAGACAAGGCCAATCTGCAGTGATGTCACCCAACTCAGGTGAATCTCGCGCCCTTTTGCAGAAATTATTAGGTTGGCACATAAGTAATGCAACTTTTTATATAACTTTTGTCTCTTTGAACGTAGCACATTCATTTTTTGGCAATATAAAAACTATGATGTAAGCTTCTAATGCTCACATTTTTGCCGAATTTTACCATGTTATGTAAAAATTACGGTAGGTTTACGATACTATGGAAAATTTTTTAGAATGCATCAGATTTCGCTGAAACTTAACCTATAGGGCTTATTCGGCATGCTGATCACAAAAATGAGATACGTTTCGCACGAAAAGGTCTCGTTCGTGAGATCAAAAAATGAATTTCATTTTAGCGACAAGTGATTATGATATTCGTGTTCACCGTATAGAATTACCCTACAGTGCAAAGTTATAGCAAATTCTGACTTTTCGCAGCTTAGTTATTGACAAATTGCCTTCAAAACTTGACGCATTTGACTTGTTCAACTTCTCAAAGGCGCCTCACTTTAATTTGTGTTTAAATTTCATTTCTTTTTCACTGATTTCAATGTGCCAACTTCCAGACATGCTGCCTATAATTGCTTTTTTATATGTTTGAATCAGGTTTCGTAGGGCTTCATGTTTGCCAAAAAATCGTGAAACCTCGATTTTCAGCAGTTTTTAGAAAATGCTTAGATTTTTTGTACTACGTTATCAAAAATCAAACGGTTTGCGCAGACTTGCAGCTTACATCACGATCTACATGATGCCACAAAATGAGATTACTATATGGAATAGGAAAACATTTACAGGAAAAGTTGCAAAACTTATGTGCCAACCTAATACTAGCGTTGTTGCAATACCAAATTTTTTGAGAAGGCACATCAACGAGCTTGACAATGGAGTTCTTGTCAAAAAAATTATACATAATATAGTAAATTTGGATAATGATCGTAACTACTATTGCAATATGATTTTCTATTTGATCTTTGAGTAATCTGTTGATTATAGAAAAAAGCGAAAAAGGTATTTGACAAATTTTTGTTAAGGTCTACAACGACACCTGTTTACACTGATGATCCCCTAGCACCAAAAAATCAAAATCAAATTCACTTTAAAAGGAAAAAAAACCTGAGCTTCTTCAATAGAAGAACTCATCAAAAACTGGAAATGCTTTTGGCAGATTTTTTGCGAATAAAAAATGGTTGAATATTGAAATGTTAAGAATTCAGAAAAAGAATGTTTAGAATTAATTTTGGCAAAATTTTGACTATGCGATAGTTTAAATCAGCTTTGTTCTGACGCATCTCGTTCGCGGATTCTCAATAAATGTACAGAAGAAACGGATTGAAAAGAGGTGGATGAGAATGTGAAGATGTGGATCACATACGTATACTATAAGCGCTGCGCAAGTTTCTACGAGGGCGACAAGTGCTGTCCACTTCTTCATCTTCTCATGATATATGTACTACGAGCTGTCAATCATTCTCAACTCCGATGATTTTTTCAATAGTGCGGTGTCAGCTAAGTGGTTGGTTGACGTTTGTCTACAGATCTTCTCACTATACAAATCACTCTATCCGCATTTTTTCAGTTGAAAGAAAAGCTTGTGTAACTGTAGCTTTTTGTGACCTAAATAAAAAGAGATCTGGAAATAAATTTGAGAGAATAAAAAAAATAATTGATGTTTATAAAAACATAGATAGCGGGACTCGCAGGGGGGAAAGGAGGAAGAGAACTTTTGGAGGCTTACTAGAACTAACTTCTGATATGTATAGACAGCTCTCGTCAAATCCCCACGTCTGCCCCCCCCCCTCCTCCGTAAAAGTGGCAAGAAGGCGGCTCTGCCATATGATTTGGACACCCTCTCATGATCGAT
Organism: Cylicocyclus nassatus; assembly: GCA_958299035.1. NCBI lineage: Eukaryota > Metazoa > Nematoda > Chromadorea > Rhabditida > Strongylidae > Cylicocyclus > Cylicocyclus nassatus. Next base: position 21,600,049 of record CATQJL010000001.1, read on the forward strand.
GTAAAATCAAATAATGTCAAAATCTGGGATAACAGAGAAAATGCCTTGCCCGAATAATCTTGAAAAATAGAGGGTAGAAGCGAAAAGTAGCGAAAATTTCTTAATGTGACTGCTTCGCCAGACAATAGCTAAACCATTTCTTCTCTCTAGCTCATGAACGTCGCAAAATTGCAGAATTCTTATGAATAGCGGATGATTGAGAAGCAGTTTGAGGCAATTTCGACGAGGAAAGAAAAAAGAACATCAGGCAGCAATATTCAGAAAGGTCATGCTTATTGTACTCGTAAAATAATGGCGACTTAGCAGGTGGTCATGCATTCCTTGGATTTTCTGAAGGTGAAGTGTAAATATGCGCTTTGGAACATTCTAGCAAATCTTTGTGGGAGCCTTAGTAGGAGTAGATTTAATGGATCTTAAACTGAGCTGAAGCTAGTTTTTGGGGGATTAAGGAGATGTAGGAAGGAGGATGGATAGGCTTAAGATTTGCAAAAACTTCTATTCTCCAATCAATACCGGACAGAGGATTTTTACATCATCGACTATTTTTTACCCATTCAAAATAATTTTTCCACATGGTTAGCCGCACCCCCTAGTGCGTTCCCGTCTACGCCCCTTCAAAGTATATCGCTAACTTGTTGAAAGTGCAATAAACTACAGGAAGTAGTGTAGTCCGCAACGGCACTAATAGCTGCGGCATTTAGGAACGAAACGGATTTATGTAAATCTGCGGCTAACAGAAACTTTACACACCTCTTGTCAATTACGAGCCACTCGAAAGTTCAAGTTGCAAAGTGCAAAACGATGGTCGTAAGTACACACAAAGTCAATGGTTCTCGAACTGATGGGTTACGATAGTAGGTCAGAAATTTGTGTTCAGGAAAAGCTGAAGTTTGAACAGGTCTAGATAAACTTCAATCTTATATATAAAGCTGAATGTCTGTTTGTCTGTATGTCTGTCTGTATGTCTGTCTGTCTGTATGTCTGTGTGTACGTATGTTCCGAATAGAAAATTCCATTTCTGAACCGATCCGGACCAAGCTTGGCACACATACGCTACGGGCCCCGGCGGGTGTCATAGGCTACTTTTCGTCATCGATCGATATCGATTTTATCGATTTTTATCGATTTTTTTGCTGAGTTCACCTACGGGGCTGGGAGTTGGCACAGGGGGGTAATCGAGCATGAGGATTCCGAATACAATATTGGTTTTCAGGATTATCGATTACTTTTATCGATTTTATCGATTTTTTTGCAAAGTTTGAGCTACGGGGCTGGGAGTTCGCACAGGGAGGTAATCGAGCATGGGGATTCCGAATACAATATTGGTTTTCAGGATTATCGATTACTTTTATCGATTTTATCGATTTTTTTGCAAAGTTTGAGCTAGGGGGCTGGGAGTTGGCACAGGGGGTAATCGAGCATGCTGATCATCCCCAAGGGGGGTGATCAGCATGCTCGAACACCCCTGTGCCAAATTCCAGCCCCCTAGCTCAAATTTTCAAAAAATCGATAAAATCGATAAAAGTAATGGACGATCTTGAAAACTAATATTGTATTCGTAATGTGCATGCTCGATTACCCTCTGTGCAAACTCCCAGCCCCGCAGGTCAAACTTTGCAAAAAAATCGATAAAATCGATAAAAGTAATGGACGATCCTGAAAACTAATATTGTATTCGGAATCCCCATGCTCACTTCCCCCCTGTGCCAACTCCTAGCCCTGTAGGTGAACTCTGCCAAAAAATCGATAAAATCAATAAAAGCAATCGATAATTCTGAAAACTAATATTGTATTCGGAATCCCCATGCTCACTTCCCCCTGTGCCAACTCCTAGCCCTGTAGGTGAACTCTGCCAAAAAATCGATAAAATCAATAAAAGCAATCGATAATTCTGAAAACTAATATTGTATTCGGAATCCCCATGCTCACTTCCCCCTGTGCCAACTCCTAGCCCTGTAGGTGAACTCTGCCAAAAAATCGATAAAAATCGGTAAAATCGACATCGATCGATAACGAAAAGTGGACTGTGACACCCGCCGGGGCCCGAAGTGTATGTGTGCCAAGTTTTGTCCGGATACGGCGGAGCCGGGTAAGCCAGCTAATTTTATATAACTGCAAATTAAGAAGTTGATAGTGATCGATGAAAAAATAAATAAATTGTATAAATAAATGAGAAATGATAAAACTGTTTGATTAATCGAACCCAACGATAACCAACGAAAAAATCTTCGATTAGAAAATTTAAATTTGTGAATCAATAAATTTAGGTGAGTGGCACTCTAAACTAATTTTAATGAATGGCTAAGCCGTCAGCAGTCCCCCCTCTCCCCGCCAACAACTGGCACTTCTTTTTACGAATGTAGATAAATCACTCAGATTTATTTTACAGCTCGATAAATCAACTTTTTTTACATTCTTTAGCTGGCTGCAAAGGGGAGCAACAAAAGCAAAACTAAAAATTTTTTGAATGTTATGAAGCAAGTTTTTTCAAGTACGGAATTTCTCAAAAGTACAATATTAGCAGATTGACTATTATTTATACAGTTATGTATGAATAAGAGAAAAGAAAAGTTTTTGAACACTCCGCTTCCCGCTTCGTCCCTTCCATTAGACGGAGCAAAGAATCTCAGAACCCTCTCCGGAACTCCTCAGTAAGGGAGTCCATGAGTCCTGTGTGAATTTTAAAATAGTTTTAAAATAAAATTTCTGATTGTTGTTAAAATAGTTGAAGTTCAATACTCAAAGTTCATAGAGTTCAACTTGGCAAGAGTATGGCTATAGGTTAGTTTGAACTGAATCTTAATCTAAGGAATCTCGTTCATGGATTTTTACTCAATGTATAATTAACAGAAACGGATTAAAAAAATAAAAGAATTATTTTTAGAAAGATACTTGGAAATATTTCAGCATTGACATGGGATACGAGTATCTCAAAGCAGTAGATATTTACATTACGTGGCTCTCAAGAAACAGGAAGAGAACGTGAGATGCATCAGAAAGTTGACAATGACAAAAAGGTCAGAAACTCCTTGGGGAGGAGGGGGGGGAGGCCAGAGGTGGGAAGGGGGGCGGGTGGTTGAAATGTTAAATGCTTACTAGGACAAAGTAAGTAAGAGAGAGGATTGAAGAATTCAGATCCAAAAAAATATCGTACTTCATGCAGAGACAAATCAAAAAAAAATTATATTTTGGGTCTTAGTCATTATTTCCTTTTTTTTTCTTTCCGCACCCTAGCAGCTGCTAAATTTTAAATTAAAAAAATTATCTCATAAAGCTGGCTGTTAGGCATCGTATAGTCTTTATTCATTCTTCTCTAAATTTTTTTTGGTAAATTCAGAGCGTATAAATAAATATGGCAAGTAAAATTGTTCAAAAGGGAGAGGAGGAAAAGAGGACAATAAAACTGACCTTATTATTTGTACCCCCCGAAACTCAATACATACTTCGCTTTTTTCTCACCAAACTCATACATTATTACATCTCTCATTGCCATTAACCTTTCATCTCAGAGTCGACTTAAGTAAGATCCACAAAAACTCGATATGTCCATTGAAGTTCGATGAACCATACATGAGAAAATGACCTTTGTGGTGTCATTTTATTTTTTTACAATCACGCATGAGTTCGGCCTTAATCTGCTCAGCCGATGGGAAGAATGAAATGTTAAAGAATAAATGCTATGAAATAAAATGCTTTTGTTCCATAACAGAAGGTCTGAGGCCTGCAGAAGGGTTTGGGATCAGAGTGTGCAAAAGAGGAAGAGGGTTTAAGATAAAATAAACTTAGAAAATCCCAAGCTGAGCAAAAAGCTGAGAAAATTTGCTAGCTAGGCTAGCCGGAAATGCCAACACTCGAGGAAAAGCTGTTTATAAGTCTCAGAAATTCACAGAAAAATCGAGACATGGGATTAAAAATGCAAAAGGGGATTGAGCTATTGAAATGTTGCCCTTTCTACATGTGTATGCAAATCCTTTAAATGCCTCGTTGAGATGTATTGCTTCCGTATGGGTTCAAGTGCTTCCCTGAATAAAAGACGAAAATATGAAAGAAATAAAAATGGGTTTGTTTTGAAATGCTGAAATGCTTCCTTGAGAAAAAGATGAAAGTATGAGTTGAATGGAACTGGGTTTGTTTTGAAAGTTAGATGGGTGAATGAGAAAAAAGTAACTACCAGAAGAATAACATGGTCATGAATAGATGAAGGAAATTGTAGAAAATTTCAACAGATAAGGGGACAGATGATGAAGAACTGAATGGACCAAGAGAAATTATTAGTTTGAAGCAAAATAAAAGCATGTTCATTATTCAGAAGAATCAAGGAAAATTTAAAAATGTATGAAATACATTGTACGACAGAGCAAAGCAAGTCAAGATAATGTAGTGATAGATGTTTGAACAATCGCAAAAGGTTCGAACTACGATAATGAACGTTTGGAGAATAATTTAGAAATTTTTGAAGCTCAAAAGTCCAATTTTTATCTCAAAAGATTTTCGAGCCCTCCAACAAGTTCATATATACTCTACACATCAGAAATTTATATGCACATTTGTCGCATTTTTTTTGTGGCTGAAAATCAAATAATAAAATTATGTCAAAAAATGCAAATTTCCTTTTTTCGGGTTTTTATGTTTAGACTGTTTAGACCGTATTCGACACTAAGGCTTTGAAAAAGGCCGAAAATTCATTGCTATGCTTTCAAAGGTCTGTAATATAGGATTGCCTATCTCAAGACAGTCCAGTATTGCTTTTTGTCAAAGCATACACACTTTATTTTCTCAAATTTTATGAAAAAAATACAGCAAAAACGCATACAAAAAATACACTGTACACAAGCAGATCACTTTTTCACATATCTTCCCTTTCTATCCCTGCCCCCCCCCCTCCTCCTCTCCGCTGATAAAAAACGCTGTGGATAAGCTGTCCGTTTTACTTGAAAAAAACTTTGCCTATAGCTTGATGTCACCTACTTGAGTGGACTCTCCAAACATTGGGAAATGGACTAGAAAAAGAAAAGAAGTGAGTAATGAAGAACAGGAGGTAGCAATTTTTTGGATGTGACAATCGAATAATAAGAACTCAGATCAAGGTAGGGTAAGTCATGTTTATTATAATTGTAACTTAATTGATTTTTTTATCTCCGCGAATCATAAAATATGCTCAGAACTATAAAAGACTAAAACATAAAACGAGTAAGATTATCTCTATAAAAATAAAACAAATAAAATAGAATTAAAAGTATTATTTCTATTGATTCAATAAAGTTGTGAGAGAGGCTATGCAATGTAAAAGTGAACTATGCTCAATGTTTTTGAACACACACACATTGCAGACCTGCCCAGCGAACCGTCGTAATTATGCAGACCGCCGGGAGTTTTTCGCCGCGCTGTTAGTGGGCAGATGTGTCTCTCTCTACGTCAAGCTCGTCGAGCAGTAGGTAGTTCGGACATGTGTCAGCGAATCGGGGGGAACAATCATGTTGGGGTGAAGCGGGGGGGAGAGGGCAAAGAATTTTTCCGGGAGACTCTATGATTGTCTGGGGCTTTGTGAAAGTTGTAAAAAAGCGCAGAAATTGCCGAGAAAATTTCCACGACGCGAAAGGAAATGACGTCAATGGGGGAAGTTTGTCCTTTCATACTGATTGTTTCCAGTAAAATTCGCACATTGTTCGACTTTAAGAAAAAACTCTATAGATTCCAAAAAACCCCCAGAAGTCTTTTCATCCTGCTTTCCCATGCGTGGGTTAACTCAGACTGAAGCCTAGCCATGTTTTTCCCCCAAATTCCTCTTTATTTTCTCCCAAGACAGGAAACATCGCATGCCCCTAAAAAGGAAATCGCTTCGGCTTCCCGCGTTTCTTTTCGGAGTTGATTCTAATGGTACTTCCTTCTTAACTCCATAGTAGACAAGGCTCTTTCGGATATATCTTTACTTCCGGAAACGAAAAAAAGTTTATATGTTTTCCGCTTCAGGTAGCACAGACAGACAACTTACATATAGAAAAGGGGAAAACAATCAATGGGCTTGAAAAGAAATTTTTTTCATGCGACTTAGAAAGCGGAAGAAAGAAATCTAACTCTAGAAAATTTCCAAAAGATTTATTGATTTGGAAAAAAAACATGATTTTTAGGAACTCACAATATTGAGATCTATAAATAGTAGAAAAAAGTGTGAAAAGTTTGTTTACGATAGATTACCACCAGTGGCGCCCCCCCCCCTCCCTCCCGAGAGTGGGGCGCGAAATTTTTGAAAAATACTTGAATGTGTTAAAGAAATGTGCAAGCGACTGATTTTTACTTGTAAATAATTAAAATAATTTTTGAAAATTCTTAAAGATACGGATTAGCCTTGTAAAAAAATTTTTTTCGGGGCTTTCGGGGTCAGAGGCCCGCAAAAATCTTGGGAAGCATCAGAAAAAAATTTTTGTCGCCCCGCCCCCCCCCCCCGAGCGGAAATCCTGGGCATGCCACTGATAACCACTGATAAAAGGTCGAATCGTTATGAAACAAATTTATTATATAATGAATCGCAACAACAATTCAAAAAACATGACAGCGGGAAACGAGGCGGTCCCGAAGCGAATGCTCTCTGAACTCGCCCTTTAGATTACTGGTTCACTAGTTCTCAGATAAACTAGTGCCTGTTGTAGGAAATTTTACCCGTCAAAAAATTTGTTTGAAATATTTGATGTTCCTTAAAATTAACGACTTGGTCATTGCATACTCTGATCATTCTCAAAAATGAGGTATTGCTTGTATTGGAAAGAAAAATACAAGGCTAAATCATGAACAGATAGAAGAAAGATATATATAAATATATTTGTAATCTTTTATAAAAGTTCATTTCTGGGGTGTTTTTGAAAAATTTATCAGTCAAACTAACATATGGACATTCTTCCCTCCCCTCCCCTCGCCGTCCCCTTTCTCTTTGCTGCATTTCAAATTTTGAACTTCCGAAACCAAAAGCAATAATTCAAGAAATTTCTTCGGCCCAAATCCTCCCCTTCCTCTTATTTCGCAAAAAAAGTTGAATGACATAAATTTCCTGCATAATGCCTTTGTCCCAGGAGACACCAACAGCGTAGGACAACCTTTGGAAAAGTGGTTTCGATCGCAGAAATTTCCGATAAATAGGGTAATTTTCCAAAAATGACAAGATAACGATGACAAACAGCTTTTTCTACATGCACACCCACGTACGGAGGATGTCGGGAGAAGATGATCAGCCCTCCCCCCCCCCTCTCCTTTCCTCTAATGATTGCCTAGTTGCGAATGCACAGACAAATCTGGCTCATTCAGAGTTTGCAAGAATTGCAAACAGGACGGGGGGGGGGGGGGTAATTTGCAAACCTGGAAGTTCCGCGATAAAAAAAAAGCAGCTTGAAAGCTTTCTATAGAATTTGCTTCAAATGCATCGGTAATGGATAAATGAGAATAAACAAGTCAGTGCTCGAAGGAGTGACGTGAAAAGGAAAAAGAGAAAAAAGAAAGGGGATGGAAAGAAAGGAAATTGAAGGACTGTGAGTAGATATAGTATGGGTGCAATTTTGAAAGCGAAAAGGCCTATTATGGTAAATGATGTAAGAGTACTGGGTTTTCGATTTTTTTTCTTTTTTTTTCTAATCTTTGTACTTATTTGCTCGGTTTTCTATTGCTGATTTTCTGATTTTGTTATTGATTAGAATTTTTACTATACATTTGGGAAATAAAATCTGGTCTATCCAACTTGAAAGTCTGTCTTCTATTCTCAAAAAATAATCACATATCTAGAATTTCTCAAGTTTTATGCTTTTTGTTTCCTCGCATGACAAACATTCCAAAGAACGCCCCCACCCACGCAAACAAAATTGGAGCAGACGTAAAATTTGTATTCTAGTGGATTAGACTGACTCTCGAGTGTATTAGACACAATTCCATTGGTGCCGCATAAGATGTTTGTGTCGAAAAAAGGAAGTTTTGGACAAAAACGTGGGTGAAGGAGCCACAGAGGGAAAGCAGCCAAAACTGGAATAAAAATTGAAATACAAGGTAGGAAATGCTACTTTATTACATTGCGATTACTAAAAAAAATTTTTTTTTTGTGAAGGATTCAAGCAAAGTTATGAGTCGATTTTTGAACGATTTATGAACAAAAATTTAACTGAACAGGCTCTTATGTGGTAAAGATTCCTTTCATGACTCGGGAAAGATTTCACAGTCATTTGCTGAATCTTATTAATTCCTCATATTCATATTGTTGTCAAACCAAAGTAGTATTGACATTAAAAGTTTGAAAAATGGCGCGGCCACAAGCTAGTTAATTTCGATTTTTAAAATTTTTAGACTTTCCGAATTAAAGATTCTGAGAAAATCAAAAATTAGTTTTCCATCAACACGCGAAACTTCTTTAATAGACAGACGAAGAAAGTGCTCAGTGCCAATAATATCATCTCCACGATGGAATAAGGTTGTTTCAAAAGATTCACTAAGAAAAATGAAACCTGCCATTTTTTCGGAACTAGCTTGTAGAGGACAAATTTGTAAAAGAACTCTTCTCTCATTTGCAGCGAAATCTCACCAGTAAGAGTTTATAATTGTTTTACTCCTTTTTCTCTGCAGTTTTACAAGATCGAACGCGTCGCTGCCGCAAACGCGACAAGCCGCATTACGGTATGAACTATGAATCTCCTCTACCGATAGACTCGCAACTTTTGATACAATTTATTGACATACATGCTTGGAAAAAAGAAAAAAAGAATAAGATCACAAATTCGTGTCTGACCTATTTCTGCGATTGCACATAATGCGTACCATGCGCGTCATTCCGGATTACAACGGTAACTTTGCCCAGGCTTTTCGATGTTCGGATTTAATGGAGAAAAGAAATTTGCCGTAACAAACAGACTCATGTGCTGTAAAATTGAGCCCTAGACATTCAAGATTGGCACAATGCCAGTTCAAACACTTACTTCAAACACTGCTTCGAAAAAAGTACGTGAAAAGTTAATGAGTCAGAAGTAGGCGATCGAAAGACTGAAGACAATAAACACTAATGAAGGCGGGGCTTTATCGGCAATAACAGTTTGGATGAATGGGGAAAGGAGTGGCGAAGAAAAATTGATGAAGATGTTCTCACGAAATTTTCATGTTCCCCAAGTTCAGCTCAAAGGAAAAAAGGAACTAAAGTCTGGAGAAGAAATAACAGAAAGGAAGTGAAAGGGCTAACTTGCGGAACTAAGAACTTTTGCTTCCTTTGTTTTGCTCAGCTAAGGCTAAGTGAGTTTTTGCTAAAGTCAGCATACAGTAATGCTTCGATATGAAGAAAAGCAATTTCCTAGAGTGCCCCTCTGGGAAAGGCAAATACGAGGAAGCACATTTAACTTCAGGATGATACTACTACTTAGACGATCTTAGAAAGAAAAGAAATGTTTTGGGAAATAAAAGGCAAAATGGCAATGAGATCTTGGTTCAGAATGAATCAGGAAAAATCTGCAACGAAATCTAGAAATTTCAAAATTGCAGTGATCATTGTTTGTATTCGACCAGCAACATTGTATATAAAAAACACAAGTGTCAAGCATTTGAGCGAGCGGATTTAAGAAGATATATTTTGTTAAAAACTTTTTTTGTGAAATAGATACTGCTTGATTAATCTAACAACAAGTGAAAGATAATTAGAAATAGTTATAAAAATCATTGAGAATTTTTAGAAAAGCGTTTGAAGCTTGAAGTTGAACAACGAGTTGAGATAAAATTATTAATTTTGACCAGATTTCAATGGCAATTTTGATTTCAATATCATTGGTATTCCTGGTATTACTTCTTACTGGGTAGAGGAACGAACGCCTCAATGAGGCATCGCCTCCGCGGGCTGCTGGTCCTTTCGTCCTATTGTTGCGCATCGTGTTGGGACCAGTGGTCCGCGGAGGCGGTGCCTAATTGAGGTGTTCGTTCCTCCACCCCTTTTTACTAGATGTTCTGTATTTTTACAGGATGACGGGGGGGGGGTCAAAGTGCGAGTGAAAAAACAACGAACAACAAAAGACCAAAATTATCATAGTAACATGCTTGGAAGTTTAACTCTGAAATGTCAAGATAAAAAGTGTGGCTTCCGGATTGCGCTATCCAAAAATTTCCAGAATCAAAAAAATATGACTTCTCACATGTTTTGTTCATTAGGAAGAAGATTATGTATCAAATAACTTGCGCCTCCTGACACTCCAATGTTTACGACGATCTCACAGCAAGTTTGTTCCATAAACAAAATTTAGCAAAAATTCACTAGAAGTGATAGAAGTACGTCTCACTCTAACCCAATCGAATCATGGATTTTTTTCCTCTCAAGCTTTCGGCGTTGGTAATAAGATCTTATGTGTTTGAAATGTTCTTTTTTCTTGTTAAAAGGTGAAAAAGATTAAAAGTACCTCAATTGTGCTCAAGAACTTAGTTCAAGCTCTTAATTGTTACTACATGTGACTTCGATTTCGATTTTACGATATAATGACTTCGCTAACAGCTTAAGTATAAGGTAAAAAGCATAAAAGCCGGGATATGGGCTAATCAAGTGGACTAGAATTACAATTTTACACTTTTATTCAAGGTACTAGTCTGAGGAGTGGATAGAATTCAAGATGAAATAAAGTAGATATAAATTAGAGTAGAAATTCAGACACGGCACTTCACGATAACTATAATCTTTCTTTTTTGTTAAAAGAATTTTCTAAAAATTTTGATAAAAGGAAAATGAGGTCAAGATCCATCTAAATTTAGCTAACACTTTTGGAGGCATTTCGTCATATGGCTGGTCATTCATTTTTCCTTCAGCCACAGCAGAATGAGCTTTCAGCAGCTGGAAGCAATTCTTACAAGATAAGCTCTCAAACATATAAAAAAAACAGCATGTGGGAATTCCTTGGACTTCACTTTGTGAAAAACATTGAGCGAACAAGCTTGTTGAAAACAGACTTTCAAAGAATTCCTTGCACTTAGGAAAAATTCCTTGCTACGGGGGGGGGCAAAAATCTGAGAAATAAAGCATTTTTCTGCTTTTGCATGTGTACCTGAGCGCTCAGGCTACTTTAACTAAATACCTTATTTCGAGCTCAAATCAGAAAAGAGAATTGTATTGGCTTGGATTTATTGTAAAGAAAGGAATGAGGAAAAGATTTTTTTGTTTTCAAAGGCACACGCCCTTTTATTCTGAAACCTAAGGAAATACTTGTCAGTGTCAATTATTTTCCAGACAAGCGAATCAGTGTTAAGCATTTTTTATTCAAAGCAAGATTCAGTACAAAAATTTTTTTGGCATTAATTCGATTTAGAGTAATATTTTTTTTGCTATCGGTAAACATTGAATCAAAAAAACCTAATCAATCAGATAGAAAGTAAGAAAAGCGTTTTGCTGCTAGCTGGTATTCGATTAGCACTACATAGCGCAAAGAGGCGATGATGCATGTAGCCTGCAAGAAAGAAATGTATTAATACCTAATCTTGGTTCTAAAACCTTCTGAAGACGAATAGATATATGCGAAAGCTTTTAGAGCAATGCTTATGCGGAGTAGTTGATGTTCATTAAAGAATGCAAAAATGTTGCCAAAGAAGGGGCAACTTGCAAATCTTACAGTTATAGGTGGCTAATATATGAGCTGAAAATCTATTATAAAATTTGTGAGATAACGACAAAGGAGAAAATACAATTCTGAAAGCTAGAATAATATTGCTGCTTTCAGCCACTGGGTTGATAAATCACTGATTGCTAAAGTGATTCAATAATTATGATGTAATGCATCAACTTGCGTGAAAAATAAGTATACCTGTTTTCGAGTGGTAATGATCTATTAGTGACTTTGATTTATGAAATCACATTTCTATATTCAAAATGTAGTTGAGATGCTTTGTTGGAAACTTACCTACTTTGAACTTCTGAGATGATCAGAATGCTAGAAATCAATTTCGGAAGAAGAAGCTAAAAAACTCCCAAAATTTACCTTACTGAAGCTTGATCAAGTGGCCAACGGCATCAAAAAGTTGACCTACACAGAAAATCAACGATTTTCAAGTGTTTTCAATAGATCCAAGCTAAAATGAAATGTTTACGCTTCCAGCAAAACGCACTCCGTCGAGCCGGATTCGAACCAGCGACCTAAGGATAGCTGCAACTCTACAGTCCTCCGCTCTACCAACTGAGCTATCGACGGGTGTTGAAGCAATGCGCAAGTATCGCCTACAAAAGAACGGGGGGGGGGGGGGCCAGGACCTTTCAGATTGGAATTGTTGAGTTCATAAATCATTCACCTTCAAAAAAATTCTACTTTAGGATTCATCTATTTGTAGCTTTCTATCTTCGGATCGAAATTCTTGAAATAGACCATGATGAAAATCATGAAAAATTGAGATTGATGACATATTTTTAAGACACTGCGCAAGGAATTTCAGTAATTAATGAGTCTAGACCTTTTGACGGGAATTTTGGTAGCTTCCTGGTTCTTGACAAATTTTTCGATCAAACTCCCAGCGGTAGCCTAACCTAATTAATAGTTCCTTGAATGTCTGCGCGAATTAGGTGAAGTGAGCAATAACAACTCTATTAATCTCAGTGAATGTCACTCATTTTTTAGGGATTTTGATGAATGCTCTAGGTAATAGAGGAAACTCCTATTAAACGATAGCATCAACATGAGCCTGAGAAAAGCTCTGTTAGAAAGCATTGAAAGTTTTTTTCCCACCAGGCTAGTTAAGGGTTGATTAGACTGAAAAGACACAGGAACTACTGTCAGGAAGGCTTTGGCAGCTGCTTAATTTGAAAGAAATAGACTGCCAAGTGATACTGGAATAGGTTTTCATCAGATATAAGAGTCTGAATGGGAAGAAGCAGAGAATTTTCAAGGAGTGCATCTCGAAAACTTGAATAGAAAGCATACATTTCTAATAATAGTGGCTGGAAACTCAAAGTCAAAGAAGCCATTTATACTATGGTTGTTTTTTTAACTATTTCCGACATTAGATTCATGTCTCTTATACTTAAAATGAATGAGTTAGAAATACATAGCTGGCATCTTGCCAACAATAAAGAAATCATAGAAAAGATATCAAGCTATAGCGGTACGAAGTCATTCAAACAGAAGCGTATAGAAACTTGAAAACTAGTTTTCATCGAAATCTAGCTTACCCACTTGAATCTGTGTAAACTCAAAAATCTTTCCAATGCTTGAAATCCAAAGCACTCCGAGCAGATGGTGAATTATACCATTTCATCTATCCGAAATTCCAAAATGCTGTTATGTGCATGGGATGGGTGAGATAATCGTGAGAAAGCATAGCGAAATTTTTTCGAAAAGCCTATAAAATGAAGTCCTACGGGGATTTCAGGAGGGGCAAAAGCAAATTTGACTGGCCCCCTATATTAGCGACATTAAACCTATTGAGGTTACGTAAGAAGTTAGGAGCAGACTTATAAGTTCTGCACTTTCTGACACCTTAATTAAGTAATTTTTTGCTGTTATTTCTTCTTCCAGCAGCTCTTCTATGGTATGGAACTTATAGCGTTCGAAAAATTTCATGTACCATCAAAATAAGAATAAACTACTCAAATGATGGGAGCATTATGTCTAGATTAAAGCTTGATAAAGAAATGACGAAGATGCTAACTACTATAAACCAAGAGAATCAATTTTTTTATTCAAACCAGTCTATCACAACAATTATGAAACATCTTCACTGAGATAATATATAGTCTAAACAAGGTATTTACTGAGATAATTTGAAAAATGTTTGTGAGTATCTTTATTATTTGGGTAATTGGATACCTTCAGGACTTTTATCATTTATATTTTTATTGTTATTTATTTACTATTTTTTGTTTTTATTATTTGGATAATTGGATACCTTCAGGATAGCTTATAAACGTTTAGCGACCACTTTTTAATTGAGGAAATAAACAAAGCGGAGCTGGGATTTGAACACTTACGTCTAGCCTGAAGTCCATTTATCAAAAGTGATCAAAAAGGAAGAAAAAAACGATAAAAACTCTCCGTTTGTACATCCAAAAAGAAAAATCAAGCATGATACTCTAAGACTAAAGAATAGGCTCTCTAATTTGGTCCGTAATCACGGAGAATGCTCAATGAAGCTAAGCGCAACCGCGCATCTGAACCCGGAGCATCAAATGAAGCAAATTATCCGCACTGAGGAAGAGCAGACACTGCCAGCATTCTACGAGGTCGATTAATTTCACATGACGTAGATAATTGTCACCAAATGCTCGGAAACAAGTGCAAAAAGGGCCACACTCTGCTAGAAAAGGGTACGCACGCAACATATGCCCATGTCCTTTTAAGCGTTTTGCACTTTTTTGACGAAATAAGTCGCCGAGGAAGTGGCACATAAATTTGTCAGAATGATTTGTTGCCAGATTGGTAGAATTGATGAGGAGTGTGTGGGCGAAAAAAGTAGAAGAATGGGCAGAGGAGACAAAATTAGCCGAAATTTTCGAAAGTGTAATGAAAAACGGGGACACTGACAATCAACAGCGAACGAATGTGTGAGAATGGCAATGAGGGAGTGTGGAAGAAATCGGGTGTTCTGAAAAATAAAGGCTGCTTTAATGCTTATTAGAATCCTAAAAAACCAAGGAATTCAAGCTATTCGACATTGTAAGAGAAAAAAGTAAAAGTTAAAATTTATCTAGAACTTTGTACAGCGGCGCCATGATTACAAAAAATATTATTGCACCTAGTAGAGCTTTTTTGAATTGCGATGGGTGTACGGTAGGCGTCAATGTGTCAGAGTTAGCTGCAGCTTTGCTGGATTACAACTATCATAATCACTGATTAGAGAAGAGTTTTTAGTTGTGACCACTTACCGTAAACCCACAGTTACCACTATCAGTTTTGAGTCACCACCTACCGTATACCTACGCCTATCATTACCACTTTTGAGTCGTGACCACTTACCGTATACCTACATGAATTATGCCGTGATTAGTTACCGCTACCATTTTACCTACAGTTACCACTAACAGTTTTGAGTCGTGACCACTTACCGTATACCTACATGAATTATACCATGATTAGTTACCACTATCAGTTTTGAATTGTGAACACTTAGCGTATACCTACAGTTACCATTACCATTTCCGAGTTGTGACCACTTAACGTATACCCACAGTTACCATTACCAGTTTTGACTTGTGACCACATTACCAGTCCTGAGTTGTGGCCATTTACCGGATACCTACAGCTACCATTACCAGTGTTGAGTTGTGACTACTTACCGTATACCTACCGGAATTATATCATGATTAGCTCTAGCGAGGAATGGATACGTAGCCCAGTTTTTGGTCCTTGGTCTAGGAATAGCAGGCTGAAACAGAGGATATAGGAAGAATAATCAAAGGATAAGATAAGAGCATCTTTAGGGCTATAATGATTTAGGCACAAAGCCAGCATCTAAAGGAATTATGAAAGGATATAAAACGAGATTCGGCTTGGAGCAATTGAGAAATTCTGAAATGGAACGCTCTGAAAGAAGAAGCTACGATTTATTTATTTATGCAATATGCCCGATACTGCGACCAATAATTACTTATGGTAACCAGAAAATTTTAAAAAATTATATGTACAAAATAATGGAATACTGCACGATGTTTCAAAATTCCTTACAAGGATTTATTACAAGACAATAAGGATATGAGATGATAGTCTGTTCTATTTTGAGCTCAACAGCAAACTGCCCAAGAAGCAGCCTCCTTCAACTAGAGCTGTCTCCTCAGCAATAAGTGCCTGTTTTTCTGAGCACTTTTAATGATGATGATGCAATGAAAAACTCTCTATGACCCATTTTATGGCCCAAGTGCACGACTGGGCAGTGTTTGCGAACGAATGGTTGTGCAGGACTTCAACACGCTCTAAAAAAGTCCTCCAGCTACTTAGGCTAAGCTTCTCGCACTTACACTTACATAGCAAATAATACATTTTTAATATCCTTTGCAAGGGGATTGGCGGATGGAGGGCGGGACTTCGAAGCCTAAGCGAGGCTAGAGAATGCTTAGAGAGCAGTGATAGAGACACAGATAACGTCGCGGGCGCGAGCGGTCGCCTTCCAATCGCCAATCCCACTGAATCAAAGGGTTGATATTGAGATGCGAATAAGCTCGTTAGCATATTTTCATTAGTTGATTGAATTTATGGTCTTTTTCATTACAACGGGGCCAATTTTCAAAATTAGAAATTTTGCTCTATTGCGTTAAATTAAGGAATTTTCATTGCCTTTTATATATTTATTGTGCCAAATAATAATATTTAATAAAGGAAAGGAACTCCAAAAGGGCTCACTAGCGTTTGTCCATGAGTTTTACACCAAAATATAAGAAAATTTTGCTAGGAACTTGTATAAACGGTTCAGTTTACACTCTTTAGCTTTTGCAACAAATAACAAACGATGAAGAGAAATCAGGATCAAAAAATCGAGCGCTATTTTTTTCTGCTCAAATGGCCCAAGTGATTCCGTGATTCTTACTGAGAGTAAGAAGTAATCAGTCAAAATTCTATCTTTTAATCTGAGGGCTTCAGACAGTTCGAAACTAAACTTCAATTGAATTCTATAAAAACTAGGTGACAAAAGGTGCATTCCATGCGTGAGAGGATGAGAAGGAACCTTTCTAAAAATGTGGCCAAAAATCTATTGGATTTCGTCATTCTTCTGGAACCCCTAACTTATTCAATGCGAGAAGCTTAATCTTATATGATTTTTGCGCTCTGCTTCCACCTCAATAACTCAAACCCCACAAATATGGAAAATCAGCGCTGCTAGACGAATCGGACATCCTCAATTTAGGAAAACCTTTTTTTCTCTCCAAAAAAACATTATGTGAAAGCTGATCCCATGATCATCATAATTTGCCTTCTAATCAAATTTTCATGACAGCAATTACCAGACGATTTACAAGGGCATATTTGAGCAGTCCTTGATTTATGTTTGGACTAAGCAATTAAAGTTTGGCAGAAAGGACAACTTCCGCTTCAAGATGAATAAGGAGAATGCTTTGAGTTTTAAGGCTTCAACGACAATCGGAAATTGCCTTTCAATAAATCTCTTGGATGAGTCTATAAATTTTTCTGAAGCATATGGACAAGAGGACCATTTGAATTGGAGTTCTCCTCAACTCCCGACAAGGGAAATGATGGGAAGAAATTTCGTGTGTTCTGCCTTGAGCAGATATTCCTTGAGAGTAAACGTCGCAAAAGGTTTCGAAAATTGTGAAAAGCAGATTATTCAACTGGCAACAATTTTGGAAATATTTTGGCGGCAATCCAGGAGTTTAGCATCTTCTACGTCTTTTTATGAAGATTGAGATATCAGCTCAAAAAGGAAATAATTTAAATGTGATTAGATTAAGTTCCAATGATAAGCTGAACATTCGCAAGCCTAGATTAGGACCGAAATCCCAGAAATTTTCACATCCGAGAAAACTGTGTTCAATGTGAAACCCAAAAGGGATTTTCTGAAGAATATATAGTGTTAGTGGCGTCATTCAGTATCATCAGAACGTCACCCAGCTACTTCTAGTTGACGAAATGACGAGCACCAGATATTTTTGACCCCACGTCTGAAACACCACAATGGCTACTAACTAGCCAGTTTTCCGTTTTGCTCCGCTGCATTCTAGCAACTGCATCTTGCAGACTTGCATAGAGCGAATAAAAAATATCTAAACTGATATCAAGAGGAAAAGTACTACTTTTGTTATAAAGATTAGTGTAGGGACAAATGCGATGAGCAGAGCAACAAAAAATTAATTATCATTTTTGTCACATAAATGACTGAAAAAAATAAAAAATTTCAAGCAATCTCTTTCCTAAAATAGCAGAAATCTCGTGTTTTCCTCATAAAAAACACAAATTCCTATTTTTTTTTACTTTTATACCTCGAGAAGGGTGATTTCCACTACTTCAATGATACCTTGATATTAATAGCGATTTCGTAAGGGCTCGACATAAATTCTGCGGGGAAAATTTCTTTGAAAGTTAAAAGTTGAGCGCACCTACAGCACATTGTTTTGATTTTACAAGGCTAGCATAGATTACGAAAACTAGAAAAAACTATTTTCTCAACCTAATCAACTCGTACCCTTAGTTTACATCAACCATTGCAGCATAAAGACACACATTGAAATAGCCCGCTAATTTTCTGGTTACTCACGCGCAAAACATTCGGCTTACTTTAAATTTACGGGATTTACCTATGACTTTCAGAACAAAATTCAAAATATGTAAGCAGAGTTGAACTCAGCTTGATAAGGAAATTCGAAAGAATTCCGCCATCCTAATTCAGTTAAAGTAGATACAAACATCGAAGATGAACCCAAGAATTTATTTCGCCCCTCAATGATTTATGTTTTGAAAAGCACTTGCAATTTATTGCTACAGCAACAAAGTTGATGGACTACACTTGAAATGAAAAATTGCCGTCATTGCCGCCCTCATGAGACATGGAAGAATTTATGAGCCCATGTGAGGATTGGTGCTAAACTTCAAACATGAAATGATGCCATCAAGCTTAGATGAGATATGAAGATGCTGTCCAGATTATATCCCTGACAGATAAGCGTGCTATGTTGTGGATCTCGTCGAGGACAACAATCAGGTAGTAATCATTTCCAAAAAACCCAAGTTTGAATTCTATATTGCTTTTCTTTCCAAAAAGTAACCCCTAATTACCCTTTTCATGCCAAATTTCTTCACAAGAAAATTTCTTTCTTTCTTTCGCCTATTCGGAACAGCCTAACAAGGCTGTATAGTTGAAATGGATGCTTTTTGCCATCCTTCATGCATCGGACGTGCGCTGGTGAGTTTGTTTGCTGAAGATAGCTCTTGACAGTGCGTGCACATGACCTCATCTGCATTTCATCACTGATTTTCATCGCTTTGCAGGCTTGTAGCTTGGCCAAAAGTCATTCTGCGAGCCTGGAGGTAGGCTCATTTAAAAGAGCGTGACTTCCTCGACACGGTATGCAAAAAAGTTGAGTTTGGGAAGTACCGGAGATTTTACGGATGGGGAAAAAACTCAGCCTCAGAGATGATTGAAGTGAAAGCTCTTATCAACATCAAGACAGCCTTAAAGATTCGGAATGGATCCAGGGATGGATTTACTAAGAAAATCGACAATTTTAAGCTTCTAGGATGGAGTTGGTAGTGATGCTGAAAAATTTTTAGCCCACCACTGAAGCTGCGATTTTTCACCCCATCCGAAAAATCTCTGGGACTTCCCAACGTTAACTCATTTGCATACCTGCTTGTCGAAGAAGTCACGCTCTTTCAAATGAGCCTGAAGCTCGTAAGCTCGTAAAGGGACTGTTGACCGAGTTACAAGCCTGCAAAACAGTGCAAGTCAGTGGCGAAATGCAGATGAGGTTATGTGCACGCACTGTCAAGAGCTATCTTCAACAAAAAAAACTCACCAGCACAGTCCGATGCATAAAGGATGGCAAAGAGCATCCATTTTATCTGAACAGCCTTGTTATGATGTCTTGAATAGGTTCTATGTGAAGAAATTTGGCTTGAAAAAGGTAATTAAAGGTGATTTTTTAAAAAAAAAGCAAACTAAAATTCAAGCTTAGGTTTTTTTGGAAGTGACCACACCACTACCT
Source organism: Cylicocyclus nassatus (assembly GCA_958299035.1). Taxonomy (NCBI): domain Eukaryota; kingdom Metazoa; phylum Nematoda; class Chromadorea; order Rhabditida; family Strongylidae; genus Cylicocyclus; species Cylicocyclus nassatus. Next base: position 21,619,670 of record CATQJL010000001.1, read on the forward strand.
GATTATTTTTCTCCATGAGCTCTATAATATAGTAAGCTCATCTGTCAGAAAAACTTCTTTGGCCGTATTCACCAACGAACCCTGAGGGTTAAAATAACCCTGGAGGGTTAGTTTAACCCTGGAAAGCGATTAATCCGTATTCATGAAACACAGGGTAGGCTTAACCCTGAGGGTTAAATCTACTCTTGAGGGTAAACCTTACCCCCGGAAGCGATTAACCCGTATTCATCAACGAATCCTGAGGGTTAAACTAACCCTGGAGGGTAAAACTTACGTAATTCATCAGGGTTGATTTAATCCTAGCTTAGAGCAAGGTTAACTCTACCCTGACACTTCATACAAACATTTACTCGCTTCTAATAGTTTTATAAAAACGATCAACGAGTATTGTAGTATTCAGTATTAGATTGTTGTCATATTAGGTTGTCCGGAAATTAATGCCCGTTTTGAATTTCAATCGCAATAAGTCATGCACTTTTTAATTCTAAATAGGTTGCAAAGCACCATTCGATAAAGCAAAGCAAGCTCTACAAGATGGCCATCTTGCTTTTGCAAAAGCTCTCATCCACCTCGAGTTTTGAGCCAAAAACTAAAAAGACTCAGCAGCCCGAAAAATCGAAAAAAATCGTAACTCAGTTTATAAATATCCTACGAAAATTCTTACTTGCTCACGTAAACGCTATCTACATAAAACATCTATATATGCCTTTGCCGTATTTTTTCCTCCATTAGAAATCAAAAAATCGGAAATTTTCGTGCATTTGCCAAAGTAGTGTTGTGCAGTTTCCACATAGGTAGTTGTATACTACGAGCCTGTAGAAGTACAGACTTAAATTTTCAGCTCTCTACAAGCTTTAGTTCTCAAGAAATACCGAACATAGCTTTCCCTAGTTAGCTGGCCCAAGCTAAAATTCAAATTTCTCGAGAACTAAAGCTTGTAGAGAGCTGAGAATTTACGTTTGTACTTCTACAGCTTTGTAGTATACAACTAACTACCTATGTGGGAACTGCACAACACTACTTTGGCAAATGCACGAAAATTTCCGATTTTTTGATTTCTAATGGAGGAAAAAATACGGCAAAGGCGTATATAGATGTTTTATGTAAATAGTGTTTACGTGAACAAATAAGAATTTTTGTAGGATTTTTATGAACTGAGTTACGATTTTTCTCAATTTTTCGGAAGCTTGAATGTTTTTAGTTTGCTCAAAACTTGAGGTGGATCAGAGCTGTTGCTAAAGCAAGATCGCCATCTTGTAGAGCTTGCTTTGCTCTATCGAATTATACTTTGCAACCTATTTAGAAATGAGAAGTGCATGACTTATTGCGGTTGAAATTTAAAACGGGCATTAATTTCCGGACAACCTAATAGTATTTAGTTTCGATTTCGTTTTATGTTCAAATTCGAAGTACATGAAACACTGAGTTCGCGAGAAAAAGAATTTTAGCTTTGGTGACAAATGATTGCGACGAAGAAAAATAATTGCGCTTCCACTCTGACAAGTGCCAAAACAGTGAACCACTTTATTATAACACGCATTGACCCCTAAAAGAGTAGAACAAGCCCAATATAAAACGAACTGCGCAAAAGTGAAATTTACACGGCACAATTGCACACATGAAAATAAACTCACGCTTAAGATTGAATGCTGCACAAATATGTTAGAGATGTATTATAAAAATTAGTGTTAGAAGCTTATTCGTTGATTATACTACTATAACAGTGAAAGAATAGAAGTATAAAGTGAATTTAGCACGTACTTAGGCATTCTGTGATGTGAGTTTGCACAGTGCACGCGTAACTGACGCCTTTACCTCCAGGGTTAGTTCAACCCTCAGAGTTCATTGGCCGTATTCATCAACCATAGGGTCCGTTGATAAGTACGCCACAGGTTCGTTGATCGATACGGGTGGATTGCGTTCCGGTGGCAAACCCTACCTTATGGTTGATGAATACGGCCAATGAACCCTGAGGGTTAAACTAACCCTGCGGGTAAATTTGACCCTCAGGGTTCGTTGATGAATACGGCCACTGGTTTTGCTCCAAACAAAGACCTGAAGGCAAATATTCGCGCTCGAAGAATTATTGTCCGCGGCATTGTGAGCAATCTGTAAGTTGTAGCCCTTAAAGAACTCATGCACCTCATGCAATCCAATCATTTTTTCATCTTTGTTTTCCATCCGAAAATGAGCGATGAAAAAAGAAAGGCGGCTTGCCCGCAACTTTCTGGCACTCACTGTACATAGACAGACAGACGAACAGACTTTCAGCTTTGTATATAAGATCGTACTATCACAAAATTTGAAAAAAAAAGAAAATTAGCTAACGTTCATACTTATCCCGGACAAGTCATTCCGGTTGTGGGCTAATGTAATTGGTCTATAAATACGGAGAAGACTTCCCTCAAAAATGTTGTTAGTAACGATCTTTCCTGAGATGAAGCTCGGCTTCTGCTCAGAGGTTTTCCAAAATGGGTTCGTGTATGAACCATGTTCTCTGTTTTCTTACCTTATTGACGAGAATTGAGTAAGAATCAAGGTAAGGAGAAAGCTAACAGAATTGAGTAGGATGCGCTAGGAGAAAGGATAATGCGATATGTTCTTTTTAGAAGCAGCGTTTGGGCAGATTTTCGACCTTCATTTTTCTTGCTCAATCAGGCATTTTCCAGCGCTGATTCCAAGGAACTCAAGAAGGATGAGTTCTTCAAAAAAACCTTTTAAAACTATTTTGGAAGAGCTGTACAAGACTGCTCCTGGCGCTACTCTTGTTGTTAAAGTTTTAGCAGGTCAAAGTATATGCTTTCATTGCGCTCCCCATATGAAGACGTGTCGGGGTGTAGAGAGTTAATCGCCCGGTACAGCTTGACCGAAAACAGATTGGACTTCGATTTTGGGACAAAGAGCAAGGGGATATTGTCACACATGTTATGCAGGCATATGACCAACACTCGAACGAACGCTGGTTCAAGAGGGTCCGGGTCAGGAGTCACACCACGTGCGGCGGCCTTTCCCCGCGCCCAAATTTTGTGCCTCATGAACACTCCCCGGGGCTAAAGTGGCACGGCGCCACAGTAGTAGGGAGGTGGGGGTGGCGGCAGATACATGACTCATGCCATAAGTAACATTTCGGCAGGAGTACTGACAGGAGCTGAGGCCTACTGCTTGACTTTGCGTTGCGGCGTCGCTTCGCGAAAATCGTGACTCCTGACCCGTACCCGGTTCAAGAAACGGGAACAGGTCCAGAGTCTCGATTTTTCGCGAAGTGGTGCCGCACACAATGTCAAGCAGTAGAAGGGCCAACTTCCGTCAATGCTACTGTCGCAATGTTACTCATGTCTTATAGTCATCTATCTGTCCCCCCCCTCACTTCCCTGCTCTGTCGCCACTTAACGCCGGAGGATTTTTATATGCGATTAAGTTGGGTGCGGCAAAGCCGCCGCTCCTAACCCGTAGGCAGGCGCGGTAGGCGTTGAGAGCATTTTTGGAAACGAAGTCCCCCTGACTTCGCGAAATCTTACAAGGTCCCCTAGATGTCAAAATCATTAGAAAACCCCTATCTATCAACATAACAATAAAAAAGCGAGAAAGCGTATTCTGAGGTATCCAAAACAACAAAAAAGCAAAAAAAAGTTTCAGTTGATTAAAGGCTCTGTTATTGAGCATGGTAATATTTTAGTGTTCAGCATGTCAAAAAGCTTTAAAGGCAGTGGCACGGCAAATCTTAACCTAGTCAAATTTGCGCTTACCTGCGGTTTTCAATACGCTGCTCCCGAAATTCCACTTTTGAAAGCTTGAAAACGGCGAAAATGAGCGTTTTTTAATGCTCTCCCCTTTGATATTGGACGAGTGGAGCAAGGCCGATGACGCTAAATCGTGGCAGGACCCAATAATTACAGCGTTGCGGCGGGCAGCCTCCAATGGTGAGAAGGAAATTGCCAACTCGTCCAGATGCGTGTAAGATTGGCCTGCGCGTGTAAGTTTGAGAGCATTTTCTCGGCAGGGAAAGCATGCTGTGCAACCAGGATTGCACTGTTTTCATGATTAAGCGGTAAGGAACCTACCGCGTTAAAATCCCGAGTTGTTGGATTTTGCCGATCCACTGCATTTAAGAGCAACCCAACCTGTGGCCTCAAAATCTGAAAACGCATTTCTCGTCACATAGTTCAAAAGACGCATGTGATTGGATTTGCAATATCTATCAGTGCGTAGATTTATACTACCTAGGCTCAGAAAAGAAGGAAAGGCAATAATTTGATTCGCTCTCTCCACTATATGATAGATTTTCAAGCGTTCTAGTCCTATATATCAGAAAGGTCCAGAACTTATGTGAAATCTCCAGCATTTAGGCTCCGAACCAACCCAGTTGGTTTGTTGTTGGTCTAGAAACCAACAAATTCGGGTATTAAAAATCCTGTTTTTGAAAATTTTACATAATGTAGTTTGGTGATATAGTGTACACATAGCACAAATTCGGTGTTATGTGATTGTTTGTGCGCTGTAAACAAGCCATTCGTTTGTTTGAGTCTTGCTTTTGAATTGTGCTTGCGAAGAACACGATAGGTGCGAAAACCGACAGGTTTTCATCTCAAACAAGTTCGTAAAATTTTCAGAAGTCAAAAGGGAATTTTTTTCAGAGACCTTAGAAACCGACTCGTCGCGTCCCGAAGGAGGTGTCGTCCAAAGGGATTGGCTCGAGAGGGAGTGGACGAGGTTCTCAAGCTGGTGACTTGTGCGCCTATTTTCTCCTTATGGGGTGTCTGGAGGTCGGGTTTGCGTGATAGTTCTAAATAGAAGACCCACTCCCCGATCATGATAGCAACCGAGAATGTCCAAATCTGCCCGTACGCTAATTTTGAGAACAAATCCGCAAATTCTACGTGCGATAGTAGATGGTTCTAATTCAATACTTACCCAGAAAAACATCAGCGTGGTAACCTTGAGAAGCTGCTTATCCCCTGTACTAGCAATAAAGAACATTTACTGGTTATTCTGATTGTTTGAAATTTTGAAGAGCAACTACGGCAAACTTTTCGACTCGACATAGCCGAGATGCGTCTTACGAGCCGGTCTCGTATGCCTGTATTGATAGATCGATGTTCTCGATGACCCCAGTGACCCCTGCCAGCCTCTTTAACACTTACCTGAATTGTTCCACCCCGTGATCGTATTGTTATTTTTTCGCCTCTACATTTTTCTTGCCACTAATTTTGGAGACAAGCCAAACTCTCTTCTATAATTACCTGGATACTTCCCCGTTACGATTTGTGAATTCTTCATGCATCTAGCCTATTTTCGGCCTTAGCTGGGTCCATTATCTGCTTCTAGCCATTACCTGTCAAAATGAAAGTGCCACTGTATCCCCTGGGTCTTGTTGGCACACTCAAGTAGAGCTAAAGTTTGACGGGCCTCCCCGCTCTTCGCTGTTTACGTGAGCTGCCAATGCCAATAAAATTCAAGAACGATTCTCTTTCACTGTATGCAACTGTATTCAAGAACTATTGTTGCATACTTCATGGAAAGGTGTAGGGATATGGAGGAGGCTTTCCAAATGAATGGTAAGTTGAATGCCGAAGTGAAGCGCTTATCTGACGAAGTAGCAGAGCTGAAGGCTCAGAATGCTGGGAAAGTGGAATTGATAGTTGTAGTTTCGGTATCCCTGATCCACGTTCAACATCGCCAGAGTGTATCGACAGCTACGTTGAAATCAACAAAAGAGATCCCTGGTATTCATCGGAGTGCCTGAAGAATGACAGAAAAGAGCCACTCAAAGGATAAGTCATGATCACACATGCGAAAGTCGTATTTTACGACCTCTCTGTAGCAGTTACTTCAAATTATAGTTTGTCTATGCGATCCCCTCCTTTTTTGAACCACTGATTATAATTCAGAAAGCAGATAGTCCATTGCTATGTCCGTTGACAAACGTTATGTCACTGCCCAAAAAGTGTAAAACTTCGTATTCCCTTAAAGAAACCACGCCTTATATTGCAGCGCTACCAGATCCTTATTGAGTATGTGCACAAATCGTAGCCTGTTTTGGCTCACAACGTATACATTGAGAAAAATTTTTGAATTCGAAGCTTACCAATAACGAAGCAGTTGTCAACTATGTCTTATGAGCTTCTCGCTTCATTAAGCGAAACATGAAGTTTCATTTGCCTTTGGAAGAGTTTGTCTTTACGAAAATGCGCATATCACTTGGGTTGTTAGATACTTTGAAAACACAAATGGGCTTAGCTCTTTCTATACAGCCGAGACAGTAAATGAGATGTATATTAGACTTCATCTGTCTAGCCATCTCGCTGTGCCGAGTGCCTGCCGTTGCACAAAAGTTTCAAGTTCCAGGTGAGGCAGCGGGCCCGCCTATGCCGACAGAACAGATTTGGCAGTCATTGCAACTTTCAACTACACTATCCCGTACAGCATTTACAGGGTATTCGTGGCGGGACCCCTTGTATTTCGGGCTGTGGAGCAACACTTGACGCTACAGACGCTGATAATTCCAAATGCACTTATAAAGTCGAACTCAGGAAGAACAAGAACATTCTTTGCTCAACCTTCAGCCAAAACTTCAAGAAACTGCTTGTGGTGATCACTATCAGTTTCTTTTTGGTAGAATTATTGTGAGGTCTTTGAATCATTTCGCACTCATAGGCGATTCTTACCACAATTTATTAGGTGTAATGGCTTTGTTCATCGCATCATTGTCTAAAGGGTGGTCATCGTTAATGCTGTGTAAGGGTTTGCTTTTCCATTTTTCTTTTATTTTTTTGGAGGCTCCCACTTTACATGACAAAATCTCCTTGCATATTTGTTCAGATTCTAATCTCATTGTGAGTCACCTTACCTTATTCTGACCTCTTCGGTGGGTTGTGGTAGGTGGCTAAGGAAGTCTTTTGCGCAAACCTATGTAGAGGGTGCTCTACTATACTCACAAAGATCTTCACTTACCACAGGAAAAAACTGCTGTGCAACTTGAATTGTCTATCAGTGGGTTCTGGTATGTATTCTATCAGAATTCCGTCTTCTGTGTAAGCCATTCATCGCACATGGAGGCAGGAAGCTATTATGGACATTTCCACCCCTTGCCGAATGCGCTTTCATCTTTTGTGCCATCTGCTATCGTTTCCAGATCAATTATATCACTCGCAATAACGTCCATCTCTGTGAGTGAGACTCCTCTACAAACCCAAAGCTAGAGGGAATCGCACCATGGTCAGCCTATTAAACAATCACTTGCAAAGTTTCGACCGTACTTTTGATTCCTGAGGTAACGTCTAAGAATAACCCTATCATGCAGAGTAGGTATAATGATTGGTCAACAGGCTTAAATGGCGTAGTAGAAAAATCCTATCCAGATAGATAAAAACTTTGGGTACTCAAAAGGAATAGAGCCATTTTCTCCATCACTTATCCATTCTTCTTGACAGATGTAGATGACGTGATCCAGTGCAATATTTGCGCTTAAAAGTCATACATTACATGTTGTGCGGTACCCCCGTATATATTTCTGGTTTTCGTAGTTGCGCTTGCACATAAACGCGAAGTCGTTGAAAATGAAACTGACTTGATGCTAGCAGTGTTAATGACAAACACTGGTGCTAGCAGTGTTAATGACAAACACTGGAAACGATGAACCTCAAAGTCGCACTTGCGATGCCTGTAAGTGAAATTTCGAAGGGCCGGGGCCAGTTTCGCCAACGAATATGAACAGAAGATACTGAGCACATATTCTCGTCTGCTCAATATGCAGTCTGATTTGTTGATGGTTAGAACTAGTGCAAAATGATAAATCTCAAAACCCTCCCCTCACGCGCATGTTTTACGCCTGTTTTCGGCAATAATTTCGCGCACTTCGATCCTCCCATTCTGTGCTGCGGCAACACATGCGCTCTGAAGAAATAAGGGATGAAAGTGCTCACGGGAAGTCATTCGGTTTTGGCTGGTATCACTATTCGCAGAGTCGAGTGCTGCTCTACAGACCGAAACGCAGAGGGTCCCGGCACGATACCCTGTAAATGTAAATGGCGGCGGGCTACTGCAGTTGATACTTTCAATTTGAAAGTTGCAATGACTGCCAACTCAGACACTCGCACCTGCCGGCGACCGTCCGACGACGGCCTTCCGGCCGGTGGCCGCTCTTTAAATCTGGGAGGAGCTAAATACCGGCCGGTGACCGCTCCAAAACATCATACCGGCCGGCGCCGCTCTATTGTGTAAAAGTGCGCGAGCTGCACAAAATCCTTCTACAGTGCACTACATGTCAAAACAATTTCGAGATCTAGTGCATGAATACCACAATTTCGACATCTTGACCTCAGGATATCGAAACCCATCTAGATTTGGAACTTGTTTGTTGCTCTTTTCTCCTACGACGAAATTGCTTACTTACCGTCATATTTCTAGTGTGCAACTCGCGTTCTTTCGTGATTTACGTCATTGATCTTTTACTTATCTTGTAATTACAGGTTTGCATACTGATGTCAGGTTGGCGCGCATTCGAGCGTGATAGTCATACATGGAAGTTAGTTAATGATACTTTGGAGCTGTGTGTATCAACAAATTACTTTCAGGAGTGTTCGAGCAAGGAATCCGTGAGCTTCAGCTCGAGATCGAGCATGTTAGACCACTTCTAGAGGCCGCTGAACGAGGGAGAGGTAATCTAATCCTGATCACTCTCAGTGTACATTTTACATAGTTTCACAGTAGGCTGTGCTTGTAGGGTTGCCCGACATCGAATCCAGCGGAGCAGAACCAGGGCCGTCAAGGGCACTCGCAGGTAGGTTGCAGATTTTCTATTTAAAATATCATGCCTCTGTGAGTCCGCTATCGAGCATAGGCGGTTTTTGCCGATCGTCCTTTTTTCGAAACCCTTATATGCTTTCCTCGATAGTGGATTCAATCCTCCTTAACCCGCATATGCATTGTTCGATCAATCTAAATCTCTTTCTGAGTGTTTTTACAAACCTTTCTCTCATCTCCTGTTTCCAAATCAAAATGAGGGGCTTTTTGCTTTTTGCCCTTCAATGATCTCTTGTCTTTTTCTCTGGATATCTTTAGCAGCAACCCATAGGTAGCAGTTTAACGCTATTGAGGGCTCCTCAAACTCGGTTGATGATCGATCTTCATACTTGTGAACCCTTGTTGATCTCCATACTCATGAAAGCACCATTTCGCATACAAATATCATTCTGTATGATTATTATCACGTTGGTACATGGTGGGGTCAAAACCACGGATATCCCTGAAATTTGGGCTAGGAAGTAGACATGCTTCAAGAACAAATGACCCGTGGCCCTGTACCGTATGCCTACGTGACCCATAATATCGTGATATCACGGCCAGCTGTGGTATTCATGACGAGCATGTAGATGGTATAGGTTAAAACTACAATTTGCACTAAGATTTGCCTAGGGGGAGGGGGTATATAACCCGCTGAGCATGTCATATTATTTTCATATCGTCAGTTTCTTGGGTTACATGGTGTACGTTAGATGGGTAACAATTCCAAGTATGCTCAAATCTTTGCCTGGAAGGGTTTTCAAATGTGCTGATTATGATATTGTGGTCCTCGTGCAATAACGTCTTATTGTGGACCTATGGTAGTTTGCGGCACTTGAATAGACACTTTTTAAACATATTTTTTACTTTATATCTAATTGCTATGGTGAAAACCATAATATGTGAGCAGAAGCGCCACTACCAGCACCTTTGTATTGTGCTAGCCCATTCTAAGGCAAGGAGACTTAAGCATTTGCACACGCAGCACAGCATTTTTTTTGTCTCAGAATGGATGATGTATGGGAACACTGTTGAAAAAGAAACTTTTGTGATATCGTACACCTCACTTACCAAGTAGACCAGCTCATGTGACCTCTTCAAGTGTCACACTGCGGCTTATGAACAAGCTTATACCATGCGCACCGATACAAGTTCCATGGTGTCTGGAGGTGCTATGCTTGCTAGCCCTGAAAAGCAATAGCACAGAGTACGGGGAGATAGAATGGCCTGATTTTTCGCATCTTCTGAGCGTATATGTGACGTGGTACAAAGCAGTAATCGTCGCACTTATAATTGTCGCACTAGCATTACTCGTATCGTACAAACTTCTACAAACGGTAGAATTACGTATCATACAATATTTTTTCGTGTGTCCATCACAGCCGCCAGTTTACCATTTCGACCCGTTATCCTTGTGCTGTGAGCTCCATTGCGGCGCCGAAAGAAAAACATACGCCCGTCATCGCTTGCCACGCACGGCGAAAGAAATGTGAGAAAGTAATGAAAAGCGTAGAGACAACTTTTATAGAAACTTATAGATATATTTTAGACATGGAAAACAAGAACGCAAGCGATCAACTTCGACGAGGACTAGAACAGGCAGTAGCACCACAGCAAGTCGAAAACGCCGCCGAGGCAGAAGAAGGAGAAATTGAACAAGAAGAAGACATCCTAATCATCGAGGAACCTCGACCACATAAAGGCGAAGACGTGCTAGAGATACTCGATGACTTTAAAGAAGACGAAGAAGAAGCAGAACAGAATGAGAGAATGAAACGAGAGCTTCACACTCAATCTCTCCAAACGCAACAAGCCATAAGTGATTTACGCATGCCCAATGAAAAATTGGAAGAGCGCCCGACATGCGCCCCAGCGCATTCAATATGGATTCATCCACCGAGAAAATGAAAGACATTTGCGCTGCGCCTTCTGTGACGTCGCCGGCCAGCACTACTCGGACTCCTGCCCTCAGGTGTGGGACGCGGAATCAAGGGGGCGTATTTTGAACTAGGAGCGACGCTGCTACATGTGCTTCAAGGTCCTTCTGATCGTTTGTCCTGGGGGCAGGAGGTGTAGAAAATGGGCCAACCCCTGCCACCATTGCCGAACCTATGGACATCATTCCGCGGTGTGCGAATTCCCAGAAATAAGCGAGGTAGTACGGGGACGCTTGAAACGCGCACGGGAAGCCCTCCGCTCCGATGAAAACAAACTCGAGCGCTTTACGAAAGTTCCCGGATAACTGAGATGGGGCGGGAGTATCGCGGCAACGCGATTTACCCGAAGCTTCTCAATTTTGCTCCCATGAATTGCGTTATTTAGTAAGCTTATCATTACAGAAGGCAGCGTCGAGACGATGAGGGAACAAAACAAGTATAAAATGCGATCATCAAGCAGCAAAGATTCTTCATCGCCCTCGGTTGGATCACGCATCACTTTATCCCTTTTGCCAGCTTTTCGCTTATTCTTGAGTGCGCATCACTTCTTGAATTGCCAACAAGCAGCAACAAAAACTCCATATTCGATTCTCATTGCATTCCAGGGCGTCCTTGGTGATAATAATTTTTTTTGCCTTTACGTCGTATCTCTTATACCAGTGCGTCACCTCCGCTTCGCGGAGGTTCGCACTGGCTCCCTATCCGTATGCCTTTCTCATGTTCGCATGAGAATGGCTTTGAAACTCACCAAGCGATGCTGAGCATTGAACAAATGTTCATTCATGAAGCATCTCCATGTAAGATCGGTAATTCTTAGGAAAAAAACTTTGTTGCAAAGAAACAAATGTGAATTTAAAAGGATTACTGGATTTATTCTAGTTTGATGATCGTCATAAGGATAATAGTCACCTAGAGCTACATTCGGTGCAAAAGTCTTTTCAGTTTTTCCAAATAAAACCTTTCCAAAGCGACTATCTACCGCTCATCAATTTTTGGCGCTGTTTTCGCAGAAAAGCAAACTTTCTGAGCACTTTTTGGGCTAGAAATCATGGCGCGCAGAATTACTTGTCAGGCAAATCACAACTTTGCAAAAAGTCGAATTAGCGACCCAGTTTTGCGTGCCAAAAGGCGCGTGGACCCGTTTTACGCGCAAATTTTGAGGGACCCGCTTATCGAACCGGCTCGTCCTTGTACATGGTGGGCCTACACGCTGGCACGGTATGTTATGCAAAATTGCAGCCCGATGGCTTAGTTGCAGCTACCTCTATGATTTTCGTGACAGACAGATTTTCACACAGACACACAGACAGACACACAAAAAAAAACAGACGGCCTTAGCGCGTTATTATAATAGGATAACATTTTATCTCATGATCTGAAAGTTTTTTCCTCAATTTCCTCAATTCCTCAATACCCCATATTATGCCATATTTTTGCCATATTTTGCCATATTCTTGCCATATTTTGCCATGTTTTGCCATATTTTGCCATATTTTTGCCATATTTTGCCATAATCATTGAGTGCAATTCTTCTGCAATCGATGCAATAATCGTGTATCTAAACATTAATTTCATTGGCTATGTGGCCTCTCCAAGCAAATGGATGGCTCTTTCGCAACTTGTTCGCAAAATAGTAAACCTACTGTGGGTAGGGGACTACATGTCGCCAAAAGTGGGAGGTCCCGCCGCACATCTGCAACAAATACACATGTCAATACATGCACAGGCTGAGTATCTGCATTGTCCGCGCGGGGCCCTCCCCTTTCGACGCCATATAGTCCTCTACTACTATTGTTTATGAGACTTGTAATCAATCGTGTAATTATTATATTTCACTTTCATTCACGAAAGAAACATCCAATTAACTTCTTGTGAGCCAGATCCGACAAGCTGTGGTCGTGACCAGTTTAAAAGGGGAAAAGTGGAGAGTTATATGACGCTTCCACTAATTGCTTGCAGTCGCAGCCTGTGGAAACGCCAAAATTTCAGCTACGTTTCAGAACAAATTTGCGTTGAAAGATAATAGCGATTCTTCGGGCGTTCCGCCGCTCCGCCTTAATACCATCAAATGTACAGCTGAACACAATTTTAAAACTCTTGTAAAGCTGAAAAACTTGAAGATCCAGACAGAACCTTTAGAATAAGGTAGAAGTAAAGTTCTAATTCCCAGCGCGATATTCATGGTAATTACCTAGAATCGACTACAATACAAAACTGATTTTTCTTACATTGATAAGAGCTCATTTAAAAAAAGAGAGGATGTTGTATATCTACTCGAGTGGGTGCTACTTCTGACGAATAATTTTGTTTCTGAAGGGTAAGATAGATGCATTGTCAATCACTGAGCATTTGAAACAAAAATTCTATTGTTGAATCGAATAAAGGTCTGCTCCATTGATTCCAATCAAGCTTTCTTGCAATAATCGTGGTACCTTCTCCGCATGCACTCGTCAAGGCAGTCAAAATAATTAACTTGGTTTGACACTGCTTGACCTCTGCACTCCTCCTCGCACTGCAAAATCAAAGTAGTAGTCAAAGATTATCATCGTTTAAATAGTAAATTCCACCTTTCTCTCAGCCTCAATGTAGCGTTTGTAGCATTTCTTACTATTACCAGAATCTTTACTTTTCTTCGCACCTTTTAGGCACATACAGTCCCACACAGAAGATACAGCACACACATGCAGTAAAAATAAAAGCAGGACCAGTTTTGGACGCATAATTCTGTAATATGATACAGCATTTTAACTGAAAGAAAAGTTTCTATCAGTATGAAATTGGAAAAGCACTAAGAAATGGACGTGTTGCGAAAATTGTGAGTTTTCTTGATATCGAAATGAACTGAGAAGCCTTTAGTATCTTAGACGAGAACCTTAACCCGCAAAACTGTAGCATTTGCTTTCTAAAGTGCCACGAAAGTGACTTGTAAAAAGTAGTAGGGAAAAGATTCAAAGCTAAGTACAGCTCAGAACATCAGAAGAGCTAACGTACCATATCAGACAATGCTTTGGACTTGATGAGAGAAGGCATGGGTTAATGTTTTGGACAACTTTTACTGCACAGCTGCTAATGGTTGCTCAACTTAGTACTAGAGCTCTACTGCAGGCTCTGACTGAGGCAAACCGTTAGAGTGGCGATGTACGTTTGCCGCTCGATCGCATATGTATGGTTTTGGAATGGTACAAAACTTACTGTGTTTCCTTTCTTTTTGTTATAATTTTCCAAAAAACTCCAAATATTTGTTGTCACGGATTGGGTATCAAGAAAAATGTTTGTAATGTATGCTTATGGCATCTTATAGACATGGGCATGGTCGTAAAGGTCGATGATTTTGCACCACTGCAAATGCAATACCTCGTTTTGTTAAGTAGTTTTGAGCCTTATGCCATAATGCTTGAACAATCCCGGAGAAGATATGACCTCATCATCTGGCACAAGATTTACTTTAAATGGCGTGGCCACGAAAGACCTTTCGATGTGTGGAGCTTTCTGAGCTTAAAACCAATATTTATGAAACGCGAGTCGCAGAGTTTCACTGATAAACGCAAATTCACATATCCGCTTACAACCCGAGCAACTATCAGGTGTTGTAGGTGGGCTTCTTGGGTTGAAGGCAGACTCCGGGCAAGAAGGGTACCCACCTCTCTCTATTGGACCTCACTGCTGCTTAAACAACGGGCTCCAAATAGCTGGAAACTCCTAAAAACAGGAGAACTAAACTCATTAAAAAAACCACCCTCTATGGGCATGCTCAGACGATATTAATCGGGATAAGAGAATACAGCATCCAACCAGGTAGTGTGAGGAATCCAGAGGTGCTAATCACGTAATTCGTGATTCGTTACTGAGCAGGGGCGGAGGACTTGTTTTAAAATGATTTTTTTGCTTTGTATGTCAAATCATGACATCGCGCTTAAATCATGGCTTAGTTGGAAGCCTGCTACTTTACCGCGTGAAAAGTTCACCTCTCTAACTTTTGCCCGGACGCTGCCTTTGAGGAGAGGGTATGAGCAATTGCGAGGGAAAAGCAGTACCAGAAGATTACAGACTAACATGAATTGGACTTGGTTTTGTTAAGCATTTGAATGCTTGAAGTGGTGTAAGGCGTCAAAGACTCTGGCTTAAATATACCACATCAAACGAACTTTATTTCAGATATGACTCTGCACTCTTACAGCCGCAGCTGCAAAATGATAGATTGCTTCATGATATATCGATAATTAGCAAGCCTTTGTAAAAGCTGAGCAAAGCCCATGCTTTGCAACATCGTTAGAATGGCTGCCTGTGAAAAACCCTTCATTTTTTAGTTGGGAAGAGGTTATCTCCAAGGTCTTCAAGAACCTTCTGGGTCTAGGAGTACGTGAAACACCTGCTTTGTTTCTTTGTAAACATGCTCTGCTGAACCATTTTTTGCTCCAATGCTTGCAACATCTCAGACGAGACGTTCGTGTGAATAGTAGAAACCAGGTTACTTTTTCCAAACCTTCCGGTTTGTGTGAGCCACAAATGTACACAGTTTTTTTGTTTTAAAAAAATTGAAAGTCTACACATTGTTCGAAAACTGATGGACTTCGTTGTTTCTATTTAAGTACAAGCAAATTTGAGGCCGTTCGCAGCCAATTGCATATGTCAAAACTGTTGACAAATTCAAAGTCCTATTTCTTTGGATCTGAACATTGTTCGCAGTCTGCATCGCTATGTTGAACAAGTCTATTATGTTGGTATGCTCACTTAGATTGTCTAATGAGACACTTTCGTACTATCGGAAACAAAAAAACGACAAAGCGTTATTGGCAGTGCCAGGCCAGCAGATATCTCTTCTATTAGCAGTAGCGGTCGTTCCCAATTTCGGATCCTCTTGACAGAACTGAGCCCAATCTTCACCACCTTACTTGCTCATGTGATTGTGCGCGGACATGATTGCGCCACCCCCCCCCCCACATTCGCTCAGGACTATGGACCATACTTGTCCGAATACAGCATCGCCCGATCTCTTCCCGATCACTTGGAATAATGTCAGCCTGCTGCCAAAAATGTTCATAAAACGTACTCCAAAGGTCAAAGTGAGTGTTTTGTGCACGGACCGCGGATCTAACAGTACCGACGGGTAGACCTTTGCATCCCTTCAACACTTCTTGAATGTAAGAGTTTCGAAGTCGTAAATTGTTAAGAAATAAAAATCAAAGTGTAACAGAAGTTATTCATCATTCTATAACTACACAGCAGATCACACGGACAAGGGAAGTTCACTTAGTCGAAGTGGCGATCTGAAAAGAGATCTGTACCAGTGGATAGAGCTTAAGAAGCTGATTTCAGATATACCTTCTATATCTGCGATGCGTTGTTCTGAGAAAAGTTATGAGCTTTTCTGAAGCCAAATTTTCGTGCATTTTGAGTCGCAAAAATCATGATAATCGCTACGCAAGTGTGCAAGCTTGAGCAAACCACCTAGTAAGCATTGTAGGCCTAATTCGAGTTCATCCGAACGTTTTCGTGTGTTTTCCGACCACGCTGTTGATTCACAGGCCGTCATTTCTTTCCTAGATCTCACTTCCATTATACAGGGTGTCCCAAAAGTATCGAACGTTTGATCGTTAATATCTCTCTTCCCAAGAAGTCTTTTGCCTTGCTTTAAGTACCATTTTGTAGAGCTAGCTTCAACTTAGATTTGCATTATAGAACGAATCACTCATTCCTCTTCATTACTGTAGGATTACGGTAGAAACTTCAAAGAGGGTTTTAAGCAATGAAAGGCCATATTTTGCCTTAGAAAGGAAATAAAACAGCCTGAAAGTTTTCACACTAGGCTAATTAGAGTTGCTGATTATAACTGTAAAGTTCCCAACTTATTATGATGCTTCATTGAGGAGTTATGCCA
This sequence comes from Cylicocyclus nassatus, assembly GCA_958299035.1. Classification (NCBI taxonomy): domain Eukaryota; kingdom Metazoa; phylum Nematoda; class Chromadorea; order Rhabditida; family Strongylidae; genus Cylicocyclus; species Cylicocyclus nassatus. Next base: position 21,636,266 of record CATQJL010000001.1, read on the forward strand.
GGTAAGAGGTAGCGGCCATTTTTTCAATGTTCCTAAAAAGTGCGATTACACCGTTTAGAAAGCTTTGTAATCTTGTGAATAGTTGAGTATTGAACTCAGCATCCATAAAAACCCTATTACACAAGTTTTCACAATTTTTTGAAGAATTTTGGAACTGCAGCTTTTTCCACATTGACACCATATGTTTCAAGTTTCTACCGTAATCCTACAGTAATGAAGAGAGATGGGTGATTCGTTCTTTAATGCAAATCTAAGTTGAAGCCAGCTCTACAAAATGGTACTTGAAGCAAAGCAAAAGACTTCTTGGGAAGAGAGATATCAACGATCAAACGTTCGATACATACTTTTGGGACACCCTGTATATATACAAAAAAGCCCATAACCTCCATCTAGATAAGCACATCGCAGACATTGAAGATATGTTTGAGAACATCGTTTCACGTTCTATTCATTGGTAGTTTCCAAAAAGTTTCCGACACGACGCGTTTTTCTATTAGGTTGTCCGGAAATTAATGTCCGTTTTGACTTTCAACCGCAATAAGTCATAAACTTCTCATTTCTAAATAGGTTGCAAAGTACCATTCGATAGAGCAAAGCAAGCTCTACAAGATGTCTTTCTTGCTTTTGCAACAGCTCTTATGCACCTCGGGTTTTAAGCCAAAAACTAAAAGACCCAACTGCCCGAAAAATCGAGAAAAATCGTAACTCAGTTCATAAAATTCCTACAAAAATTCTAACTCGCTCATATAAACACTATCCACGAAAGGCATCTATATACGCCGTTGCCGTATTTTTTCCTCTGTTAGAAATCAAGAAAATGGGAATTTTCGTGCACTTGCCAAAGTGATGCTTTGCCGTTTCCACATAGGTAGCTGTATACTGACCTATAGAAGTACAAACGCAAATTTTCAGCTCTCTACAAGCTTTAGTTCTCGAGTAATATCGAATATAGTTTTCCCTAGTCAGGTCGTCCAAGCTAAAATTCACGTTTGTCGAGAACTAAAGCTTGTAGAGAGCTGAAAATTTGCGTTTGTACTTCTATAGGCCTGTAGTATACAACTACCTATGTGAAAACGGCAAAGCATCACTTTGGCAAGTGCACGAAAATTTCCATTCTCTTGATTTCTAAAAGAGGAAAAAATACGGCAACGGCTATATAGATGCCTTTCGTGGATAGTGTTTATGTGAGCGAGTTAGAATTTTTGTGAGATACTTATGAACTGTGTTACAATTTTTCTCGCTTTTTCGGGCAGTTGGGTCTTTTTAGTTTTTGGCTTAAAACCCGAGGTGCATAAGAGCTGTTGCAAAAGCAAAAAAGACATCTTGTAGAGCTTGCTTTGCTCTATCGAATGGTACTTTGCAACCTATCTAGAAATGAGAAGTTTATGACTTATTGCGGTTGAAAGTCAAAACGGACATTAATTTCGGGACAACCTAATAGATGGAGGTTGTGGGGCTTTTTTGTGTACATAATGAAAGTATGATCTAGGAATGAAATGACGACCTGTGGATGAACAACATGGTCGAAAAACATTCGAAAGCGTTCGGATGAACTCGAATCAGAACTACTATGATTACTAGGTGGTTTGCACAGGCATGTACACTTTTGTGTAGCGATTATCATGATTTTGCGACTCAAAATGCACGAGAATTTGGCTTTAGAAAAGCTCGTAACTTTTTTCAGAACAATGCTTCGCAGATATAAAAGATATATCCGAGATCAGCTTTTTAAGCTCTATCCACTGGTATAGATCTGCTTTCGAATTGCCACTTCGATAAGTGAACTTCCCTTGTGAGAACTAGCATAAACCTATGCAAATTGTATGTCTAGTTACTACAGCACTGGCAGTGCCGCTTTTCAAAGCTGCGTTTTAAACGCAATAAAACGCCGAAAGTGCCGCATTGCTATATCTTTCTTCAGGTTACTCCTATAGAGCTCTGGTTGAAATATTTGAAACCAGCGCTGTCTGATGCATCCGACAGTATGCTCGAAAATTGAAAATTCATAATTTTTTTGTGCCCTCCGGCGCAATAAACGCGATATTGCGTCGTAAGTGCCGCATTCTAATAGCTTCCCACAAAGCTACTCTTTTTGATTCACTTTATTATATTTGGACTCAGCACTGATTGCTCTATCCGACAATATATTCAAAATCTGGAAAAGTCAATTTTTTCATGTGCCGCAGGGCACAATAAACGCGTTTTTGCGTCGGAAGTGTCGCATTGTAATAACTGCTTTCATATTTATTCCACAAGAATCTTGTTTACACAGTTATCATCAGTGTCCCTTGAGCTATCCGACGATGTGTTTAAAAGTTTGAAAATCTCAATTAAAAAGCGAGTTACACGTTCTAAATCTTTTTGGCCCCTTTTTTGCACTGATAAGCTGATAACGATCCTCAAAGTAGTCTCACAAAATTCTGAGTAACATATTTGAAACCAGCTCTTTGCCAGCTATCCAATGATGTGTTTAAAAACCTAAACATCTCAAATTTTTATTTCCGATTTTATTGGTCCCTCATAGTGGTATTATTAGCTAGGCTGGCCCCTGCTCCTGGCTGCCGTGACCTGTCAATATCGATTTTTGATAGAATCATTTTAGTATTGTAATATGGAAGCAGCATTTACACGTTGACTTTCGAGGTCCAAAGGTGCGCTATGTAGTGGAACATAAAAATGGAAGAACTTTAACTTTTTGAAATTCGTTGAAAATGCAAAATTACCTCTAACTAATTTAAAAGTCCCAAGACACAGTAGTGCACAGTAATTTCCAATTTTTACTTTGATACTGAATCGCCAGTACAACTTTGACTTTTCAATCTGAAATTTTTGAGTTTTTTAGAATAAAATTTTAACATCTCAGCAGTTCCACGATGCAGTAACGAGCAAATATTGAAGTCAGAGTGGTATTCGAGTTTCCACTCTCGTTTCTAAAGATTATAGCCAGTCGGGCCCTGATAAATTCAAAACTTTGGAAATTTTTATGAGAACATTTTATCATTAACTTACAGTTTCATAGCCAACGTTATCCCATTCAGTCCCTCTTCGACCAAGACCAAAAATCTTTCATGTTTAGAGAAATTATTAGCGTCTTGGGCAATTCAAGGTTCGAATCAATTACATTGTTTAACTTTAGTGATGTCTTTCACTAAGTGGAGGGTGCGCCTGCACCCACACTTGTGTCCTGCTTCACACCTTGTTACGACTGCGCAAGAGCTCAGCCTTGCGTATGTGAGCTCATGATCCACTGGGTAGAAAAAATAGAGCTCTCATTGATATTTCGATTTTCCCCTAAGACAAACCTTTCCTTGCTACAAGGTAAATGAACTTGTAAGCTCAATGCAATTGATATCGAACTCATTTGAAGCTCTCATAACTTTTCTGTAACAGCAGGAATTCTAAGGCCTTTGAAAAACCATTTTACAAGAATTATGAAAATTCAACAGCTTTGAGGAATCATTGGACCTTTACAGATAGAAGTTTATAGTCGATTTTTAATTTACAGAAAGCATCTCGGATAGCGAAATACGCTTTGAACATGACTCCAATAATTTCCGGTCGCTCCCTTAGAAAAGATTAAAGAATTGCCACGCTTTCCAAACTCAACAGCATAAGATTTTATTTATTCACGCTATCACTTATTGTTAGTTGCTCTTAGGCGTCGGTATATTGCCAGCCTTCAATATAAATCGCGCCTCTTGACATACCCCTTGGACAGTAGGTGTATGAGTCATACCAGTTACCAACTGTGAAGTAATAGGCAGCTGACTGTAGACAACATTAGAATCAGTCGTGAATTCAATCACGATTGCAGGTTGGCTGCTCCCACGCAGACTTTAAATCTGTTCAAGAGCGACAGCTGAGTTCCGTGAAGATTTCGGGAAAATGCCGTATTTTTCCGATTTTCAAAAAAAAATTCTACATCAGGCTTCTTTACGCTCGATTTTTTAAAATCAAGGTTCAAATTTGGTGACATTCGCTCATATGTCAGAGTCTCGCATGATTGTCATAGAAGCCATTAGCATCGGAAGGAACTTGGCAATTTCATTCTTCCGCCTCTATTTCCAGAGAGCTTATCAATGTGATGTATCAGACATTCGTCACTCCAGATTCGGGTAAAGATTATCAAGAGTAATAGTTTTTTTGTCAACTTGAAAATTTCATGATGAAGTAAGATGTGGCTTGTAAGCTTTTCAAAAATCAGCAAATTTGAGTTTTGCCATTTAAATCTCACCATAGCAAGAAAACATGATCATGTACGGCAAGAATCGGAGCTAGGCTTCTCAAAATCAGAAATATTATTTTGCTGATGAAAAAATGAATGTTTTCTTGTTTGTTTTGTGGAAATTTCTTGAAAGAACAGTATTCTGGTAGTTTTTCAGCATGCAAATACAGCCATGCTGAGAAAAGAATTTGAAATTTCCGACAGCAATAATAATAGTTTCTGATTTTGAGTAGCCTAGCTAGAATTCTTGCCCTTTATGATCTGTTTTCTAGCTATTGTGAGATTTCAAGGCAAAATTCATATTTTCTGATTTGTGGAAAGCCTAGCTAATTCTTGCAACTGTTAGAAATCGCAGTGTATTTCCACGTTAATCAATAGCAGAATGGTCTTCGTTAGATGACCTCGCACCTTTGGACATGTCTGTGTCAGCTGGGTGCATGCGCACTTGAGCCAATTTGAATGGATAAAATAAATGCAAGTCAACACATGTTTCCGTGAATTCACACTAAACAACCCATCGAGTTTAGAAATTTGAAATTATTTAGAGTTTAGAAACTTCAACATGTTTATGGCCTCAATCCGGCAAAAGTTCTAAGCTTTAATTATCAAAGACCAAATTATTAGATTTACTGCGAAAATGGAAAATCTAGGAGAAAAAAATACATATAAGTGATGTCTTTCCAATCACAGCAACATGGTTCACATGACTACTCTTACAAACTTTCAGATTTTACATTGATTGATTGAAAATCATAACTACACTAATGTTTTCAAAAATTCACTCACATTTGTTTTAAAAGGTATCAAAAACTCCAAATTTTGAATCTTTTCGCTAATTTCCAAAATTTCAAGAAATTTCGAAAATCGGGTTCGTGATTTTGAAATTCAGAATCACATGCAAAGTACTTTTAATACATAGGTAAGAGACAGTGGCGTACCCAGGATTTCGGCTCGGGGGGGGCGCGGCAAAAAAAATTTTCAAATGAAGGTGCGTGGCGTTAGCCACGCACTCCGAAAAATTTTTAGGGGGGCTTCTCAACAATTTCGCGGGCCCCAAACCCATAAAATCCGGAAAAAGGGGCGTGGCGTCAGCCACGCCCCCGAAAAAAATTTTTTTTATAAGGCTAATTTGAATTTTTAAAAAATTTTAAAAATTATTTTAATTGTTTACAAAAATAAACAAGTCATTTGCACATTTTTATAACGCATGTAAGTAATTTTCAAAAATTTCGCGACCCGTTCTCGGGGGGGGCGCGCGCCCCCCCCGCCCCCCCCCCCCTCGGTACGCCACTGGTAAGAGAGTAAATCCATTTTCTGTTTGATCGAACTGAAGTGAAAAGAAACTCATGAAAGTTATCTATCGAGTTGGATGCACCTGCACTCAGCTGACACAGCCATGCCCAAAGGTGCGAAGTCATCGAGCGAAGGCCACCCACATGTCATGAACTTGGAAAAAATGTGATTTCAGTTGCAAATGTTGATGAATTGAGCTAAGCATGTCAAAATTCAGACATTTTCCCTATTACGACAATAGCTAGAAGACAAGATCAAATTCGGCAAGAGTTGGAGCTAGACTCTCAAAAAACTAAAGTCATTATCTCTGCTATTGAAGTCCTACATTAGCTAAAAAATAAGATCAACATCATGAATTGGAGTTTGGGTTCTCAAAAATCAGATATGATTTTTGCCACTGAATTCCACTATAGGTAGGAGGAATTGTCGGTTTATGCCTCGGATGAGATCTGAGTGTAGGTGCACCAAATTAAATTGGCCAGCTAAAATAGGCAAAGAAATGAAAATGATACAATTTCGACAAAGATAGGCTAGATCATTCACACATTTGCAAGTGGGATTTTTCTTAGGGATTCAGAATATGCTAAATTTATGGAGTTTGGATGAAAGTGAATTTTTTCAAAAACTGAAGTTCAGATTTCAAATTCAATTTTCATTATGTACTGCACTTCTGGAGTATTGAAGTCAGTGTGTAAATGTTACTTATATATTATATTATTGAACGGATCCTGACGACAAAAATCGATAATGATAGGTCACTGCTGCCAGGGGCCGGGGCCAGCCTAGCTAATAATATCGATATGAGGGACCAATAAAACCGGAAATAAAAAATTTGAGATTTTTAGGTTTTTAAACACATCATTGGATAGCTGGCAAAGAGCTGGTTTCAAATATGTTACTCAACAGGAAAGCTTCCCAAGTCAGCTCGGCCAACCCGGATGAGTCATATATCACCGTAACGGGCTCAAGACGCTGATTCCAAATCTGCCGTTTCCAGCTGCGGAGCGGTCCTGCACGAGAAGTTATGGGTGGTATTTCCCTCCAGAGTTGAGGCACCCTTCAACTTGCCTCCCCTTGTTTATGAGCGCTATATAGGAGGCGCGTGGTTACAATTAAGGGATTCGAACCCGTGACCCTCTGCCTATCGAGCAAGACACTTACCACTACACCATACGACCACGTGCCTCCTATATAGCGCTCATAAGCAAGGGGAGGCAAGTTGAAGGGTGCCTCAACTCTGGAGGGAAATACCACCCATAACTTCTCGTACAGGACCGCTCCGCAGCTGGAAACGGCAGATTTGGAATCAGCGTCTTGAGCCCATTACGGTGATATATGACTCATCCGGGTTGGCCGAGCTGACTTGGGAAGCCTTCCTTGTCAGAATTTTGTGCGACTACTTTGAGGATCGTTATCAGCTTATCAGTGCAAAAAAGGGGCCAAAAAGATTTAGAACGTGTAACTCGCTTTTTAATTGAGATTTTCAAACTTTTAAACACATCGTCGGATAGCTCAAGGGACACTGATGATAACTGTGTAAACAAGATTTTTGTGGGATAAATATGAAAGCAGTTATTACAATGCGGCACTTCCGACGCAAAAACGCGTTTATTGTGCCCTGCGGCACATGAAAAAATTGACTTTTTCACATTTTGAATATATTGTCGGATAGAGCAATCAGTGCTGAGTCCAAATATAATAAAGTGAATCAAAAAGAGTAGCTTTGTGGGAAGCTATTAGAATGCGGCACTTACGACGCAATATCGCGTTTATTGCGCCGGAGGGCACAAAAAAATTGTGAATTTTCAATTTTCGAACATACTGTCGGATGCATCAGACAGCGCTGGTTTCAAATATTTCAACCAGAGCTCTATAGGAGTAACCTGAAGAAAGATATAGCAATGCGGCACTTTCGGCGTTTTATTGCGTTCAAAACGCAGCTTTGAAAAGCGGCACTGCCAGTGCTGTATTCTTAAAAAAGCACTTAGAGACAAGCGTTCGAGCTCCTTTTTTCCAGGTATCACCTCATTGATGTACCATCTGGATTTAAATTTATTACGACTCCAATATGCAAGCTCTCAGCTTGAATGTAAAAAATCATCCTAAAACTTTCACTTTCGATTTTTCCTTTTTGCCTCCACAAGGCACCACATCCTGCTCTAGATTAACGCTAGAGCAACCAACAAACATCAACACAACAAATTTTGCGTCCAATATCTTTTGAGCTGGGTTTTCTTTGTTACAGTTATCTTCTCATTGCTGAATGACCGTTTTCTGCAGATTCCTTCAAAGCTTCAACTTCAAAATCTCCATGAACCTAGAACATGAACTGAGAAACCAATTTCTTTATTGGTATAGGCAGACCGTAACAATATTTATCTCTGCAAGAAGCCTAGAAAAATTAAATCACACTCATTAAGCAATACTGGTAGCGTATCTGGGCAGGAGTCAACCACAAAACGCAAAAAAGTTACACTCATATATTTAGAAAGTCATCCAAGGAAAAAACATATTTAAGACAAGAGTACGATATAGTAAAATGCATTCAAATAACCATTTAAGGGGCATCATTTCGACAAACTGGATACATGGATTTCTTGAAAGGACCAAGAGAACCAGGAGAACACCAAGAGAACATGACTGAGCCACTCAAGAAGCACTGCATACGGCTGATTCATGCATCCAACTCTGAACTCTAGCCCTGACCATGCTTTTTGCAAGCGAACCATTCGACGCACATGAAAGTACAGCCTGAGAACATTTCTTGCCCGCGAATGAAGTATATGCTCTACCCCTCCAGCATTGAATGAAAACGTCTTAATCACTATGCATCAAAGAATTTTATGTATCCAAATCTGCCTGATCTCTTTCTCAAATTTAAGAGACGAAATCTTTATCTTTATCTCATACATGTAAACGTGTGCGAAAGCCTGTGTGAGTAAAGAAAACATTGCTAGAGTAAGACAAACTAGCTTTTCACCTTTAGCAGGAAGAAACAGTGAAAAAGGGCCTACAGTACACGAGCAGTACACAGAGCAAATGCTTGACATTTTGCTCCGTGTACTGCTCTGATTGTCTTACATGGACAGATACTCAATCTCCACGACGTAAATCTTCATCTCCACATCTTATCCTACCAGCGATACTGGGGAGCCACTATAGATCCAGGAACTCCTTCAAAAGCCAGACTCTGCAAAAATTAATAAGCATAGCTGAACCAACGGTAAAAGCCCAAATGAAAACAGATTGGACGAAAAGAGCTAGAAAAGAAAAAAATCTAAACTTTTTATTCTAAGCCCTTCTGTAGTAGGTCCATTATAACAATTATGAGATTTTCAATTTTTTTTTTGTACTAAAAAAGTGACTTCTGACTTAGACTTTGAACATTTATCCAAAAGGCGATGATTTTCACTTTATATATTAGGTTGTAACAAGTCTTGTTACGCTTTAACTACTTACGGTGATAAGGGTATGCTTCATACTTTTTATAGGGTTCCAGGGTGCTATTCGATAGAGCAAAGCAAGCTCTTCAAGATGTTATGCAGAAGTTGGCAACAACTTTGGAACCACCTCAAGTTTCAAAAATCGCGGAAAGTTCAAATCTTCGTTCAAAGAAATCTTACAATTTCCGACTTGCTTACAAAAATTGCACACTATATCAAACACTCAACTCTCTGTTGTTGTGTTTCCTCCTCATCTAGAAATCGAGAAAACAAAAATTTTTCTGCTTATAGAAAAAATTAAGCTACACTGTTTTCAGACATGTAATTGTATATCACAGGACTTTATAAGTATAACCTAAAAATTCAGCTTTGCATAGGCCCTAGTCTCTAGAACTATCGAACTTAGTTTTCTTAACTTGGATGTTTCATGCTTTCTCAGAACTAGGGCCTGTGGAGGTGAAGTTCCACAGAGCATCCTCAATATCAATATCTGTATTCATTTTAGCCAAACCCTAGAAATTTTGTCCAAAACCTTCTATAACTGTTTTCCACGTTCATTCTTTGCAACTGGGCATCGTACATATTCTTCAAGTGTTCTGAGTTACACAGGTTTTTAGATGGTCTTATTTCACCAACGTTTCGACGCCTTTGTCTTCTTCAGGGGCCTCCCCTAGTCCTTGTAGTTCCCAACCTTTGCTCACCTTTCCTACTATAAAAATGTTGGGACAGAAGATGAGCGTGCCGAAAACTTTCGGTTAGCGTCTTTCGCTACGCTCATCTTCTGTCCTGAAATTTTATTGCAGGAAAGCTGAGCGAATGTTGAGAACTAGCAGAATTAGGGGAGGTCTCTGAGAAAAACGAGGGCGTCGAAACATTAGGAGGTAATTGGATAAATACGGCATCCAAAAACTTGTGTGCCTCAGAACACTTGAAGATTTATACTATGCACAAATTTTGAGAAAGCGAAACATGGAAACCTCTATAACTCTTCTCTCAAAAGCGCATTGCAAATACCAACAGCAGATCTGGAATCAGCGCTCCGTGCTCTACAAAAAGTACACATTTTATTCGAAAACTCCATTTCGACCAAATATCCTTTCTTTGTAAGAAATTATTTCTTTGACAATTTCGGTCTTTGGTGAATTTATACACGTAATTGCAACGAAAACACGGACGTTACGGATTTTAAGCTACTCAAGGCTCGACTGTCATCAACGATCATTTGGCAGATACAGAAGATGGTTAGCTTTGAAACAACAGGCTTCTGTGATGTTCTCGGTAAGCTGTTGTTGAAACAGCAACAACATATTGTTGAAAAGTTCACTTTCTTTGGATAATTGATCTAAGAAAAAGAAATTATTTAGTAAATTGACTGGCTATATTGCAAGAAAATCTTCAGATTCTCACATCAGCGCTTCCTTGAAATGCGGAGTAAAAACCTCTAAGAACCAGAGGAGCGAATTCTTGCAACTGCTCAAAGAGCTACGGCGATAACTTTATAAAACTTTATGGAACGCTTTATATCTATATCATAGCAAAGGATCTTCTCGTCAGGGTTTGAAAGAGTCAAGCTTCAAATTTTCCTTCGTTTATCTAACGTGCCGCATTTTCCTGAAAAGTAAAACTAGTCATGGACCAAATCACATGTGTATGAAAGGATGCGTAAGTTTGTATCATGAAGAAACTATTAGTTGTTACTGAGTGACTCACCAATTTTGCTCGATGGGAGGACATCACCTACCGAGCTTTTGCAGATCAGGGTACAGGTTGAAGAGATTCTTGCATGATTTCTTATCAGTACGGAAGTTGCTGAACTCTTTCATGATAAGTTTTACACTGAAAAAGAATTGCAGCACATAAATTTCGTGAGGAATTATAACTATTACTTTTGACTTGGGTCCCCTTGCTTCTTCTGTTCCGCTAAGGCATAATCAAGGATCTGTGCAATATGTTGTTTAATCAATGATGGTAGCAAAATTGTTTGGATCATCGATGCACAAAGTGTAGCTTTTGCAAAAATTAAAAACAGCTTATGAACTGTTCTTGTGCTTACTTTGCCGATGAAGTCTCGCGCTGGTTGATCCAGCTTCTCAAATTTTTTCTCCATCTTACATAGCTTTTTCCCGACTTTTTTGTTTGTGTGAGATAGGTGCAAGTCAGTCTAAAAGTGAAGGATTAAAAAAAACTGAATTTGATGAGTGGATAGAGATTTCAGTTTTGCCGGTCGTTTCCCATTGTAAATAGAAGCAAGGCTTCTGGAAAATATCGTCAGGATTTACCAGCTCAGGTCCGTATTCTTTCATAGCCTTAATGAATTCTTGCCACTCAGCCTCGTTCATCTTAGTAATAACTTCAAGAACTTGCGAAGCACCTGGATATTTGCACTCTTCCAGAAGATTTCAATAGAGAAGGGTTAAGTGTACTGTACTTGTGTAAGGTAGAGAAGGTGCTGTATAAGTAGACGTAGACAGTAGAAGTATTACACCTGCGATGAGAATGGACATTTTGAAGCAGTCAAGTTTAGTCTATAGCCAAGAGAGAATTGCTGAAGACGTTTAAAAAACTTCATTGATGTTATGCAAGTCCGTAATGTCAACATTGTTTTAGAACAACATTTGAATTTCAATCCAACACACCTTGAGACCGCTCAAAGCATTGCTGTTTCAAAAAGCTCTGGGGCTGCAAAACTATGCAATCAAAAACATCGATTCAACTTTGATGTAAGACAAAATGTCATACGGTGTTCCGAAAAATGTCCATTGTTTGAGTGTTACTTATAAGCGCTGACTTGGGAAGGACTTCGCCTTTCATCTCTAATGTAGAACGAATCATTAAGCGGTAATCACTGAAGGAGTAAAGTAAGAACTTCAGAAAGCAACTCACCATTGCAGATCGAATCTTTCCTATCTGCAAGAAATTTTGAAAAGGCGAAAAATTTGTCAGCGAGTGAAATGGGACGCTGTTTCCAGGTGTAAATGGTTTTAGACCATTACTCGTGTTACATCAAATTTAACCAGGAGCACCACCCCGAGATTTGTCGAAGACTTCATTGCACCGAATAAATTACTTATAACAGCGTCCACCCATAGACATGGAGTACAGATCCCCTGCACACCCTAGGTATGAATTGCCTTCACAGCTCAAGTCCCTTACTGGATGTATGTACTTACGGATTAGAGGCTCGTAGCTTAAAAGAATAGCGTAGTCCAGTGATCGGCACAAGCTGGCACCAGGAAATTTTTGAAACGAAGTCTCCTTCGATCTTGAGAATTTCGTGCGAAGTCCCCTTTGACCCTAAACCCTAAGCGTGAAAACCTTTAAAAAACGAAACGTCGATTAAAATAACAGATTTTCAGCCTTTTCCGTACCCCCCCCCCCCCTCCCCTCTTCCTCTCCAGTGATCCGTGACGGCCGACCGTCTCTTCTCCAACGATCCTCTCTTTGAAGTCTGTAGTCTATGACAACTTGAAGTTGTATTGCTCATCTAGCCCAACAGTGCTAAGCATTTCTGGCAGGAACATAAAGTGTATCGGGGTAAGGAAAATTTCAATGCTCACAACTCAAACCTTGTGTTTTCCAAAGATATTGTAATTGTTCATTTTTCCGGTCAGAAAAATGCTAACTTTAGGATATCTATCAATCCCAAAGAAAGAAGAATAATTTCGAAAACAAGGCGGTCAATCATCATGGATCATCGCGAATCATACAAAAAGTTGGAAATCGTGGCACAAACGACAATGAGCTTCTGTTCGATATAACAGCTTATTACAGATGCTTAGAGCTTCCTTATGTAGCCTTCTTTGAGCCGATTCCCCTCTTCAAAGAGAATGTTCCGCTTGACAAATTCTGACCTTCCTCAGTCTACTGCAAATGACGTCTATAAGCTCTTTAGAGCCATTTCGAATTAAGCGCTTCCGGAAAGCTCAAATGTAATGGAAGGAACTTGCACTTGAAGCTATATACTAGGGTAGGCCTTTGGTGTAGATAACAGACGTGAAATGTACCAACAACTTTGAACCTAAATAGTAACATTCAAACCATCCGATAATTCTGGACATGTTGGTGTCCGAAAGCTTTCATATGCATCAACACTATTCACAAATGTAAAAAAGCGCAGCTAGTTGCTTTTGAGAGGAAAATCAAAGTAGCTCTTGGAAATCGAGCTTATCGACATTGCCTGTGATATGCCAACGCAGAGAGGTAAAGGTAAAGGTCGCAAGAGGAAGAAGACCTGTCAAAAAAAATGCAAGAAAGAAACAGCACGCCAAACTACTAACGATAGAAGACTATTAATCTGTGCTCTCGCTCTTTACAATCGCTGGAAAGTTCCTCATAATAAAATGCAGTCAGATGTATCTTGAAAAATTTATTCACTAAGTTCACTAATTCAATGAAATAAACATCGTCGATAGAATTTTCAAACAAATTGGCGCTGATGCCCAACTCTTTTTTAGTTGCAGTATCATTCCAAAAGACGGTATGAGGGTCCTTTTAGAAGCAGCCTTTAGGCATTAAAGGCAGTATCTCACCAAAATTTAGTTGCCGAGATCTTTGCATTTTGCAAGCTTTTCGGACCCTGTCTAGCACTGTATGGGCTTAAAATCGCACGAAGTTCCCAAAAACCCCGTTTTCTGGAGGCCCGGCGGAAGCAACAAGGACGAGTTGCGCGTTCCAAATTCAGCGTGAGTCACAGCGGCACCAACAGAGAGGAGGTGGATGCCAAGTGGAGACATGTTCAAACGCGTAAGGGGGGAGACCGAAAGAGTCGTCCGCGCGTACCAACTCGCTCTCCGCGTACCACTTTGAGCGAGTTTTTCTCAGCGTGGAGGGGGTCAAATTGAGTGGGACTTGTTGCAATGGCCTATTTAGAGGTCCCTATAATAGAATATGTGAAGATCCGCGCGACCTCAACTTTGGTGAGACACTGCCTTTAAAGATATACGGATCGCACATGGAAATTGTTCACTGTGGAATTGCCTAAGTAACAGCATAGACGTTGCACTTATGGACTTGTGGCTTAGATGTTCGTCCTCAAACCAGATACCGCCGCCGTGTTTGGCGACGACTTGGTCTTTTTGCATACTATTGCGTGTGTACCCACACCCTTATGATCCTACGCAAAATCCTGGAAGACGACAGAAATTGACGATGAAGCGTCGTTGACTTCATGAAGTGGCCGCAGCGGAGCAAGCTGTGCGCGGCCAAACCTTGTATCAGTACAAATCTCTGTTGTACAAGTCATACTCTCGTAACATTTCGGCCGCGCGTATTCCGTCGTCTACGACTAGGCTTGTCAGATATCTAGATAAAACATCCTAAAATCATGAAGCGTTTATCATAAATTGACTCTTACATCAAAGCATTGCATGCCTACGATAATATCCATCCAGGATTTTTCAAATTTCGTCCTACAACATAGTTTTTGGACTTTCATGCTATAAAAACCAACACGCGCTTAAGCTACGATTCCTGCCCTAGTACAAATCTATAAAGCATCATACAGGGCTCCTAAATTGCAAAGTCGTTTGCATCGGCGGTTGCGACCGCGTCGCGCCCGGGCATCAATGGCGCCGCCTCGATCGATGGCGCCGGCGCCGGCAAAATGCCCGGGCGCGACGCGGTCGCGCGACCGCTGGTGCAAACGACTCTGCAATTTAAGAGCCCTGTAGATACTCATGCATAATTCAATGCTTTTTAATATCGACGGCTGCGAATTCTTATGAAAGTGCGAGTTTTGATTGAGAATGAACGCAAAGTTTTTAAAATAATGCTTTGCCTTCGAAAAATATACATTTGAACTTGGCATTACGACTGATTTTTGTCATATACGCTAAACATTAATCAGCCACCTCAAATCATGCTTTTGTTGCCGCAAAAGGAAATAAATGATCTGTCATTTACTGAAGTGGGTGAGGCGGAAGAAGTATGGTCATGTGTTTAATAGACGACTCTTAGGTTGGGACAGAATGACATGCCGCATTCGTCGCGCAGGCTCGGCTGTCAGGGCCTTCGTTGGATAATATGCTTATCGTAAACAATGCCGACACCATCTATCGAGGTCACGCGCAGAATGCGAAAAAGGCTCATTGTCTTGCAAGTTCTTGTAATGTTTTAATCATATATCTGTCATGCCTGAACCGATTGAACCAAATCGAGGTAGGCATGCGACTCGGCGGATTGTCGTATGCGTACAAATCTACTCGAACTTACGCACAGCTTTTGTAAGTTACGCACACATGGCACAGTTTCTGTAAGTTGAGACGATTGTACCATGTCTTGCTTATAAAGTAGTCTTTTTTAGTCAAAATAGCCTTTGCAACTGAGTACTTTATCAGTTCAAGCAGCATTAAACTCGACTTTAAATCTGTACTCCTTTTTCCGCTGAATAACTCTGTGAAAGAAAGTATGAGCGTTTGGAAGTCCAAATTTGTTGAGCTTCGAATGAATTAAAACGCCTGTGCGGATATTCACTGGCGTGTTTCTTCTTAATAATTAACATACTTGATACAAAAATGTATTTTTGATGATGTATTTTTCAGATATTTTTCGTTGATTTTATGCCTTGAAGCTTAACAAATTTGGACTGCAAATGCTCATGACTTCTTTCAATTTCCTGAAAGTGGCTAAGCATTCTTGTATAAGTACAGAATGTCCCAAAAAATGTGAACATTGTTTGTTCGTTACTCTCTTGCTTGAATACTGAAATTCCCTTCTTCTTTGTCTGCAGTGTAATCAATGAATTGAGGCCACTGAGGTGTCAGCGAATGTTCGCGAAGTAATTACAAACTATTAATTTGCCCATTGCTAAGTCCTTAGTAATATTCTGGCTGCTAGCTCTAACGAAGGTTGAAGTTCGACCATAAATTGTACAATACTCTTAAACAGTGCCCAATCCGTGGTACTGAATTTGCTCTAGTATAATAATGTGTTCCCAGTGGCAGAGGGAGGAACCCTAGCGCATGGTAAACGTACCTCTTGTCTTTGGTTACGCGAATTGACTCTCACATAAGCACATCACGCCTATGGCGACTGTAATCACCTTATCTCGAGGATATTTCTTTTTAGCTACAAGCTTGGAGAGAAGCTAAACCACGGTTGAGTGGTATTGCAATTCGTGTGATAGAGCGGTTTTGCCATTTGATTCAACGGAGTTGGCGGCTGAAAGGCGGCAGCTCGCGCCCGCGACGTAGTCTGCGTCTCTCTCGTGTGCTTTTCGATCATTGTTTAGCCTTGATTGGACCCTCAAAGCCCCGCCTTCCAGCCGCCAATCCTGTTAAATCGAAAGACACGTTCGCAGCTTTTCGAGGTGATAATGTGCTTGAGCCGCTATCGTAGCCAAATCGTGGTTTTTGAGCCGGTTACTGCAGACAAAGACTATATACACGTGTCATGCGCTCAGTTCCTCTCCAATCACAATGAGAAAACAATGTGCTAGTTTAAGTGCAAGACCGCATGCATGAATCTCTATATATATATATATATATATATATCTATATATAGAGATCTCTATATAATCTCTATAATCTCTCTCTAATCTCTATCTAAGAATCTCTATATATATCTGAATCTCTCTATAATCTCTATACTCAAAAACTGTCTGTTTGGAGCGTATGTGAGTTATAGAAAGCGCGCCGCTCAACCGATTGGGCTGAAAGTTTGTACATAAATGTTTTCGACCCCGGAGGCGGTTTTAGGCTACTTTTTGCGGCAATTAGGGTCCCTCTATCGATTTATTGATTTGTTTACGTTTTTTTAAGGAAGTGAAGGGTTATCGTGTTTAATCAAGCATTTTGCCATAGTCATGTAAAGGAGGGCGGTGAAGCTCATTTTCACCTCAGGATCACGAGGATGAGGTTTTGAAGCTAATGTTCCAGGGTAAGTTATCCAGAACATGTATAAAGGGCGGGGGGGGGGGGCAGTTCAGGAGAACAATGGCCCGGTCTCGACGGGAGAGCCAAGTAGTATGTAATAGAAAATGGGAAAAGTTTGACTACTTCACCATTTTGTGTGATTTCTAATGTTTTTGTATGAGGGTAAAGCTCTTTCACATTCACAAAACATCTCTGATAACGTTTTTTTGTGTAACAGCAAGATTTTTTACATCTACACAAGGAGTTCAACACATTGACAACTCGTGCATATTCAATTGTCTGCCTTGTGGGACAGTGCCTTGCGAAAATCTTGGAAAATTTTAGCTAAATTAAGTACGCATATCGTCATCTACGCCATACCTACAGTAATTTTAAGAAGCAGCCGAGAAGCGGCGAAATGTTTTCTAGGGGAAGAGTGGAATAGAACTCCTGGAACGACTTTCTACCAGTATAGTAGTTATTTTACTCAATTCAAGCCACGACCCACCATGGACACATTATCCCATGTGGCAGCCATTGCCATGATCATACTTGTGAGGATATTTGCATATATTGATTGTAACGTATTTCTTTCACTTCACGGAAACAATATTTAATTTCTTGCAAGCCCATTCGGCAAGCTTGGTCTTGATTGTTTTAAAGAAGATGCAAAGTTATGTGGCGTTTTTTTAAATGCTTGCGTTCATGTGTGGAGACGCTAAAGTTCCAGTTGTGCTTATAAACAAATTTGTGTTGGAAGGTGACAGAGATTTTTCGAGCTTCGCTTGATATCTAAAAAGTACAGCTGGAACATACATTTCAACCTACAAGGTACTTGTAACAGAGTGGTTGCTACTCTCTAACCAGTGGAAGACTTTGTGTGTACAGTCGAGTAGATTTCCTGCTTAATATAGTGTCCCTGCAGACGCGACAACGCTGGGGCGTCAATAAATGCCTTGCGAGTTTCCGAGCCAGTGTTTTCCATTTTTTCTTTGCTAATCCCATGCTTTTTAGGTGATTCGTTGCTGATAAAGAAGAAAAGGGTAAGTTAAGGAGTAGTTTCTGTTTTCTGAGAAGTTCTATCATCGCAAATTCACAGATATCCATGTGGAAGCAGTTCGCTTCAGCTTTTTGTCTATTTTTTTGTCACTTCATGTCTCTTTCTTATTGTGAGGTACTTCTTTGAATGCTAGTGGGTTTTTACGATTGACTTATTGTCTTTATCACATGAAGTACTTGATTAAAATGCTATTTCTTATGGATGAAATCCGAAGTTGCTGCAAGACAAGCCAACTAGCGTTCAAAGAAAAGCCTCACAAGAAGGAGGAGGTTTGCAAGAAGAAGTGACAGAAGAAAAAACAAACAAAAAAATAGACAAGAAGCTGACGCGAAATGATTCCACGTGGATATCTGTGAATATGCGATGCTAGAATTTCTCAGAAAACAGAAACTACTCTTTAACTTACCCTTTTCCTCTTTATCAGCAACGAATCAACTAAAAAGCATGAAATAAGCAAAGAATACACTGGAAAACACTGGCTCGGAAACTCGCAAGGCATTTATTGACGCCCCAGCGTTGTCGCGTCTGCAGGGACACTATATTAAGCAGGAAATCTACTCGACTGTAAAAGGTTACTATGATTGTTTTCAGTAAGTGAGCATTTGGAACAAGAATTTTAGTGCAATAAATCACATCTTGCAGGGTATAGAGCGTTTACTGAATTAAAGCAAGCTTTTTCTCTTTTTCAATAACGTCGTAATATCTTTCCTGCGTGCAATTGAAGAAGCACCCCAAATATGATACTTGCTCCTCAACGGCCTTTTTTTCGCACTCGTAGTGGCACTGCAAACAGAAGAATACTCGAAGATTATCGTTTGAAAAATTGAAAAACACCTCTTTCTCGGTTTTCATGTAGAGATCGTAGCATTCGTCGATGCTACGAGTTGCATTCCTTTGCGCATTGCTTTGCGTGCTTTCCTTTTCAATTTTGCATTTCTTCGAACCTCTTAGGCACAGACAGTCTAACCACAAAGAAGATACAGCGCATACATGCAGTAAAACCAAAAGCAGGATCAGTTTTGGACGCATAATTCTGTAATATGAAACCGCATACACTGGAAGGAGAATTTCTATCAATAAGAAATTGAAAGAGCACTAAAAAATTTATGTACCTGCAAAAATCATGAACGTTTTCTTGAGATCGAAATGAATTGAAAACCCTTAGGTCTCCGAGGACCTTAACTACTGTACTATTTGCTTGTTAACGTGGCACGAGAAAGACTTGTAGACAGTAGTAAGGAGAAGTCTTAAAGTCAAGTACGGCTTAGAATTAGAAGAGCTTACGTACGCATAGCAGACAATGTTTTTGGACATGATAGGTGGACATATGGAATAATGTTTTGGACAATTTCTAATGCACAGCTGCTAATGTTTGCTCAACTTAGTACCAGAGTTGTACTGCAGGCGTCTAACTGATGCGAATCAAGAGTGGCGATGTACTTTTGCCGATCACATATATTATGATTCTCAAATGGTACAAAACTCACTCAATTCCCTTTCTTTTTGCTATAATTTTTCAACAAAAAAAAACTCCAAATTTATGTCACCACGTTCTCATTCGTTGTGTGCCAAGAAAAATGTTTGCAATTTATGCTCAAGACATAGTATAGGCATGTGTTTGATTGTAAAGGTCGATGACTTAGCACCATTGCTTATGCAATGCTTGTTTGTTTGAGAAGTTTAGAGCCTTATGCCATCCTGCTTAAACAATGTCGCAGAGGATACTACCCCCTAATCTGGCAAGGCTTAATCAAAATGACAAAGCCACAAAAGATTCTTCAACTTTTTGTGGAGCTGTCTGAGTTTTAAACACAATTTTATGAGATGAGAGTCGCAGAGTTCCACTGACAAACACAAATTCACATGACCGCTAAGCGAACTTCTGTCTTGAAAGCAGTGTCCGGGCAAATTGCGTACCCATGGATTTTTGTCTCTATTGGGCTTAGTGCTGTTTGAACAAGATTTCGGGCTCCAAATCGCTGGAAACTCTCGAAAGCAGAGGATTTTCGCACCCTCATAAGAAAGCCCAGACGATACTTTGAAATAAAAGATGGCATTGAAGGCGTCGAATTAGATAGTATGAGAAGTCCAGAGGAGCTTGTGTTCATATGCAAAAACAATATGTATTTGTGGCTCATTAGTGATAAGGGGGAGGACCCAAGCGTACGGAGGACATCTTGAAGAGTGACATTTCGCTTCATATGTCAAATCATGACATTGCCCTTGAATGATGGCTTATTTGAGGGTTTGCTGGATTACAGCATGAGAAGCTCAACTCCCCAAGTTTCGCCCGGATGCTGCCTTTGAGGAGAGGAGGGGCGGGGTGAGGAGCAAATGCGAGAAAAAGCGGCACAGAAACGTTTTATTACGGGAAGAAATACGGAGTAACAATTGGACTCGGTTTTGATTAGCATTCGAATGCTTGTATTGTTGGTAGCGTCAGAGGCTCGGGCTTAAATAACTCACATCAAACGATTATTTCAAATATAACTGTGCACTCTTACAGCGGCAGCTGCGAAATCATAGGTTGCTTCATGATATATCGATAATATTTAGTTAGTCTTTTCAAATCGGTAAATGTAAATTTGTAGTCTTCGAGATTGAGCGAAGCCCATGCTTTGCAATATTGCTAGAGTGGTTACTTGTGAAAAAACCTTTTACTTTTTAGTATGGAAGAAGGTTATCTTCAACTGTCCAATGAAAGTAAGCTACTTCTTCCAAACCTCCTTGTTTTCTGAATGTCCCAATATCAAAGTCATGCAGACCAGTGTGAGCTGCAAATGTACACAGCTTTTTGTTTTAACAGAAATGAAAGTTTACACATTGTTCGAAAACTGATGAACTTCGTTGTTTCTATTCAAGTACAAACAAACATAAGGATGTTCGCAGTCATATTTGCATATGTCAAATCTGTTGACAGACTCAAAGTTCTACTTCTCTGGATCTGAATATTGTTCGCATCTTTGCTATACCGAACAAATCCAATATGTTGGTTTATTCATATAGATTGCCTAATGAGACATCTTCGTACTATCAAAGGCAAGAAAAAACGAAGCGATGTTTGCAGTGGCAACCTGCAGATATCTTCTCCTGCTAGGAATTGCGGGCCCTCCCGAATTGCGAGCCCTCTTGACAAAAATAAACCCGAATGTTTCACACCTTCAAGAAGACCGCACCGAAAGTGGCAGATGTTTCTCTGTGAATGCTGCGATAAGCATGCGCAATCAAGGCATTTGATTAGATGTACAACTCCGACTTTGTGTTGCGCTGTTCGTTTTGACTTATTCTATCGCAAAGATATTTCAAAAAGGCTGCATTCTATCGTCGTAATTTGACATGTCAATTAGAATGACGTAATCAACAGGTGCGGCAGGGCAACACTGATGGTACGGTCGATACTTTCAGCTTTAAAGGGGGGAGGGATAGAGTGGGATTTTTCGCCATTTTGGATACGGTATTTTTTTTTGGGATCGTATCCGCTTATCGTTCAGCCATTGCTACAAGTTGTTTTTGATGCCAAGTGTCGCGTCTTGAGACGTTCATCCTTCTGATCGTAGCTGTTTCGGCGTTGTTTCCGATTACTGCACGTTAAGAGTTGCAAAAACTAGCGTTAATAAAGATGTTTTTGCGGCTTCCCTTGTTCGCTATATTCAAATATCGGACACCTTAACTAACGTATGCAGGGGTAGGAAGCCACCCTCCTCGTGGTTTTTCGCAAGAATTTGATGTGTTGCGCTGGTGGTTTGGAACAACTCATTCATTTCGAACATTTCTAGCTAATGACGTGATTTTTTAGAATTCTGATTTTTGGCGACCATCTCTCGAATCGACTTGATTCTCTCACTATTTATTAAAGCACCACTTACTCTTGAAAACCTGCAAAGTCGCAATTGCTAACATCCTCAAACACCAGATTCATAATAGTGGAAATTTCTCATGGTTTTTCGCTATTTTATTATTCAAAATTCTGGTTCTCGGCGGTCACTCTCTGGATCGACCTCTTTCGCTGTACGTTTAACAAAATTTAATAAAATTCGTACTTCCGCTGAGTTTTACATCCAAATGCACCATTTGATAAACACGTTTAATTCAGATATTTATGCCGTTGAATACATAGAAATATGCTTTCAATGATCTCTTTTGCATTTGTTTTACTTAGTTCCTTTTTCATTCAACAAAAAAAATTTCACCTGCACTAGCTCAAAGGGGAAAATCGGCTCCCACTATCGCAAGTCTGATCATACCTTTTCTCAAGGTGAAGATTTTGTACAACTACAACCCAACCTACAACTCAAATAAATGCTGCTTCTTACAAGTGAATAATTTTTCGTGCAGTTACTTGTGATCTGACTATCCAACAACAAATTTCAGTTTATCAAAATACATTTTGCTGAACAAGATAAATCATTCAAGCTTTCTTGAAACACTTGTAGTACAGCTGTTCCACGCATATCACGAAACACGTCAAGTAATCTACTCGGTCTCCAACTGCTTCTCTTTCGCATTCCTTCTTGCACTGAAAAACAAGACTACATGAAAGTTATCATTACGAAATTGGAATATACCTTGTTCTCAATTTCTCGGTAACGTTTGTATTGAATCACTTGACCCTTTGAAACAGCATCTACATTTTGACATTTTCATAGAACATACAGTGCACGCAAACAGTCAAGCTAGAAGCAAGACCATTTCTGTACGCATAATTCTGTAAAACTTAGATAAAAAATTCTGTCATATCAATCCGTATCATTATAAAAAAAGTTTGTATCAGCATTTAATTGTGAGAAACGCTGGAATACGCTGTTGTAGCTAAAATTCCTAAAGGATTGTTGGGAATTATGCTAAGACTAGTGTATTTCAGACAGTTTGATATTTTGGATAATTTTCAGTGCGCAGTTGTTATTGTTTGCTTTACTTATTACTAAACAGTTCTGGTGCAGGCGTCTAACTGATGCAAATGTGAAAGTGGCATGAGCTCTTGCTGAATAAATCACGCATTTTTTACGATTTTTGTAAGGTAAACAAATCCAACTTTCTTTTTGATTGATTTTAGATAAAATGACGCCGGATCTGAGTAACACCTTTTGACCTCGTGAGCCAAGAAGACGTTTACAATGTACGCATAAAATTTTGTTGCATCGAAAGGCTAAGGTTTTTTCTTCCGGTAATAGCGTTGCTGCAGGTCATTTAGGGTTTAGCCATGTTTGTTAAATGATGCTTATATGATCACTGGGAGGAATAAACCATGCATGTCTAAGTGACCGCTCAAACGATTCATTCAAAGTCATGCCTAAACCGTACCCTACCGAATCTGCCAGTCAACACACTTGAGGATAGTGCTTTGCGGCTCGGATAAACAAATGAGTGGATCGGCTACTTTTGAACCCTCTGCCTAGTCACATTTACACTTCATTCGCTTCTATCCATTTCGCATTCTTACATTTATTTTGACATGAGCCTGCGTTTTTGAATTGCTAAAACTATACAAATTGGGCTGGATTTCGAGCCGTACAGCCCTCTCTTCTAACCTGCTGAAGCTGCAAAACTCAATACAAAAAACGTAACAGCTCGGTAAATTTGAACATATAAGAAGGTCGTATAATTTAGTTTACTGCAATCACTTTCACTATAATTTGAAGGATGCTATTTTGCATTTAGTCTTGTGCGACAGAACTTTGTCGACGCAGTCTCAATTTCAGATCAAATTTTGTCTTGACTTTCGGTGACCCAAAAACCTGTTAAAAAAGCAAAAACTTTGACAGCACAGTAAACTTTTATAGAGATATATTGGTACTGATTATCATATCACAGCCGACTACTGCTGCAAAGCATGAAAATGCTATAGGAAATGCAGAGAGAACTTTATGTCGTCACCGGCAGAGAAGTCCAGACATCTGCAACAAACACGCTTCCCCAAACGTCCGTATCAGCTGTCCGCGAAGGATGGAGCATATTATTTACGCATACCGTCTTCTTATCAGTAAGAAACATTTGACAGAAGCAGTTCTCTGTGGATCAAACGAACCAAAATAAGACAACTTATATTGCTTACAATCTTTCGCTACTGTCGAAGTGATGTTTAGTTGACTAATAAATAGATTCGTTTTGACATGTATTAGGTTGTCCCAAAAGTAAACTCCATTTTAAAATAACTTGAGCTATTTTTGTTTTCCTGACAGATTTAGGGTACCATTCGATAGAGCGGAGCAATGTCTACAAAAAGGCCACTAAAGATCCACCTAACTCGTAACCCATGTAAAATCTGGAGCCAAGAATCAAGATTTTTCAGCTACCCTGAAAATCGGATCTTCCTTTCAGAAAGTTCGCACTGACTTCCATGGTTTCGGGGCTCAAAATTGAGAATTAAAGATGGTCCAAAAATGTCAAAATGCCGCTTTTTTTCGGGTTTTTCTTGTGAAACTTGGTATTTCTCGATTGTAAGAGCATATGCAGGAATGAAATTTCAAGGTTATACTTAGAAGCTTGTAGTGTACAATGACATATGAGAGGAGCTGGGGGCGGAGTTTTCCATTTTTGACTTATCTTATTTTTCTCGATTTCTGTGCACGGAAAAAACCCAGGACAGGCATATTTGAGTACTACTTTGCCTACTGTATAATTACCAAGTTGGAGGTCCGTAGGGTTTTTTTTCGCAAAAATTCAAATTTTTACGTGGCAAAATTTTTTTCGATTCTGGCTTCAAAGTTTACATGGAATGCGCATAGGCAGATCCTTGGTCGTTTTGTAGAGCATGAGCTGCTATATCAAATGATATTCAAATTATACTAGGAAAACCAGAACACTTTAGATTATTTAGAAAAGGAGTTTACTTTTAGGACAACCTATTAATTTCGAAACTTTGAGATTCTAGCACTTTCCTGAATAAGGATTTTCTGTGAGAAAGTAGTTTTGAATCACTAGTATCACAAATTTTACGTGAAATTGTCAGTAATAAACGATCATTTTTTGTAGGCTAATTCTTTCACTTTGACTTCTGTGTTTCGCTTTCAACTTTAGGAGTGCACAGACGAGCAATTTATTGGATAGTGTTTACTTAGTACATTCAACCTCTAATTACATGGCGTGCTACAACGAAGATTGTAACTGCTGTCTATGAGGTTTTGTAACCAAAAATGTGTGAGAGTTTCCGGGCACTTGCAAGTAGGGGTCCACTTTGAGCAGTCCATATCGCCGAATTTGACCCTGGGGCTTGCAAATGGCAGCAAGTTCCAAATTATGTGTGACTGCCAATCGTACGTTCGCAACCTCAGTTCGCTTTTTGGATGCTTCTTGCAGGGTGTACCTCTTGAGGGGGCCTTTGGATCATTTGAGGCTAATCGGCTTTATAAGCTCGCTGATAACGTAAGACCTCCAACCGAAGATGTAGGTCGCTGGAGGACAGAGTATCTGTTCGTCTAATGTCTTGCGCATAAGGGTGTCTCACGCACCTGCGCACTGAATCATGCTCAAATGGTTATCTTACCTCACTTTACTGCACAGCAATGTTGACAGCTTATAGATAGATACAAGCATGCTTATGATTGCAATGTCCCCCTTTTGATTAGTTCTATCACATGCAGTACCGCTTACGTCTAGTCAAAAAAGTGCGCGGTCCAGGCTCGTATCACTAACGAGCTATTTGAGGTGCGCATGAGGAAATAAAGTCATAGTCATAGCTAAATTACTACCTAGCTTTTTTTCGTAAATTTTCTACACTACAATGTAGTTACAACCTCAAAATTGTGATTGGTGCGCAGTATTGATCCAAGCGGCGGGGTGGAACGCTCCAGAAAAGCATGCCACTGAATTGGGTCCTGTGATGAACATTATTGCTTTGTCGTATGTGCTTTCGTTTTTTGTTCTTCTGTCCTGTTTTTCTCATTTTATTTTTATTTCTGAAAGGGCCATAAGGCATGTGATAATTCATTTGTCACGATGTCGATTTAAGTTCACTGAGGCCAACTCTTGCCGAACCCTGAAAATATTTTTGAATTAATATTCATAAGTTCGGCCCAATGCACACAGTGTCTTTAGGAGCCACAGTCGTCGAAGTCATCGTTTACTCAAGTAGAGTGATTATTTTGCCTAACAGTAGGTTTAGGGCTTTTCGAAATTCAGACCTTCGCATTTCTGCGGAAGATATGGCCACGATCTCCCAGATCCCCATACTCTAGATTAGTAGTGCGTTATGGAACGTGTAATTAAAATTAGAAATTAAATTGTGAAATCGTTATGTGGTAACTATGGGAAGAGGAAGTTTTTTCGCAGGAGAACAAATGCGATAAATTAGCTGCTTGACTTATTATAGCTTGGTTGATGGTTTGAGAATGACCATTGTGAGTTACAGCTCTGAGCAAAGATGTGTCCACCATTGTTAACAGAATCTTGACATATCGACACCTTGCACAATCGTCCTTTTCTGGCCTTTTTTTTCTTTTTGACCGCGATTTGCGAAACCTTTGTCAAGCACACAGTCAGAACAAATCCTTAACTTTGTAAGAAGTTTATTTACGGTTCTATTGGGGATAGAAAGCCAGCCGGTGGGTTTGAGGCACTATTTTGTTTCACAATCTTTTAACTGCTCAGACAATAACTCGGACGAGCGGCGGGCCATTACCGGGCGGGCGATCATGCCTCCCGCCGCTCGTCCTCTAGAGGCAGGCGGGCCGCCCGCTACAGATATAAAGCGGACGAGCGGAGTACTTTTAGCGGGCGAGCGGAGTACCTTTAGCGGGCGAGCGGAGTACTTTCCTCCACTCTCCCGCTAAAAGTACTCCGCTCGTCCGCTCGCATCAAAGCGGACGAGCGGAGTGCCTTTGGCGGGCTAATATCTATATATTGTCTCGCTCTCCCTCTAGAGATATGCCTCTTCTGAAGACTGCACGGATTTGACAGCTTACTGTCATTGCGTTAATAATCTCTCCTTTCTTTTCCTATGGGCAGATGTGCTAACGCCTAAATTCTTGAGATAGATATTACAAACAATTATTGTAACGTTTTATAGTTTATTAGAAAAGCTAACCACATGCAAAAGCAGATGCAATGGCATGCTCAGCGTCATGAATTGAAACAGCACGAGATGATAAACCGGAACAAAATAAGCATCAACGAAGTAAACAACAAGATCACATTCTCATGAGCGAAAAAAGGTGCACAGGTGCAAGTACCCATCTACACGTACGCCAAAAATCCGCTGTTTACCAAAAAGTCTTCTAGAATCTTCTCAATCTTTTTCTTCCACCTTCCGAAGCATCTTCATCTCCTGGTGCCGCACGCTTCTGTCGCTGAAGCACATGAAATAATCACTAAATTGTCTATTTGCTGTTATGTTCTCACGTCGCTAGGTGTCCATTTCCCCGAGTGGTAACTGTAAGACCGCACATCTCGCCTAAATTTTATAAACAATATGTAGAATGGTGAAACCGATTTTCTTAAACATACAGCGCCATTTGCAGGCATCTGAAGAGGTGTGGCCGCCAGTCCTTTTGCTGCTCCATTAATTCATCCAAAATTTTCTCTCTTTCTTCATCCGTTTCTGCTAGATTTTTGTAAAACCTTTAATGAAACATTTCGTAGTTCACAGCAAGTCTCGATCGTGGAGAGCTCACTTAGAATTCTCAAGATTGACATCCATCCAGGGTTTTAATTCGTCGTGCCCGAAGCCTAGCATATCTTCTCCAAAATCTAAATATTGGTAATATTCTCAAACCGCGCCCCTATAAACTTGCCCTTTACCTTTCAACACGTCCTCTATTTCTTCGGGGAGGCTTTTTAAAGCCTCATTCCTTCCTCCGGTTTGGCTCATTCTCACGGAAAATTCCTAGATTTTTTCTGGGGGCTCCGTGATCCAAATGCACTTTGTAGAAAGTACCCTTCCTTGCAAATCTTCCTGAAACTTACTCTTTCCAGCACAAATCGATACAAAGAACAAAGTAGTTGGTACGCATTCCCTTTTCTTTTTCTCTCCCAATCCCTAGCTAGTTGCGTTAGACTGACCTAGATTAGTGTTTTCATAAATGCCATGAAATCTTTGTAGGAACCTGCTTAAACGGGGGATTCGCGTCTATCTTCCATAGCTTTGAGCAATTGTGCACACTAACAGTAACGTTAGTATCTGGAGCATTCCTTTCCGCATTTTCCATAAATCGTGCCGTCTTTGTTGAAATTGCCCTGGCTATCTCAGCCTGAAACAGGATATTACAATGATATTAACGAACAAAAAACTCAGCCATACCGTCATTCTATTAGCAATGTTCCACAGCTGATGGTTATCAGGATCATTCAAGCGATTTAGATCTCCATATGTCGTCTTTGCGCACATTACTACGTTGGATCTCACAAATTCCTAGAAAAACCATTTTTTGCTTTTGTGGTTTACAGAGGTAGAATTCACATGAAAAGTTGCTTCATTGAATCTTTGTTGACGCATCCTTGACAGTATATACTTGGCGGCTTGATCCATGTATAAAACATTGTTGCGAACGCAGTCGCATAAGGATTTAGGAGAAGGAGATGTTTCAGGATTACGAGAACGTGCATCGAAGTGGAATTCACTCCTCTCGTAGACGTTCCCTCAAAAATCAAAAACTTTTCATAGCCTTTTGTCCAAGACGTCATAAATATTTACCTCGAGGAACCTCCTCTTCTATCCCTGCGGAATTTTCTTCGTTGAACTCATTCTCGACTCTTTCATCACTGCAAATGCGAACTTAATATCGAAAACTAAGATGAGGTGCAAAACGAACTTTTTCTGAGGAGATGCCAGCTGCCTCAAAGCGGATTTCTGCTTGGCGTAGACTCTTGGTGGGGCTGCGATACTGCTAAGAATATATGGCCGGTACATTTCACTGCAGTAATTCAAAACAATTAAGCAGAGGAAGCAATGTGCTAGAGAAAACATAGCGGCACGATAACGATATAAATCAAGCCAAGCAACGGGAGAAAATATATTTATTCAATCAAACACATCATTCAAAGTCTACATATATATATGTGTCGCTTCCAAAATTGATTATTGAGCATGTTCCGGCAATGTCAGAAGCATTCCTGGTACTTGTATATGCTCCAGTTTTTTTTTGCGAAAGAAGCTGTTACTCTCCATGACTTCTTTCATAGGTCCTAATCCTATTCTTGTGCCCTCTTCCGAGTGTGGGAATCGATTAATCCGAAAATGAAGGTCCACAAAAGAGTTACTTGTGGAATATTCTTCCAGCAACACTGTTACAGAGTTAGTCAGTGCGCTATATAGGAAAAGTATAACAGATCCGTAGCTATTTACGCTTTCACCCGTTTCGGATCTGATATAAACGAGGTCCTGTCGCGTTCTTTTAGAATGCCTCCAATACTTGCCGCTTGAAAAAATTCGGCTTTTTATGACGAGGCGGCAACTGATAAAGAAAAAGCTGTAAGAAGCTAAAAGCTTGATGAAGCATATCACGTACTAAGGAATCTCATGTGTACGCATTATTCGCCCCTTTTCGGGTTCATGAAGCTCTTCAAATCTGATTCCGCTATGCTTGGGTATGTAGCACTCTGCGTTTATTTGAATATCAGTGGGAAATCTAAACGTCACGTTATTGCACATATAACATAGCGCCAAGGTGGACTTTTCGTTGTGCTGATTTTCGATTTTCTTTCTGAGTGACTCGTAGAATTCATTGTCAGAGTTTTAAATGAACATTAGACGGATCTTTTTTCCGAGCAAATACCTGCGAACGTAGATATTAAGGAAAGAATCAAAATGATTGCTTTTACTTTTCCGGTACAAGCGCTGCGCTATTGGTTGTTGTTTGATTTATTTTCAGTTGGAGTCTGCGGTGGTGACTTTCAAATACTGAAGAAGATCATTGATAAAGCGTTCCATATTGAGTCAATTCGCCTTTCATAGCATGGTCGAAGAACCACTATAGACGAAAAAAGTCAAAAAACAAAATGTTTGTGTTGATAGTTGAAACCATACACTTACATGGGTTTTCATTGTACAGGTTTGTGGTGCTAGAGTAGCCCATAGTTCTTTGGTATAAGAAGCAATAGTTTGTGCCTTCTCAATAATTGACGTTGTAAGAAATTTAGTTTTTGAGATAAGTCGCAGGCATAGCCAGTAGCCTATCAGACTGGCTGCAGCAAAGGGTGAACTTATAATATCAACCGCCGCGACGAGTGGGAATATCACTGATGCTAACTAGATTAAGGAACTGCCATTATCGAATAAGGAAAGACTCAAAGGCATTTTAGTCAGTGTGTATACCTCCTCCAGTTCTGCTCCCTTGCAAGTCGGAATATCCTCCAAAGATACAATCAAGCTTCTAGTATATGTATGTGATTGCATTCCGAGAAGACTATTTTTTACGCGCTCAATTCCCTCATTTGAAATCCTTAATTCTGGGAATTTGGACGATGTACTGAACAAATCTGTAATACTCAAACTTCAACTCATAATTGTTGGCATCGTAGGTTCACCCCTTAGTCTATTTCTTGTAATTCCCTCAAAGCAAATGTGTAGTTGGTCACCAAGAAAATGACAAGGAGGTAACAAGTCGAACAAAAAGGTTTTTGCTGAAACGATGGAGAATATTAAAAAACCAAACTGATAAGTGCTCTACTGTTTAGTCCATATTGTGACGCTCCCGCATCAACACAGTAAGATCCTTCACTCCGTGTTCTGTTGTCTGCGTTGGTCGCAGGTATCCACACTCTATGACTATCTATCAGTTGTCCTCGTATATAACACTTTGAACATCCGTATTCCGAATTCCATCGCGGAGTTCCAAATAAAACTTGTTGCGCCTGCACTTTGACCAAACATACTTAGCATGTGTAACAAAAACACTGCGCCATATCGGCTATCCCTCGGAAAAGCTGGATGCTCACAGTTCATAAGGTATTTCCACACATTATTCCACACATTATTTCTAGTGGGGCCTCAAGCAAATTTCGAAGCTCAGCCTCAAGCCTAGACATATCTGATGTTTACAAAGCTTGCTTCGACTTGGCGATAAAATCTTGCCTGCTGAAAAGAACTTCTAGCATTTTTTGTGTCGGCTTTAAGCGCGTGTGCATCATTCCGGCTATCACGGAGTTGAAATATTGATCTGCTTTTGATGGATGTAATCCTTCAACGCGAAGATAGAGTGGCCACATTTCTTTTCTGTACGTACTAATCTAATGCTGGAAATTTCGTGAGTGTATAGGACCCAACTTAGAAATCCTTCTTGGAACGAATCCATCTATAGATAGTGACAGAAGAATTTTCAAGTACCTTCGGTTGAAGTCCGACGCAGTTTCGATGTTTTCATAATATCCACCAAAAAGCCGTCTGTCGCTCCGATCCGTCACATCAGTCTTGGCATAACTCGTGATAAAAGAATGGAGAACCTGCTGAATTTACCCTCTCATGAAGGAATCGGTGCATCTCGATTATTTCGTGGAAATTATCGACAAGGATATCGGTGACTTGCGGAAGAATATTGACTATGTGAACCTCCGATCTTTCCATTCGCTTCGTTCTCTTTATCGGCATTCTTTAATGCGTAGTTTCCTGTTGCACACGATCATTCGGAAACCTGACCCAAAAATTTTAAAGCTGCGATTAGTGCAGATATATTGTGTTGGACTCATCAACTCCATACAACCAGAACAAAAGAAATATCTCTGATGATCATAGTCATGCATGATGCTTTCGTTCAGTTCCTTTACATGTTTTTCATACTGAAATCTCTTACTAAGAAGAAACAAATGAGAAGATCGTGTCTCGGATACCGTTATAGGTGGACGGAATCCATAAATAACGGTCATCAATTCCTCCATGCGAGACACTCCTTCCTCAGAAACTCCGAAGTGAAGCACGTACATGGCATAATATATCGCTCGTTCAAAAACGGCTGGATAGATGTCATGACTTGTGACCAAAAAATATCGGTACATACACATTCTGAGTGTCCTGGGGTCGGAAGTTGACTCATTGTGATTGCGGGCATGATTTGATGTAACTTCTTCATCAGCCGCAATGTGTGAAGTACTCGATTGCTCATCATAATAATCCTAGTTGTTCTTGAGACAAGGTAAAATTCAGATCTTTCAGTGGTATCATACCTTGATTTTCCATATTAGAGTTTTCAGTGAAATCTCTGTTTTGCTGTTCGCGCCTATGCAATTCGGCAACATGTGCCGCATCCACTCGCCTTTGATGACTTCGTTGAGTCATGTACTCATTTACTGCTTCTAACAATAAGAATGTGTGATGATAATACGTCGAGGTCAATTAACTCTAAAAATACCTCCGTAAGCTCGAACGCTTCGTGGTCTAATTTCGAACATTATGCTACAAGGATGAGCGAACGTCACAAAGTTGCTCTCCAAAAATTGAGGTCAAAATAAGGTGGAATGGTGGACGTTGTCAGAAATTTGAAGTCAAGAATTCTCTGCAATTTTATAAAACTTGAAATGAGTCAGTGCAGGTCAAAGCAGTATTGCTCGGAAAAGTGTTCAAATCATGCTGATTATGGGATTCGGAATTAGAATTGAAGTGTATGGGGCCCGTCATACTTCGCGGAAAAAGGTCCAAAAAGCCCGAACCTCAAAAATCCGGAAAAAGCCCGACAAAACCCGAAAGCGCGGGAATGCAGATCGAACTTTTGGTAGACTCCTGACATTATTTCGATGTGCAGACGACAGAAAATGAAGCAAAAGCCAGCCTTGCTTTTTTGCCTTTTTGCCCAGTTCTTTTGGAAATCTTTTCAGCTAATTTGAAGCTAACATCTGACAGCAGAAATGAGAAAGATCAATGCATAAGTGAACGCCAAAGTGTATGGAATATCTTTTTAGATATAAAAACAAACTGTAGGTTTTTTAATGTGAAAGCGAGTCACCCACCCCTTCAATATAGTGAACCTTCGAATCAGACTTGGAATATTTGTGCAGTATAAATCCTCTTCAGTGGCTTTGTGGATTGTCACTCTAAATGAAGAAACATGAATAAAGTCAGTAAATGTGCAAAGTGTGAGGGTTTTTCCACTATTTTTCAACGAAGGCTGTGCAATAGTCAAACTGTTGTACTAGCGAAGTGAAGAAGTTGATATATCCGTGTACAAGTGCTGCAGCGTTCAAGGGGAATTAGGCTGTAACAGTCGTACCGACTCTACGCTTGCTGGAGAAGGTAGACCGCTCGTTTGCTGTTAGGGTAATTCTTTTGATTTTTGATTTTTTGATCAATATTTTGCAGCTTATCACAATACCAGTGAACAAACGAACAGTGAACATACAAGTGAGCAAACGCAAATTTGAATAGGTTTTGAGTTTTTCATTGTTTCGATAGTCGCCATAAGACGGTGGGCTACATCTTTGCGCAAAAATCTTGTCAAATGCTTGGGTCAAACCTCGGCAAATTGACCATTTTCGCAACCCAGTCTTTTTGGCGCCGTTTATGTAAATTAGTAGACTATTGATCGCGTTTTTGAGCTCAAGTCCATGGCTTGCACATTTACTTGCCAAACTCATCTAAGACTCTGCAAATAGTGGAAACACGGATCCAATTTTGCGGGCCAGAAGCCAAGTGGATCCGTTTGATGGAAAAATGGATCCGTTGTGCAACAAAATGCATACACGAACATGGCCAACATCTTTCGAACTGAAAATTTCAAACATAACCTTGCAGAGTCGCTTTTCTGCGGCCGTAAAATCTTAATTGCGCATTGATTGCAGAACTTCTGCTGCTCGAACAAAGACCTAGTATTTGGTAGCAGAGAAATAGGAAATCATTTTCTCTTTCCAGCGGTGTAAAAAATATTTCAAAAAACGCAAGTTTCCGTTTTCTAAGGGAACGAAAAAGAATTTGTTTTTCCACTTTCTTCTTGCAGAGAAATCAATTCCTTGTTGAGTAGATGGCTCAGTTCAACAAAAGTGATTGTACAAAAGGGGGCACCGAATTCGCATTTGGAAGTACCTGAGGCCCGAAATGTCCCGGATACCTGAACATAACTGGTGGAATTTCATATTGCGCAGAAACTGGTAGAGGTATGTGGCGCGCGCATATAGGCGCGCCCTCGGGATGGGCATGTGGGTGGCCGGCAGATGCTCATCATAACTATCTGAGCACACTTACCTTCTTATTGTTGCTGGCCACTGCTAGTTGTCCGCCCTCACGCCGCAATAACACTAAATGAGAATGACTCGCACATAGAAATGATGGCAAGTTAGTTTAACGTGTTAATGGTACGCCGCCCACCCGCTTGAGGCAATGGGCCGCCGCTGGTCAAATCAAGGTCCGCCGCTCGCACGCTCGGTAGCGAGGGTACGCCGCTTGTCCGCAAGAAAGCCACGCCCACAAATCAAAGCCCGCTGCTCGCCCGGAAAGCCGTTAAGGCTCGCCGCTCGTCCGCGTTATTGTCTTAATGATGTAGGATCCTCGTGAAGGGCGGGGTGCGCTGTTCAAAAACCTCGCTCAAAAATTATCCCATAACTCGCTCCACGATTTTCGTGATAGACAGTGATCTGACCATACCCAAGACAAAGACGTAAAGAACCCTTATCCTTTGTAAACTACCCTTAGTTTGCCTCAAAGGCAGTGTCCTGGCAAAGTGGGGTTTTGGAACTTAAGTGCCATGCAAAAGTAGACCCTTCGCTAGTGCGCAATTGCGAGCCGTAATGTTTGACCAGAAGCATGACATACGGTCGAAGAATCAGGTTACTTAGGCGAAACAGCCCCTCCACCTGTTTGATTTCCAGCTTTGCGCAGAAGGCACATTCACAGTTAAAGTCGTAGGAATAGTGGCGTCTCAGCCTTGGCGAAAACTGTTTCAATCGTCTGAATTCGAATCGTAAGGTTTTATGAGAGCATGTTCTCGACGTTCTCGCCCTCTTTAACATGGTTCTTCGGATTCAACACTGCGGATAACCCCAGATGAGGGAGTTTGTTAGAAATCGACTTCTTGCCTCTAAGTTATGGATTTTTGCGGTAATGCTTTATGGCAAAGGAAAGTTCTTTTACTCCAGGTAAGAAGTTCGTGTAGGGAACTCATATCAATAGTATTCGAAATACAAATGCTTAACTCAAAGCGCTTGTGACGAGCAACCTTACAGAAAGGTACAAAACAATAAAATAGTTTGTTTGAAATGATAACGTTTTAAGACGGCTAGCCGAAAAGCTTTGTAAGCTTGGTCTTACGTAATTCATATGGAAAACTTTATTTTCATTCAATGAAACGCAGATTCTTTAAAAAGGAGGCAAGCTTGTCATAAATAGAAGAGCATAAGTTACAGCAGAAATTTTTGTAAAAACAAGTGGAAGCATCTACCAGGTCATTTGAGTTACACCCAATGAGGAGAGAGTGTAAGCGTAAATAAGCGAACCTTGTTATAAATGACAAGCTACGTTAGCACAATTTGGAATGAAAGAGATAGACTGCGCTTAATATTATGATTATAATCTATCGTGAAAATATCAACATTTAGCGTGCTAAGCGTCTTCCGATTTGCTTAACGCTCTTATGTCATGCTTCAATGATTTAGTTCTTTCTTCTGTCTCTTTCTTCATATAAACAAACACTAGTGTGAAAAACACTACATTCGCACAAAATAGAAGAAGTAGGAGCAGTCCAAACAATACGTACAACACTATTGGTGTCCTGAAATAGAATACTGCTTATGAAAAATTGTATAAGTAAATCTCAAGCAAACCAACACATTATTCTTCTGTGCCACATGAATCGTTGGTTTCTCGCTATCAGCCAAAGCTTTTTCACTCCGAGGTTTATCAGCACTACCTGTAGCATCCACGCTACACTGTAAGCCCTTATAATTAGCAACTCCTTCTTCAGTATATGCGAGCAGCCCACATTATTCTTCAACGCTACCATTTTTGTCTTTTGTACAGGTTGTTCTGTCCGTTTTCTCTCACGTGTGTATACCTAAACATCATACAATTTGAGTTCACCAATAACGAAAAATAGGTTGATAAAAATCTGCATGTTTTCTATGCTACCTCAGCAGAGTAGATAAACAATCGCAACGAACACTACCTATTAGAGCAAAGCTCTACAATACGACGTTGAAGCATCCGCACAAAGACTGATACAGGTTAAAGACTGATTATGTTTGACAAAACCCAGAAAATTTTCAAATCAAAAATTGGAATTCTATAAAAACATACAACTGACTTCATGCCCTTGCGTATATTCTCCACATCTGATGTTTACCAGTGTAATTGATGTATTTTTTGTTAAAATGAGAAAGAAAAATAGGTAATATGCAAATTTCAAGAACAAACGCTGATAAAAGGCTGCAATTGCATTTATGGATTTCTGGCCAAGCAAAAACCGTAAGTACATGAGTTGATACGGAGAGTATATTTCCTAAGCAAGTTGGGTAAATGGGCTTCTGGACC
Source organism: Cylicocyclus nassatus (assembly GCA_958299035.1). Classification (NCBI taxonomy): domain Eukaryota; kingdom Metazoa; phylum Nematoda; class Chromadorea; order Rhabditida; family Strongylidae; genus Cylicocyclus; species Cylicocyclus nassatus. Next base: position 21,672,516 of record CATQJL010000001.1, read on the forward strand.
GAAAGCACCTCAATTTGAATGGAATTTAGATTTTGCGCAAGCTTTTTTGCTTTATTAAATAACTAGCTGGCTTACCCGGCTCCGCCCGGTACTGTCAAAACCTATGATAAAAGTCCCTATCCCTGTAGAATCTTTCCCTGTGCCCATTTTTACAAACCAATTCCCTATTCACGCTGTGTCATTAATCAGCATGCTCGATTACCGCCCCGTGCCAGCTCCCAGTCCCGTAGGCCAAAACTTGCAAAAACCGATAAAAATCGATAAAACCGATATTGTCGATAGCGAAAAGTAGCCTACGACACCCGCCCCAAACCGAAGTGTAGTGTGCCAAGTTTGACCGGTTGAGAAATGGAATTTTCTATTCAGAACATACATACAGACAGATATTCAGCTTCATATATAAGATATGTTTCGTACATTTTTTGCTCTGCCCCGGTTACATAAGGAACATGCATTGTTGTTGCAAATAATTTTATGTCGCCAAAAGCTGCTACTAAGTCATTTGGTTTCAAAAATCAATGATTTATCTATGATAATGTGGTTGAATATGACATACGATCCATTTCCTCTCTGTCGTGGTTGTGAGCTCTGTCGTTGTGTCCTGAAGACATTCTGCTGCAATTTGCTTTGTTATAGAGTATTCATTTTACGTACCAAGGTAGTTGTGGTAGTCGAGCTTTCGTGCTCATCTTGTATAGTAGCCAAAGGAGGAGAAGATGACGTTGTCGTTCTGTTGCCTTAAAATATTCTGCTCAGCCTTCACCTACACTATATGGATAATGATGATGTTTAACCCCACGCAACTTCCCATATATGGATTTACTAGATAAGATGCCGAATGGTTTGCTCTGTGACTATGGTCGCGATACACGCTTGAAGCGGTGACAGAGTTGCCCAGAATCTGGACCCGATCTGGATAAGAGGCCCATAACACCATCCCCACTTTCCTTCAAACGTGAATATAAACTGTTAAGATATGGTCGCGCTTCGTCGTCTATCAGTAAACATGCAAAATTTTGTGTTATTTAACTTTCGAAGCTAAGCAAAAGTGGCAGCTGCTTGTGGAAGCAGAATCGGCCTGAGAAGTTATCACATTATTCTCAAGGTCTATCCGGCGAAAAGGCACTTCTTATCATGAAGCCAACTGTCTATGCGTGCCCATAAGTGACGAAAAAATTGTTGAAATTTTCTTTGCATGTGGTTTAAAAGAACTATTGCGATCGAACAGCTTATGCGATCACCTTCAGTGTCACTCGTTTAACGAAAGTTTCAAAGATATTACCCGGATTTTTCGATTACATAATTTCAGATGTAATTACCAAAGCCTCAGTGTAAAATTTTTTTAAATCACAATTGGTTTAGCCTTACTTTCACAACTCAGTAAGTCGACTTTCTATTTGTAAAAGACCTTTTTTGAAGTCGATTGACTTTGACATGGAATACAAGCACTGTGATAAAGTGTGTTATTATGTTGTTTGCTGATTGGTTGGCAAACTTGTGGTGTTGACTGCTGAACTTTGTTCTTGCTCTGAAAACGTGAAGCAAAAAAAGCTGCATTAACTGCTGGTTACAAGGGTTGAATTGCTATGGTGAATTTCTAGGATCGGCAGCTCAAATTCAATCGTACTGTGTTTATAAATTGAAAGTGGGGGGAGGGGGGGGGGGGGGGAGCTTGCAGTTAACTTCAAAAATGCCTAGTTTCGCACAAATGCGTATAATTTCTGAAATAAGAAATTTGACCCACTTTGATGCTAGGGCGGCCAGGTAAGAGCCAAATAGTAGGATTCCGAACAGAGGAGCCCAAATAAAAAGTGTGTTAGTATTTCAAAGTCGAATACGCAGAATAGCGAAGGTTATTGAAAGCGGGCGGGTCCTACAGTTCACAGTCGAAAGTGCATAAATTCGTGTGAAAGAAGAAAAGTTCAGCCTAACAACGTTCAATGCTAAAAAGACGGGCTAGAGATTTATGGCAGTGTTTTCAAAAAAGATTACAAGAAGAAATAGTGATTTTTGACTGAGACTGGGCGGGACATAAAATTGACGGTAAAGGGGTAAAAATTGCATAAATTTGAAAATTTGCATTACTATTTCCAATATTTTGGCAGCTGTCTGGGTAACGGTCTCAATTGCTAATCATTCCCTTAAATGCGTCGAATTTAATTCAGTTGTGTCTTCGTTCAACATGTGCGCATATTTCAATTTTTATAGCTACAGTTTGTGAGTTGTCACATTGGTTTTTTTATAGCTACAGTTTGTGAGTTGTCACATTGGTGTATTGACTGAAATTCACAGCAATCAAATCCAAATCCTTATTTTTTTGATTCGTAAAGCAAAATTATCATTACCGTATAAATCTCCATTCGTCAAAAAGCATAGCATGCTACGTATTTCCGGCAATGAGTTGGTCCTTCCAATCTGCTTGATAAAAATGTTCTGAATATATATAAGCATGGAAAAGGGATTACGTGTATTCGTGCAAGAAGGATTGATGTGTGCTGACCTTGATATTATTTGGGCTGTTGCAACCGCTTCCAAGACAAAGACAATCAACAGACAGCTCCGAAAATTGGCAGGAGCTGCCCACCTTGAATTGTGTGTTTGAGTCTACGTAAACGAGGAGATTAGAGGTGAGTATCTCAATAAATTCATAAAATTTCGCATTCGCTATTCAGCGCATCTTGGTTAAAAATTCAATTTGCATGTGTTTGTTTTGATATCGTAGCAGCCGTGGAAGCGAAGAAAGGACAATTTTCCTGCCTTTTCAGAACCAGCGTCTACCCAGATTCTTGACTTCCACTTCGTTATATTAGGTTGTCCGGAAATCAATGTCCGTTTTGAATTTCAACCGCAGTAAGTCATACACTTTTCATTCCTAAATAGCTCTCAAAGTACCATTCCATAGAGCAAAGCAAGCTCTACAAGGCGGCTATCTTGCTTTAGCAACAGCTTTGATGCACCTTGAATTTCGAGCCAAAAACTAAAAAGATTCAACTGCCCGAAAGATCGAGAAAAATCGTAACTCAGTTTATAACATTCCTATAAAAATTCTAACTTACTCACTTAAACACAATCCACATAGGGCATCTACACACGCCGTTGCCGTATTTTTTCTCTGTTAGAAATCAAGTAAACGGAAATTTTCGTGCATTTGCCAAAATGTTGCTGGCCGTTCCCACATAAGCAGTTGTATACTACAAATCTGTAGAAGTACAGACGTAGTTTTCCAGCTCTCTACAAGCTTTAGTTCTCGAAAAATTTGAATTTTAGCTTAGACCACATGACCAGCGAAAACTGTGTTTGGTATTCTTCTTACGTCTGTACTTCTACAGATTTGTAGTATACAACTGCTTATGTGGGAACGGCACAGCAACATTTTGGCAAATGCACGAAAATTTCCGTTTACTTGATTTCTAACAGAGAAAAAATACGGCAACGGCGTGTGTAGATGCCCTATGTGGATTGTGTTTAAGTGAGCAAGTTAGAATTTTTATAGGAATGCTATGAACTAAGTTACGATTTTTCTCGATCTTTCGGGCAGTTGAATCTTTTTAGTTTTTGGCTCGAAATTCAAGGTACATCAAAGCTGTTGCTAAAGCAAGATAGCCGCCTTGTAGAGCTTGCTTTGCTCTATGGAATGGTACTTTGAAAGCTATTCAGGAATGAAAAGTGTATGACTTACTGCGGTTAAGATTTTCTTGATTTCCGGACAACCTGATAATTCCTTGACCTTTTCTTAACCTTTCCAAACATGAGGTGCAAAGTATGAGAAAACCCAGGAGACCTTTTTGAATTATTGTTTTTGGCAAGTTGGAATAGTCTTTGGCTATACCACGCTGTAAGCCAAGAGTCCTACCGTATGCGATATGGGCACAGACAACAGTAAGAGTCTCGACTCTGATGTCCCTCAAGGTGCAACTCTTGGGGATTACGATCAGGGTCAATCTTGGGGTCAGGCACGCCCGGCATGGGGAGGGAGATCGTATTAGAGATGAGCAGAGGGGGGAGTAGTCTTAGGGCCGCATGCACTAACCTCCCCGCGAAGGGGATCGCAAAAGAAAGCTTTATATTTCGAAACTCCAGATACTGGATCTTACGTTGTGAACCTATCCGTAAGTGTTCCTACTACCCTTTACTATGAACATGTTGAACAGGAGCGAGAAGCTGTACAAACCCCATTTTCCAGCTTTTGTATGATCCCTGATGATCTCCTGCGGTTTTCTTTAAAGTCATTTTTCTTTCTCCGAAGTTAACGAAAACCTTTCAAAGCTGTACTAAACATCTAACACAACAGTGCTAAGCATGTTGCTGATGAGAACAAATGAGTTTTTGAAAAGCCGAATTTTTCGGTAAACCTCAAATTTTGACCTGTGGATCATCGAAAATTGCATGACTTCAAAACATCATTTGTTCTTATCAGCAACATGCTTAGCACTGTCGGGTTAGATAATTTGCACAACTTTGGAGGTTTTTCGTTAACTTCGGAGAAAGAAAAATGACTTCAAAGCTGGAAAATGCGGTTTGTACAGCTTCTCGCTCCTGTTCAACATGTTCATAGTGAAGGGTAGTAGGAATGCTTACGGATAGGTACACAATGTGAAATCCAGGTATTTGGAGTTTCGAAATATAAAGCTTTCTTTTGAGCTGCGATCCCCTCCCCGAGGGGATGTTAGTGCATGCGGCCCTTAGCTAAGGGTAGGGAGCAGATTCGTCTAAGGGCCGCATGCATTAATGTCCCCGCGGGGAGGGGATCGCAGATGAAACAAAGCTTCTTATCTTGAAGATATTTGGATTTCACGCTGTATCAAATCTAACCGCAGGTATTTTCGCCATCCTTCACTATGAAAATATCGAACAGGGCCAAGAAGCGGTACAAGTCACATTTTCCAGCTTTTTGTATGATACCCTGATGTTCTTTTAGACTGTTAGGTTAGATAATCGTTGCAACTTCGAAATGTTCTCGCTGACTTTGAAGAAGGAATAATGACTTCAAATAAGACGGTCGGCCGCCGGGGATCATCAAGGAATCATACAGAAAGCTGGAATATGCGGCTTGTACAGCGTCTTCACTTCTGTTCAGTATGTTTATAGTGAAGAATGATGGAATAAGTAGATAAGATACGGATAAGTAGACAGCGCGAAATTCACATATCTGGAGCTTCAGGAGATGAAGTTTCCTTTTAAGCTGGCGATCCCGTCCCCCGCGGGGATGTTAGTGCATGCAGCCCTAAAAGGATGAGGAGCATGTCTGGACCGCAAAAAGTGTTGAAGTAAACGCTAGACTGATGACCTGTCATGTATTGTCACCAAATAAACTGGTCGTAAATAATTATTCGTAACGAAGAAACAGGGTAAAGTGGAAATTAATCACACCATGCAAAGTTTTGACAAACTCAGAAATTTTAATTTCTTATCGTACATCTACCGTAAGCTAAAAATCTTGATTTTTTGCCGTACACCTACCGTGAGTTAAGCCCTGCTATAAAAACAACCAGTTGCGTTGAATAAAAGCCTTCGCGAAGTGTAAAATATTCGAGTAGATTGACAGTCAACAATCATTTGCATCACCTTTGCTAAAGCGACTGTTGTTTTCGCACGACCTCAAAGACCCTGCGTGGTGTGCGGGGGCTTGGACGAGGTGTCGCTCAAAAAAACAAAATTCTTCCTTTCTTCTTTTGATTTAGCAAAGGCAGCCGCAGGAGTGCATTGAGAGTGAGTGTGGTGCAGTACTGAAATGCTATGAAGGCGGTGCGATTGCCTTTAGTAAGTTGCGGGAACTGGCGGAAGTCCGCTTTGCAACTATTCGCGCCGCTTTTTAGTCTGCGTCTCTTAATTTAAATTTATCTCGCTGAGCAAGTGGCGATGCGAACGAGCTGGCTCATTCGGAATGTTCGTCTACTGCGAGAAAAAAGGCTGTACCCTCTCTTTACCTGCTCAGACATTAGCTGATGACTTGTGCCGGAGATCCGTCCCTCGGTATTCGCAGAAAAGCGCGTATAGACATGCGCGAGACATTTTTTTGACAGATTTTCGGGATTGTCGCAAAAAAAATCACAAAATGATGACTGACTCAGCGAGTAGTTTTACAATAGTGTCTTTGCTCCGGCTAAGCGTTAGCTATACATTTCATGTTCTTTCACGCCATTCTTATTATCATTGCTTTTTAACACTTCGTTTATCAGCCTATCATTTGTCGGTTTTGTCGCGTTCTTAAATTCAAGGCTACATTCAAGTTTACTTCAATTTTTGCAGCGGAACTTGTGCATTGTTGTTGGGGTCCCCGTATTGCTTCGCATCAGTATCCAACCACAAATAGTGGTGCCTTGAGGATTTGAAACTCAGCTTGTAGTTGTTGCTTCAGCTGTTGTCTTATCAGCACAACAATATGTTCATCTATACAGTCGCCGTTTTTGGAGTAAGTGCTGCAAGTTGTGTCCATACTTTGCTTTTGCACATATTGTTGCAGTATGATTCACTTTTCTTGAAGAATTCCATAGGAGACTTTGAAAATCCAAAAAAAATGCTGACACGCTGAACATGGAGAAAGCTTTGCTTGATTTTTTGTGTAGCCTTCTGCTGCTCGTAGATTTAATACGGTGGTTGCTTCAATATATGCGTGTTTCGAGAAATTTTTCTCCTAATACCATAAGCGAGTTTTCTTCCTTACAAGGACAGGCTCCATTGCACCATAATCTCCTCGCACCATTTTCTTCGTTTTCGCACGCTGCCTTTGAGTAGAATTTCGCTTTATGAAATCGTTTGTGTATTTTAGCACTCAGAAACTTCAGATATGACCTTGTCTTACAAGGGAACGATCCCAACTTAAGGTGGCAAATTGGAATGAATCGCATATCGTTAGATGCGTTATGATGAGCTAACTTCAAATCTACCTTTCATATCCGCGATGTCATTCTCTGCAAAAAGTTATGAGCGGTCGAAAATGTGAAGTCGTTGGGGTTTCAATGAATAATGTGCTTCTAAATTCAACTTGGGATTGTATGACTATTATGATATTGAGTATTGATTTCAAGGAGTGTTAGCATTCAAAAGAAACAAAAATAAGCGTTTTTGAACACTTAATTGTCGAGATATGGTGTTGTATATTTGCCGAATTTGAACTTTTCATTGCTCGTAGCTTTACTATGAACTTTAGTTGCTTTTTAGTTGTTCAAAAATACTTATTTGCATGTGTTTCAAATGTGAGCATTCCTTGAAATTAGTGCACTACATATTATGCTAGTCATACACAGAGGTGCGATAGGGGGAGCCAAGTCTCCCCCTACCTTCACTTTTGAGCTGGTACGGGGTGACCACCTTCACTTTTGGAATAAAAAATTTTTCGCTGGACGACAAAGAAGGAAAATAAGCAAAACAAACGCAAAAAAGATTATTGAAAGCATATATTTATGTATACGGCGGCATATATATTTAAAATAAAGGTTTTTAGTAAATGGTGTATTTGGAAGTAAAGCTTAGCAAAACTGTACGGATTTTATTAAGCAAATTATGTTATAACGTATAGCGAAGGAAGTAGGTCGATCCAGGCAGTAACGGCGGAGAACCAGAATTTTGAATATTTAAATAGTGAAAAATCATGCGAAATTTCCACTGTTATAAATCTGTTGTTTGAAGATGTCAGCAGTTGCGACTTCATAGGTTTTAAAGAGTAAATGTTGCTCTATCAGCTAGTGAAAAAATCTGGTCGATTTAAGAGATAGTCGTTGAAAACCAGAGTTCTAAAACTTTACGCCATTTTTGCGTGTTTTTTGACTGTTGAGAGTTAAACTCTTATAAATCTTGAATGTGGAAGTGTATGATGTTGCGACTTCATAGGTTTTATAGAGTAAGGTTTGCCTTATCAGAATATGTCTTGTCCGTTCCGATCCATTGAAACACCTCCGAGATCCAGAGTCATGAAAAAGCAGGTAAAAAAGAGCTTTTTGAACTTCAACAGCTCATAACTTCTTCAGAACTGCATGAATCATGTTGCGACTTCATAGGTTAGATTCCTCTCATCAAGGGCTTTCAGATGATATATAATATGTGGGGGTTTAGAGCCTCCTGCGAATTATGACCGGGGGGGGGGGAGACTTTTTAGGCCAAAGTCTCCCCCTCGCCCATTTTAATGTATTGGCTGGAGGCTGCCGGGGGAGACTTTGGCCTAAAAAGTCTCCCCCCCCCCCCGGGCATATGCCGTAAGAGGCGCGAAACCCCCACATATTATATATCATCTGAAAGCACTTGACGAGAAGAATCTAACCTATGAAGTCGCAACATGATTCGTGCAATCCTGAAGAAGTTATGAGCTGTTGAAGTTCAAAAAGCTCTTTTTTACCTGCTTTTTCATGACTCTGGATCTCGGAGGTGTTTCAATGGATCGGAACGGACAAGACATATTCTGATAAGGCAAACCTTACTCTATAAAACCTATGAAGTCGCAACATCATACACTTCCACATTCAAGATTTATAAGAGTTTAACTCTCAACAGTCAAAAAACACGCAAAAATGGCGTAAAGTTTTAGAACTCTGGTTTTCAACGACTATCTCTTAAATCGACCAGATTCCTTCACTTGCTGATAGAGCAACATTTACTCTTTAAAACCTATGAAGTCGCAACTGCTGACATCTTCAAACAACAGATTTATAACAGTGGAAATTTTGCATGATTTTTCACTATTTATTTATTCGAAATTCTGATTCTCGGCCGTTACTGCCTGGATCGATCTACTTTCTTCGCTGTACGTTATAACAAAATTTGCTTAATAAAATCCGTACAGTCCAACAAACTTCTACTTCCAAATACACCATTTACTAAACACGTCTATTTTAAATTTTTATAAATAAAATTTATAGATATTTTCAATATTCATCGTATCTGTGGCCCTAAAGAGGGCCGTTGGGTCGACGTTAGACCTAGAAAGATAGCTCCGTTCGTCCGTTCTATCCTCCCCCCGCACCCCCCCCCCCCGTCGACGTTTTTGGGAGGTGAGTGTCCGACACTACCACCTTCACTTTTGGCCGGCCAGTGGTAGCTGAAACCACCTTCACTTTTGGGGGACCCGGCTCCCCCTATCGCACCTCTGGTCATACACTCCCAAGTTGAATTTTGAAGCGCTTTATGCATTAACCCCAATAATTTCATATTTTCAACCGCTCATAACTTTTTGCAGAGAAAGGCACCTCAGAGATGAAAGGTAGACTTGGAATCAGCTCATCAAGACGCATCTAATCAATATGCGGTTCATTCCAATTCGACACCTCAGGTTGGCATCGCTCCCTTGTTAGTAACCATCTCGTAATTTCATTGTTAGCAGGTAACTACCCCATGGTATTGTCCACTATTACGGCTTCCCCACTCCCATTCTCTGGCATCATTACTGATTGATGAATATTTTTTTGCGGAGTTTCAACATGGAAACAAGATCCTAGCAAATCATATCGCTCAGCAAATTAAGATTTCCGCGCTGCTGAGCTTAAGTGAATTATAAAAGACCAGTGCGTCACCTCTGCTTCGCAGAGGCTCGCACTGGCTCTACTATCCACATCCTTCCTTCCTCGTAGTCGCGAACTCATGGCTTTGAAACTTACCATGCGATGCCGATCATCACAAATGAATTATAAACAACTACTCATTCTAAAAGCTTTTTCGTCTATGATCGGTGACTTCGAAGGGAAGAAAGTTTTCTCCAAAAGATCAAATGCGAGTTTGAATCAATTACTGGAGTTGTAATGCCTTGATAGTCGCGAGAAGGATGATGACAACCATGAATTACATCTCTGAACAAAAATCTTCTCTGATTCTTGGGTAAAACCTTACAAATCGATTCTCCACGCAATTATTCCCTTTTGGCGCCGGTCTTGCGTAAAAGTAGACTTTTTGACCAATTTTCGGGCCGGAATCCATGGTTTGCGGATTTACTTTCAAACAAATCCATGATCTTGAAAAAAGTCCAAATACAGGCCCACTTTGGCGCGCCAAAAGTCGCGTGGATCCGTTTGGCGCTCTGTTTTCGCAGGTTCCACTTATTGGATCGGCTTGTCCTTTGGCACAGATTACCTACATGCTGATAGGGTGCTACTACTAAAATTCTAGCTCAAGACGTCTGCTGGGACTCCTTCCACGAATTTCGTGACAGACAGAGATTCACACACACACACACAGACAAACGTAAACAACCCTTAGCCCGTTATTATAAGTTATGATGTTGCGTTAACGCGCTGCTTTGGAATGGTCTGTGGTTTTTTGAATTTTAGTTTACGGCCATATGTTGCCGGCAACGGTTGTCGATGTTGTCATTGTTGTCGGGGTTAGCATTGCCGAGATTGCCGGTCGTTGTAGGACCTCATGACATCCTTCACGTTTCGCGCGCTCTCCAAACTGTCTCTGACCCCGACAACCCCAACAACACCGACAACGCGGACAAGCCCGACAACACCGACAACCGTTGCCGGCAACCTAAGGCCGTTCCCCTAGCTGTAGTAATAGCAAACCTAATTTTTTTCTCACTGGATGGCTGCTGGTAGGCAGGTTTCCATCCAGTGAGAAAAATTTCAGTTGAGGTTGCAGTAATGCATTCCACAAAATACTGCTTCTTTCACAGTCTATTTTAGGGATGAGGATATTGTCTGGCTGCTTGAACGTTTGCATCAATCCCAGAGTCGTAATACATGGAACAACGCTAAAATATTTCTGCATATCACTTCTTTGAAGGTTTGTAATAAATGTATGTCGCTTACACTGTGTACCTTCTTTATTCGAAAAAAATAATGTAGGAGAAAGAGATACAAGCGCGAATTAACGCGCTATAAGCTACGTTGCTTAAGCTACGTTAGGATAATAGGATGTGACGCGATTTAGCTGCCGCGTATCTCTTTCAAGTTTATCGCGCTAAAGCGATCTCTCTGGCAGCATTGTCCGACACATAATGCTGTCTGGGATTTTGTCGCGAAGCCGATTACTTGTGTCGCGTCGTCATTCTGCGCTTATAAAAGCTGTGGGCTGCGCGACTATAGCGAATGTCTAAGATGCAAAACGCCTTGTTGAAGGCAGTGGCTTGACAAACTGAACTATAAGGAACATTATATGTTAGTCTGCTGAAGCCCGAAACATGAAAGCAAAGGAGGTTCGAGCGCACGGCAGCTGCTCCGCCAAAAATTCTGCACCTCAGACCCGGGGCAAGCCATCCTCAAGGGCCGGGCATACTTCACGCGATTTCAGTCGCAACGCGATTTGGCAATTCGCCAGAAGTCTTTAGATCCAACATTAGCAAACCGCACATGCATAGTATGTATGACATACTTGGACTGATAATATGCCCTACCTTCTGCACATTCAAAATGTGTTTACAATGAGTTATGGGCAATTGGAATATTGCCAAATCCCGTCGCGACTGAAATCGCGTGGAGGCCTGGCCATTTACACGCGTTCGGACAAGCTCGCGATTTCCCTCTCACCGTCAGAGGCGGTGCGCCACAATGTCATACTCATAAGGGTCTCACAACGACTTTGCATCTCCAGCCTTGGCGGGAACTGTTCCAGGCGTGTCGACGTCTTCTGCCTTATCCGACTTGGAGGAGGATTGAGCAAGGCTCGAGATCGATCTGTGATTCTGTTCGATCTAACGTCAAGTCTTCGCTCTGCGCAAAGTACAAACTCTTTGATGCCACTTGTAAAATTCAATTAAATGCAAGAAGCAGCTCACCTAAGCATCACCGCTTCGACGCTGACATAGCTCATAATGAATACCCTGATAAAACGGCAAGAGTCACAGTAATCGGTAATGCAAAAATTTCGAAAAACGCATGTGAGTTTCTCAGCTTAGGCCCCTCATTCTCTATTGCTCAGAATGTCAATGGGTCGGTTTTCCGCAAAGTCGTTGCTGGACTTCAGAGACTCCGAGATCAATTGAGAATAAGGGACAAGTTTAATAATACCCGAGATCGACAGAATGGGCAAAGTCAACTAAGTAAGCAGCTGCTACCACCAGTACCGTTTCCAAGCCTGTTTTACAGAGAGCCTCCTTCAATACCTGAGGCAGACGCCAAGTTCAAAATCTTGTCATCTGGTGTTTTGGCTGCATACAATTCCAAACAGCCGCACCACATGAACTCAGATAATCGCCGGGGGCAGGCGGTCCGCAAACTCGCGCTTTTCTACAGGCGGTCAGCAGAATTTTGGGGCGTGGCCAAACCTTCAGCGGGCGGTACCTCCGTGTTCTGCCAGCGGGCAGCAATACAGAATTTTCTGCGAGCGCTCGTCAAATAATATCTTCCAGCGAGCGCTGGCCAAACTTTCAGCAAGCGCTCGGACTCTTTTTAGGTATTTTCGGGCGTACGTCGAGCGCAGGTAAGACTCTGTGTGGCAGAGGTGTCACCGTTGGTTTAATTACTCAAGTTTGAGGTACTTTCTCTCAGCGGAAAGTACCTGGGGGTTGCGCGGTCCTCCACAAAGGAACGTGCGCCCTCGAAATTTTTGCATATTCTCGCGGAAAGTCCGCAAGAATGCGGCCACTGCGCCGCAGCTAATCCATAAAGAAACCGCGATTGTTCTTCAAGCATTCGTCTTCAATTTTGCCAACTTTCTTCCAAATTTCTGCAAGCGGGCCGCAAAAAATCAACGAATTATTTTTCCGGTGCGCGCTTGCTCAAAATTCGCATGGCCGCCTGCCCCCGGCGGTTATCTGAGAACTTGACGCATTCGCAATGGCTTGGTTACAAAGAGTTACGTGATTTGATTAAGAGCGATACTGTGCGCATTTCTGTGAGTGACAAAGGAGGGGAGTTTGTGATTCTACCTCAAGATCTAGATCGCGAAATTACACAGGTCCACCTAAATGACGCAACGGTTTACCGCCGCGTTACCGAAAAAGAGTTTGTGTCACAGTATAAACGACTCAATCACATTTGGATGAGCGTTGGGAAAACAGCTGGCTTAAGCGAGAGCTTTCTGTGCAGATTAAAGTTGGACACACCAAGTTGCCCCGTATTCTACAGCCTCATCAAGACACACAAGCTTGCTGAAACCGATGATACGCGCTTGATGGCACCCGGACAGTTTAAAATAAGACCTATCATCAGTTGTGTTGGAGGGCCAACCGACAGAATTCTTGGTTTTTAAACAAGATTGTATGTCAGCTGCTGGCCAAGATACCGTCCCACTTATCAAATACTAACCAATTTCTCGAACGTCTACATAACGCTAAGTTCAACAGCGGATGCGTGACTGAGTCATTTGATGTGGTGTCGCTGTATACCAATGTTCAAAATGACGACGCATTACAAGCGTTATCGGAAATATTGGATAGTTTTGGTAAGAACATCCAGACTTTCGGGCTGAGCAAGAAGTATATTATGATACTGATCAAGGAGTGTTTGAACTGTAACATCTTTAGATGGTCAGGATCGTACTCACCCAGCTGAGAGGTCTCGCGATGGGACAGAGACTTGCGCCGGCCCTCGCAATATGTTTTATGAGTAAAATCGAGAATCCGGTGTTGTCAAGACTTCCTCTTATGTATTGCCGGTACATAGATGACTGTTGTGTAATAACATCTACACAGTCCGAAATGGACGAGTGTTTTCGCTTGTTGAACCAACAGTCGCGATACATAAGATTTACACGTGTACAACCCGCTGACGGCTGGCTTCCTTACTTGAACGTACAATTTAAGCTGTCCGAATGCCATGCGATTGTTAACTGGTATCGTAAAAACAGCTCAAAGAACATCATACTTCATGCTCGCTCTGCTCATCCATCTGCAGTAAAACATGCTGTGGTCCATAATATGTTTAAGACTGCAACACAAGTCTGTACAGGAGAGAAGGAACAGGCAGAATCGCGAAGTCTAGCATTGGATATCGCTCGGGCAAATGGTTATCTGATGCATCATGTGCACAGTAATCCGTGTAAAACCCGCAACATCGTTCAATGCAAGGACAAGATACCTCTCTGTCTGCCCTTTATTTCAGATAAAGTGAGTGTTGCTATAAGACACAGCATCAGGCGAGCGCGATTGAGCGACGATGTCATTTTAGTGGATATACCAAGCGATAGCATCAAGAAGCGGCTTGTACGAAATAGGCTGTACGATAGATTTTGTATCTCGAAAGAGTGCATAATCTGTCCTTATGGTAAGGTTGGCGACTGTGGAAAAGTAGGAGTGATATATCAGCTTGAGTGTTTTGAATGGGGCGCCACCTACATTGGAGAAACAGGGAGGGCACTTGGTGTGAGAATAAAAGAACATTTAGCCAACAAAAGGCGTATTAGTCTCAATTCACCGTTAGGGAAGCATAGACATGAGGTGCATGGTGATAAAGACTACGAAGTTAAATGTTTGATTTTGGCTTACGAGACCGACACTTCTGCACGGAAAGCTCTCAGCATTCTGGATCTCGCAGAGAAATCCCACTAACAACCGAAAGGAGTGTCTAACGATTACGAATGACTTGATGCCGTTCATAGCGTTATGTGAGCTATAATGTAGTGCTACTATGCATGATATCAAGCTGCCTAGTGTAGCTCATTGGCACTACTGACACGTCAAAACGGGTTGCACAATACCACCAGTGCACCGTTGGTGAAGCGGCGCTGAGGTTGGTTCGTCTTCCTCTTTATGCGAATTTTCTTGTGAAGTCGGAGGGGGGAACGCAACTAGCCAGAGGGTGATAAGGCATTTGGTGGGATAAACATAAGATCTAAATCTCGCACCACTCTAGGCCTCTGAAGACGACGATAAGTCGAAACGTAAGGCCGCATTAATAAAAGGCTTCATCAAACCTCGTATTGGCATAACATAATCAACAATTATACGACATGCCGAGGTTTCAAGAAAAGAGGACAACCAAACTACTGTTCCATTCGTCTAAATTGAAGTTGAAGGGACTTACGAAATACTGGATTTAGCCATTTTCGAGGTTTGTTAAGCCTCGCGGAGAGAGTTCACGCGATTTGATCGTCGCGGTAATCGCTACAAGACAAGTGTACAACTTCATTGCATGCCGATCTTCTTGCATTTCGGTTGTGGTAGTTTTCCAACACGACCAATCGTGACTAACTATTACAAACGAAATACAAGAAGATCGGCATGCAATGAACTCTTAAGGCCCCGGATAGACTTCACGCGATTTGATCGCTGCGACTAAATCGCGACGAGACAACTGTTACAACACATTCCATGCAAACCAACTTGCATTTCAGTTGTTACTTTTCCAGCCCGAAATTTTTGAATGTGAAATGGAAATGAATGGAAATTTCGGCGACTGAATCGCGACGATCAAATCGCGTGAAGTCTGTCCGGGGCCTAACACTTGTCTTTTAGCGATTGAATCGTGACGGTCAAATCGCGTGAACTCTGCCCGAGGCCTAAAGGGCAGGACATACTTCACGCGGTTTCAGTCGCGACGCGATTTGGCAATGTTCCAACTGTGCATAACTCAATGTAAACAAATTTTGATGTACACAAGATAGGGCATTTTATCATTTCACGTAGGCTATACACACCATGCATATGCACTTTGCTAACGTTGTATCTAAAGACTTCTGGCGAATTGCCAAATCGCGTCGCGACTGAAATCGCATAAAGCATGCTCGGCTTTTAAGCCCTAGAGTCCACGCGATTTCATCGCCTTGCGATTCTTAGCAAGACAACAATTAGGACTTCATTGCATGCCTATCATCTGGCATTTCGGTTGTGATAGTTTTTTGGCACGACTAACTGTGACTAACTATTACAACCGAGATGTAAGAAGATCGGCATGCAATAAACTCGCAATTGTTGTCTTGTTTGGAGAATCGCAAGGCGATGAGACCGTGTGAACTCTGCCCGACGCCTAAGGCCCTAGACAGACTTCACGCGACTTAATCGTCGCCATCTAATAGCCAAGATTTCCATTCATTTTCATTTCACATTCAAAAATTTCGGGGTGGAAAAGTATCACAACCGAATGCAAGTTGATCGGCATGGAATAATGTTGTAACAGTTGTCTCGTCGCGATCTAATCGCCAAGATTTCCATTCATTTTCATTTCACATTCAAAAATTACGGGCTGGAAAAGTATTACAACCGAAATGCAAGTTGATCGGCATGGAATGATGTTGTAACAGTTGTCTCGTCGCGATTCAGTCGCGGCGATCAAATCGCGTGAAGTCTGCCCGGGGCCTAAGGGGTTTATCGGGATCAGCGTGTCGGATTACCTCAGGTAGGTGAAAGAATTTGAGGTTGAGGATTTGAAGCAAAGCATAGTGCTTCCATTACGTTGAACTACATTGCAAAAGCTAATTATTTCGAAACATCCGTAAAATTCCAATGAGTCTAAACCGAATGCCGTCAAGCTTTGGTTGAGAGCGCGGTTTTTTTATGACGAAAGGGTTACCAACCATTTCTGTCTCAACACCAGGCATAACATTCTGCGCATCAGAGTAGCGAATCGTGTACTTGTCATTGCATTCTATAGTGTCGTATATAAGTTGGAAGCGACAGACAGCTTTGTCTACCTAAAAGACATATTTGAATTCGACACGTAAGTATGCTCATTCGCTTCAAAACTTCACTTGTTGCCACTTCAAACTTGGGCTGGTGCCCACAACACATTTCTTCAATTCGGCAGCTGCGTAAGATATGAAAGCCCATAGCGTCACTACAAGGACTGCAATCATGTTCCATTCGAACACGACTCGAATGGATGCTGACCACCGTAAAGTATTGACATAGTAAAGTGGACTATCAGGTGTGACCGCTATACGAAAAATGAATATCACTCACTTCTTGAACCTTGTTGCGAGTTAGAATTGCTTACGTAACGCTCTGTTATCATTGCATACATCAAAGCACGAAAAGTTGGGTGAGCACAATAAAAAAACGTGCAAAGGACCGGGCATACTTCACGCGTCGCGATTTGGCATTTCGCCAGAAGTCTTCAGATCCAACGCTAGCAAACTGCACATGCATAGTGCGTATAACTTACGTAAACTGATGAAATGCCCTATCTTCTGTACATTTATAATGTGCTTACAATGAGTTATAGACACCTGGAATATTGCCAAATCGTGTCGCGATTGAAATCTTGAAGTATGCCCGGCCCTTAGGGATTTGTGGCTTCAACAAATGCGTAAAATCATGTACAATAAATGCGTATGCGTGAACTGTGCCAAATTACCTTCAAAATTCAACCCAAACATGCTGAAAATTAGCGAAGGCTGTCTCAGTATCTTAGAAAACTATGGCCCGTAGTAAAGCTCGATCAGTTCAGGTGAACTGAACTTATCCCATCAGTTCACCTCACGTCAGGTGAACTGATGACCGCCCACCTTCCTATGCTATAAGAATGGCGAGTGAACTGATAGTTGACCATCTGTCCACCTGCTGCGGTCAACTCTTCCACATCACACGTTCAAGTGACCTGAACGTGAACTGATGTTAGAGTGATGCAAATAGTGTGTAAAAGAGGAGACGCAGACAAGACTCCCGTACATAAGTGGCTCCTGAGTAACTTACGATACACATCAGTTAGGCTAAAGATGCAGACAAAATCGGCGCAAAACTGCACAACCGCGCCCGAAAAGGGTATCGATGAACAGCTGATTTTGGCGAGGATAACAAAAAAACAAATTCTTTTCTTTTTTTATAAGCCTTACTGGTTTTTTTTTCACTAGCTGTCCAAAACAAGAACTCTTTTATTCATTTTATTGAATTCACGCTGCAACCATTCCGTTTTGCAAAAAAAGTTTCGTCACAAATTGTGTTTTTGTTTTATCCGTGCATTTGCTAGGCGAAATCCTTGATAGCGGTCATCATCGATTCGTAGTGGCCGTTATCAAAGATTGCCTAGCGATGCATCAAAAGGTGTGTTGCTAGTCGGAGTCGAACCACGGCCGTACGAGTGTAATTCCAACCGCTTACCCGTTTGACCAAACCAGATCAAGTGGTTTTTTCAAGAACGCACTCGATTGTAATGCCTCGGAAGCGATCCGCATCCAGATCAATGGCTCGCCGGATGCTAGACTGAGGCGTGATGAGATCAACGCCGGCCCGCGTCGAGAGAGATGCCCTGATGGGAGGTTTACTACGGGCCTATGACTTTCGAAATCTCCTATAACAACAATGAATTGACTATTTCCGAGAAGATTTTTAAACTGATTATCCTAACTCAGTTCTAATTTGAGATTGTCAAATGATTATCGAAATACCACTAAAATAAACTTGTAAGACACAGAAAAACTGGAAGCAAGAAGAAAAAAGAAAGACACTTCCCCTTTCCCCTTTCAGAACAATTTCTTTGGCTGACATACTCATCAGCGTGTCACGAATACTATTGTTTGTTTTGGGGGTAGTGGAGCTAAATTGAACAGCTAATTGCTTGCCGATGCGCGTGGCTTGCAGAAGGATAATCTTATGCTGTTTGATAAATGATCTTTGGGCCATTTTGATTTACAGCAACCTGATATCGCAGGCAGACTATAAAATTTTTTTATTTCGTGGGCTTCTAAATAAATCTTTCAATTAGCTGGTTTCTTTTTCTAGGGTAGTGGTGTGGTTGAGAATGGCATTCAAGGGAAATGGAGAAAATATAAAGGAAGACTATGCTTGTATTTACACAGGAGTGGTTTAGGCTAATGAAATCCCAGCAAGCTGTGGGTTCAGCCTGACCAAAAATTTTTATTCTGCTCATGCAATATTTATTCTACAAAAAACATTGAGATCGGACATGAATGTCGGGTAAAGCTCACATAATTTGGCCCGTATTACAGTGAATATTGAATCAATTCTACATAAATCATCATCACAATGTGCATTATTATTGAATATTATTACCAAATCGATATCTATAAAAGAGAATCAGCCTAATTCAGACAATGATCATCACTTAGAATTTATCTCTATGGGCAATGACTTCAATTCTCGTCAACCAAGGTTCCTTTGGTTCCTAGTGAATTGCACAGTCGAAGCAGTCACACTGTACTGCACTTGGTATTTTGATATGTCGGGGACCATCTTCGCAAGCCAACTCAGTGTGGACCTGAAATCGAGTTGAATTTTATGACTTTTGAAAAGCGAAAGCAGAATCTGGAGTATGTATAAGAACCAACCCATTCAGTATCGGTCATCCTACAGCATTTAGCATGGACCGATGTCCTGCCAGTGATCAGATTTGGGAATGAGAATGACAGGCAATGACCGCTACATCGGTTCACCCTCAGTATCATTAGCTCACATCCCGGCTCATCGATGATCTCTTCGGCCCCTGAATAGCTTATAATTAGCTGACTGTAGTTACATATAACGAGGCTCTGAAGTCGTTTTATAGCTTGCTCAATTAGGCGCCATTTTATGGGTTTCTAGGAAATCGGACGGAATAAAAGGTGAAAATGATTGAGATTGATCAGTTATTATGTTTAATCTTGAAACTGCTTGGATACTCCTAATCAACATACTATTTGGCATCCTACCGTATACCTATCGTATACCTACCGCATCTCTTCCGCTGGCAATACAGCGGCAATTCGATATGAGAAAATCATCAACTTATTGTATCCATCTCATTGTAGAAGAAGACTTGAATGTCAAAAGTATTGAGAACCATCTTTTGACTTGCGCTACCGTATTTGACTACGATAGACGTACGGTAGAGTGCCATTTGCTTCCGCCCACAAATGATTATAAAAGCTATACATACAAAACAGCGATGGCGGTTTCACAATTCCTTTCATAGGTAAATGAGGGGATGAAAAAAAATTTCTAAGTATAAGGGCAGGGCGTCGGCCAATTCGTATTTTCCATACTCATCTAGCAGCTTTTGAGTCCAACATGAGGAAGATATGCCGATTTCCTTTCAAAGTTGAACTAAATTTTCAAAACAAAATTACGAGTTAGGAAAATATTTATATTTCAATATAGGAAATATTCAATATTCACAAATCACAGTTTCTCGCAAATTTTATTTCCCCTATGATCCACTTCCGAAAAATGTTATCAATCTAGATGTTTATCTATCTATCAAGGGTGATACTAAGGTTTCGGCGAATTAAATGTACTCACCAACTTTTCGGCAATTATATTTCACACCATATGCAGCAGCTTGCTGGGAAGAGACGAGTAGCAACATAGAGATCACGAAAAATGGTCGTCGCCACAGTAAACAGAACAACATGGATCGGAGCGTAGCGAAAGCTCCCATAGGGACCCTCTTAAATGGAACAGAATTACAATTAGTGAATGGTGATTTCTGAGCGAATATGGAAGGCTGTTAAACATCATCACATTTGATATTAATGCCTCAAAACGGAACCAAAATATAATAGATGATGTCTGGCGTGTCAGAGCTAGAAATATTCAGGAGTGCGGAATTATTCTGACAAATTAGCAGAAGCCCACGTAATTTGATTTTGCGTTTGAAATTTGAATGCTTGATAGATAGTGTCCTATAGTCTAAAAAATCATCAAAATCAACGATTTGTTTCTAAACAGCTGCTAGCGGAATTATGAAATAAAGGCGCTCAACTGTGACTTTTTGATTTTGGAAGATTCATATATGGAATTCATTATTGTCCACAAAGGCAAAAAACATCTCGATGCTTACAAATATTGATGATCCACAAATTTGTCCTACATCAATTTGCTTTGTGATTTGCTCATAAGTTGTCACTTGTGTACTCTATTTACTAAGGAAAATGGTTTTTTCGCCCACGAGTTTAATTTTCACTGAATCGCTCATTCTTCGACAAAAAAAGCGTGATTATTGGGCAAATTCATTGAGATCTATTGGATATAGCCCTGACACGGAAATTGCCTGATATTAATAATCGTAGTTTATCTAGTAGGAAACACTAGATGGAGTTAATGCCTACGCAAAAAATGTATGTACAGATTTTGGAGCTTGAACGAAATCTATCGCAAAACTATTTATGATTGGCAAATGTTAGGTATAAATCTATGGAAAAATAGTGCAATTCCATGAATGAAAGACAAAATGTGGAAGAACGATGAGCTGACGACTACTCTGGAAAATGTGAATCTGAAGAAATATTAGGTTGATGGTTGATGCACAATTCTTGCACCAAAAAATAGAAAAAAATCACCTTAAAAATGCCTAAACGAGCTAATCAACTTAATGAGTGGTGCCGGGGAAGACTTAGAAATCAAGTCATACTCCACTGAAAAAGTATCACATATGATCTTCTCTTTTATTACACAAAATGCTGTTATGTATATCAAAAACAGTATTTTTTAGTATATTTTAGAAATTCAATATCAAATAAAACCAACAAGTTGGTTTTGAAAAATCGAAATTCACAATTATTCCTAGGGACATCCATTCACTGCCAAGCTCTACTATTCAAAGTGAGTAGATCATAAAATCAAGACCAAAAGTAAGTTTGAATTCTAGTAGACGTTTTAGCAGTAGCAACCAAAATGAAGAAGCATTTTTTGAGTATTTCTCTTGATTAGCTCAAATCGCTGTCATATGCCCTCAAGGAATTACAGCTCAAACCATTTTGAAAGCGCAACATCTAATTTTCTATACCTAGCAAATCAGAAAGTTTCATTGATGATGACAAAAGTAACAGAATTTCAAATAAATTTCTGCAAGATTATACATCAACCTTATAATACGATTATGCATAGCAATAGGTAATATAATATGAATAATCAACCCAGCAGAAGTATACGGTAAGACTACAGTACCTCTGAAAAGCATAATCGCTAATCTATTTAAGGCTTTCGAGAATTGATATTTGCAATTTCAAGGCAAAATATTTTATGGTGCTGATGCTTGCACGCCTTCATTCACGCTGCTCACAAGATTCCAAGATAACCTAGCGTATTAAAGGAACAAGCACTATTTGGAAGAAATGGATGACGTAAATCGCCCACATGAATGATCACTGTGTCTGTTTGTGCCCTGATTTGGAAGGAGCAGATAGCAAGGAGCAAAATAGATTGCTGTCTGTTCCGGTAGTGATTTTCACATTCGAGCCGGTGTCAGATGAGAGATCATGATTTGAGCTCAGAAGAGACTGAAGGGAACAGTAAAGAGCGAGTGGAGACGAGAACATATAGCTTTATCAGACGCGAACTGTTGCTCTGATAGCTCACTCCCATCCTCTGAAGTTAATTCAAGCCACCGTCCAACTTATATAGAAACTCAGCCACCCCCTGTAATATGATGCCAGCACGTTTTTCTTGCATTATTGCAGTTGAATAGTTGCAAAATTTGGGAAGTCATGTGATAATATTCTCTGGATTCAAATCGCGAAAAGTACAACAAAAAATCCAGAAAGCTGAAAAGGGTGGAGCAACCCGCAAAACTGATTTGATTAACCCCGAGGAAGAGACGATGCCCCCAACGTAAACAAAAGCTATACTCTGGAAACAACTATTCCATCCGGGACTCCATGAGACGACAGGCAGATTGTGCGCTCAAAAGTGAGTATAGTTATTCGCAATATTTCCGCTTTCCAGAACTAATAAGTAAATAACAGCTGAAGGACTTGCTTGACGTTGAATTAACAATTTTGTGAGCTGAGAAAAAACTTATTCTTCCTGAAGTTTACGAAGCGGAACAGACTGGCACAATTTCACTCTACATCAACAAACAAATCCTTTTGAGGTTCCCCTCTTAATCGCCTCTAGCTTAGCTTAATAAATGCTTCTTAGAACTTTTGATGAAAATAATGATTCAGTGTATTCCGAAGGGATGAGCAACATTTACTAAAAATGATTATTTGACACACTTCAAAAAATGGGGCTTTTGATTGATCAAAATGATCAAATTTGCAAGTGAAGTGAATGTGTAAATCTCTACTTAAAGTAACACTATTAGAGTAGCCGCATGATTTCAGTCCTTTTTCACTTTTCGCTCCAGTAATCCCCAAGTTTCTTGATTCTCAAGAAAGTCCTAAAGTATCTTTTGTTAAAAGCTAGCTCGACAAAGTGTTTTCTAACACAAAGCCCGTTCAAGATGTAGTCTCTCTATATATGAAGCATAAAATCTGTATGTGCATACAAATTTCCCATAATCATGAAGGATGAATGGTGAAGGTCATTTTAATCTGCTGGTCATCAAGATATGGTAAGGATGAAAGGAAGGGAACTCGAGACGAGTCGAATCAAAAGAAGTGTAGGTTTTGTTACAGAAGCGGTCACGCACTATAAACTTACTTCAAACCAGGTGGAAGCAGGGATGCCAGGTCGTTCAAAATAAAATAAAAATTTTCAAAGCCCAATAAGTAGAGAAAAAAATCAGAGCTTTCTACTGGTTCACACTTATAGACTTCTCAGCTGGCATATATATGTATTTTTTCCAGGGTCAGGAAGTGAAAAATTAGGCAAAAAATGAATATAGGTTTTTTCGGGTTTTTTGTTGAATTTAACATTTCTCAAAAACTATCGTTTGCAAAAGGCCAAAAATTCGTTGTTATAAATACATACTGTTTTACCATCTGTTATAGATTTACCTATGTGGGAACCCCCACTATCGCCTTGAAAATGAGTGAATAAGTTTGAACTTTTGAAATATTCAAACACAGTTCTGACTTTCCGAGATTTCGGGCTTCTTAGAGTTTTCAGTGGTTTGAGACTAAATGTGACAACCTTTGCGCAAACTTTGGGAAACCACTTCGTAAAGCTTGATTCGCTTTATCGAAAGGTTATCTAGGGCTTTTTAAAACGGTCAGAACTTATGAGACAACTTGACAGAATGATTGATGGTAGACAAGATTGTTTGATTACAATAATTACAATATGACTAATTCAAACAACAACCTGTAAAATTCGTGAACACTCAGTAATGCAGAATTCAGATATATTCGCCAAAAGGTATTAATAATTTGGATTTATGACAATGGATGCTCGTGCAAATACATTATGTTGGCCCTCAATTTGCACTTAGGACATGCATAGGATTAGAAGCAGATGCATGCGAATGTCTGTTGGACAGTTTTTTTCCAGGAAACGATTGCAAGTGGTGGTTCTTGCATAAAAAGTTTGGCAGAGGTTCGACGGCTGAGTTTTCTTGATTTTCAGTCTAATATATCCTCGAAAGGCCATTAAATTTTGACTCAAGCGGAGATCCAACCAAGATATCGTGTTCTTGAAATTCGAGTCTAAGATCCAGCAATTTTGTTGATGAACAATTGCCGCAGAGCTTCCCCATTTAGGTGATGACAGAATTCGAAATTTGAGCCGTCTATGGGTGGGCGTCGTTAGAAAATTGCGTTTGATCTTCGCGCCTCTCTTTTTGATCTCAGAGTTCTGGTGAACCACTCAAAACCCCCGCAGAAACCCAATTTTGCTCAAGTGGCTATATTAAATGATTTTCTCGTTTTTTTCATATGCCGTATGAAATTTCACACCTTTGGCAGCCATTTCGCTCTTCCGGTATCTCACAAAAAAGAAAAGGATTGACTCTATTTTTAGAAGGAAAATGCAGAATGGGTTTTGTTGAAACCTTCAAAATTAGATATGTCGAGAAGAATAGGAGTTGTACAACATTATATATTAGAGGTTAAAACTTGGGGGGAGAAAATAAAGTGGGAGGAGCCTACAGTTCACCGCAACAACCAATGTAAATCTGTCATTTCGAAATACTTGCAAAGACATAAATTTTGAGAATCTACAGTACTCTAAGATATCGATTTTATCGATTTTATTGTTTGTAAAGATTATCCATCCTCCCAACGCTCCAATTTTGAAAAGCTCATGACATTGACTTTATAATCGGCTTTTTCGTATGGAAAGGTTTGAGTAAAAAAGAAAAAAGAATTGACGTCATCAGCGATGAGGAGGGGGAGGTGAACGAAAAAGGAGAACAATTACGTAATCAAATTGTGAATGAAGGAGATTCCCCAGTCAATAATCACTTGATTAAAGTATTCCCTCGTTAGAGGAGAGGATAATGAACAGGCCAGAAAGTTCAGCCTCATTCAATCCAATCTTTTTATTACTGATGGGGTTCGTTAGAGATTGTCAGAAGAAGAAAACGCTAGAAAGAAAAGAACCGCAGCTCTTTAAATATAACTCTTCGTTTCGCAAGAAAGAAGAGAAAAAATGTTAAGAAGAGAAAAAATGTTTTGAAGTAGTTTAGAAATCTTTGAACAACCATAGTTTTTATTTTCTAAAAGATTAAGTTTCTAGAAGATTATGCCATATTTGCTTCATGATCAATATTAGTAGATTTTACTATAACTAGAGAGTATATAAGTGAGATTTTTTCGTTTATATTCCACGGTGTATTTACGTTTTAAAAAATTAAAAATTCTTTTTCAAATTTATCCATTGGTTCTCTTAGAGATGGTGGTGTTTCATATGGGATAAATCAATAAACATGACGTGTAATGGAAAATTTGGTTCTCAGCCCAAGGAAGACATTACCGTATTCCCTACCGCAACCCATCAATGTCAGAATGCATGTGTGCGCCTAAAAACCATCGCGGATACCCGATTAGCATTAGACTTGAGTCCAGCCGATGAAGGTGGTAGAAAAGCCAGAACGTGGCGAGGAAAAACTCGCCCTCTGGGGTTGCACTGACAGAAAAACACTGAAAAAAGCTTGAAAATCCATTAGCCTTGACTCTGAAGATATTCTCTTCCAGGTTTTGCAAGAAGAAGAAAAAGTTTGGAAGAAGAAGACCAAATAGATTGGACAATAGTTTTACTAGAGCATTCGAATTATTTTCAGAGGAGAATGTAGAATTTACCAAATTCGTAAAACTCGCAAGCAGAGCAAGGTTTTTAAACTTTAGTTCAAACATATCTGCTCTTTGAGAACAGAAACAATAAACGAAAATGCAAGCTGCGGATTAATGCGGGCCAGGCTAACCGAAAAAGAGGATATATCTGTGGTCAATCTTCCAAGTTCTACCCCATTCATTAATCCACAAACGCTCCTTTGAAGAAAACGCAGCCGCTGTGCAGAACGTGGTTTACAACGTTGAGCTGATGTTTGGACTATTTCCGCGCTTTGAAAAAAGTTGTGGCAAGACAGAGTTGTGATGGATCTTGGAAAAGTGAGAGTGTAAACTAGAATGGTGTCTGGGCTGGGGTCTAGAAAAACAACATTTTGCTGCAAAATTTAGCAAAGAATAACCCTGATGAATCATAAAGGGCGAACTGAGAACCAAGTCTTTTTTGATTTCCAGCTGTGGTTAGGTTTCAGTAGCTGTTAGGGGAAGGTTTTGAGTAAGTTTCGGAGGAACAGCTGAGTATTTTTGTCTATACCCTTACAAGACGAGAGAAGTCACTCAGAGAAAAAATATCAAAGAGCTCGAAAATTTCTTTTCCGGTGTACATCGATAAATAATGCTTCAAATACAGGGTAGGGTGTCCCAGAAAAATGTGAACACTGTTTGATCGTTAATAACTCCGCTGCTTTCATGTCTTTCGCCGAGTTTGAGGCACCATTCTATAAAGCGAGGTTTAACTTACAAGGGAAGTTCACTTAGTCGAAGTGGCAATTCGGAAGGAGATCTATACGTGTGGATAGAGCTCAAAAAGCTAATCTCAGATAAACCTTCTATATCTGCAATGCGTTGTTCTGAAAAAAGTTATGAGCTTTTCTAAAGCCAAATTTTCGTGCATTTTCAGTCGCAAAATCATGATAATCGCTACACAAAAGTGTGCAAGCTCAAGCAGACCACCTAATAAGCATTTAAGGTCTATTTCGAGTTCATCCGAACGCTTTCGAGTGTTTTTCGACCATGTTCTTTATTCACAGGCCGTCATTTCCTTCCTATATCAAACTTCCAGTATATATACAAAAAAAACCCCATGACTTCCATCTAGAAGAACGCGTCGCAAATATTGAAGATATATTTGAAAACATCGTTTTACGTCCTATTCATTGGTATTTTCAAAAGTTTCCGACGCGACGCGTTTTTTTAGATGGAGATTATGGGGCTTTTTTGTATATATAATGGAAGTGTGATCTAGAGATGAAATGACGACCTGTGGATGAACAACATGGTCGAAAACCACTCGAAAGCGTTCGGATGAACTCGAAATAGACCTTAAATGCTTATTAGGTGGTCTGCTTAAGCTTGCACACTTTTGATTATCATGAGTTTGCGAGTAGCGATTATCATGAGTTTGCGACTCAAAATGCAATTAGGCTTTAGAAAAGCTCATAACTTTTTTCAGAACGACGCATCGCAGATATAAAAGGTATATCTGAGATCAGCTTTTTGAGCTCTATCCAATGGTATAGATCACCTTCCGAATCGCCATTTCGAATAAGTGAACATCCCTTGTTAGATCTACAGTATGGAGCGAATCGTCGATATCTCTCCATTACTGTAGGACGGTAGGAACTTCGAAAAGGATTTTAGGCCATTGGAGGCCATATTCTGCCTCGGAACAAGACCAAACGAGCCAAAAACTCTTATACTATGATAATAGCCGCTGACTTTGAAAATGAAATTTCCACTTTACTGTGATGCTTCTTTCCAAGTTATCCCAGGTAAACCATAATGAATGAATTTCCAGCATTTGTCAGAAATATGATTACACCGTCAAAAATGCTAAAAACACTCGTAGGAAGTTGTCTAGTGGAATCAGCATGCTCGAAAATCCTAGTACACGATTTTTAAGATTTTTTGAAACAATTTTTGTCACAGGGCATATTTCATAATGGATCCACAAGCTGAAAGTTCATACTGTATAATACTACAGTAACGAAAAGAGATCCATGATTCGCTCCATACCATAAATCTAAGTTGAACCTCGCCCTACAAAATGGTGCCTCAAGCTCGGCGAAGGACATGAAAGCAACTGAGTTATTAACGATCATATAGTGTTCACATTTTTTGGGACACCCTGTATATGGTGTATAACCTGTGCCTATGGAAATTCTTTCTCAAAGATAAAATTGTTTTGGGACCTCCCTCCCTTCTCCCCCCCCCCCCCCACCAGCGCTCCTGTTCGCAAATATGACCGGTCTACATGATCCATGAAAATGCGCAAGTTATTTGTCTAGACTTTAGATACAAAATGACGATGCGAGGGACCAACCAAAATCTAGAGCACAGAGTGAAAATTTTTTCGATTTTTTCAAGTAACTCGCTGATTCCGAATATCATGATTAAAATTTGATACGACATATATAAAGAAAGTTAAGCCATTTCGGCTTTTTCAACGCGATTTGGCGTTTATATCGCGTTGATAATTTAAAAAAAGGACCAAGAAAAAGAAATCTGTAAAGTTTGAATTGACCCATAAGTAGACAGAAAGATGCCGGTTTCGGATATTAAATCAAAATTCTAGTTGAAGAACTTCAAACCGAGTTACAGTAATGCGGCACTTTCACTGCAACATCGCGTTTAGACTGCCGCTGGGCGCAAAAAAAAAGCTTGTAAGCGTATTTCAAAATTTTTAAAAACTGATTTAGGTAGCTTAGGGAACGCCGATTCCAAATATCTAAACTAGAATTTAATAGATTCGAAATGAGAAGAATTATGGCGGTGCGGCGATGCGTTTATATCGCCGAAGGTCTCGAAAAAAAACCCCTTAGACACGAGAGTTTGAAATTTTTAAAAGCGCTATTAGATACTATAGAAGGCGATGATTCCAAATATTCAAACTAGAATCCGACTGCTTGAAGCACGTGCGAGCTATCGCGGTGCGGCACTTCCAGCGCGACAGCGCGAGTATATCGTAGGATTTCAAGGCGGGTGTGTTGGTACTGCAACTAGAATGATCTCTAAATTTTATAGATGTCAAATTATGTAGTTTCGTAAAATATTATGAGGTAGCTGACGACAAGCTTCTTCGTTAAAAAAAAATTTCTTCCCCCTCCCCATCAAAAAATCCACCCGTCGCTGTGCAGTGAGCAGCTCTGGGCGTAGGTCCATAGAACAAGTAGCCACTTTGAGCATGGTTTACACATCATAAATTTAAAAACGAATGTTCATAACAGTTCCGAAGAAAATTATAAAGATGAGGACAGATTTACCGTGTGGCGCCCTCATGAGCTTTCGCTATGATGCTTATATAGTCATATACTGATCCACGACTTTACGCTTTAAGTTCAAAATACCACGAAAAAAGTAACCTTACTATTCAATTGCACTCACTTCTTAATCTGTCACATGATAGGCTAATTCAAAAGACACAAACAAACCATTCCAAAAAGGACAATATTATTCATCTGTACTCGTTTCTTACGCGTATGCCACACGTTGGCGAATCGAAAGATGAAGATCATTATAGACAAAATTAAAGCAAAAATGGTTTTATCATATACCAATGAGAAAGGTTCGCGTCAGTTGAACGGATATGATGTTAAACAATAAAGAACTTTTAGTGCTTGAAGTGATATAAACTTTGGTAGTATTTGGCTTCATACCCTTATCTATAATGTACTGTTTGCAGTCCTTGAATGTTTGTTGTCTGACAGTGCTATTTATAGCTGATCGAGTGCTGATTGTTATTTTTGGACAAACATTGATGCATGAGATTCAAATAAAAAAAATTAACAAAGGGCACTAGCATTGTTTGTTTTATGGTCCCAGCAAGCTAGTGGAAATCATGAAGAACAATCCTAAAGTAAGCTTATACGTAAATCGCTAAAAACAGGGGTCCATTGCTTGTACTAGCGAAACATTTCTTAAAATGTAAATATAACTTCTAGTCGGAAAAAACATGATTAAGCAAAGGAGAAAGCAAATTTTTTATTAGCTTTGTCAAAACATTAGAAGGCATAAAGCAATACTAATATCGAATAGATCGAAAATGCGATTACGAAATCTTCAAATGGCTTCCTTACTCAAAAACACATCAGCAGAGATGAATCGTAAAATACTGGAGAAGACCAGACATCAAAAGACATCAAGCACTACTGACATCTTTTTGAAAGACATACGGTCATTTTATACTTCCATAAAGCTATTTATGCTCAGGCGAGGGTTCTGCCAAGGAATCTAAAGACTAAATTCCTCTGATAGGACAGTGTAGCTATTTATGTACGAAATGCTTGTGAGCTTTTTCTAGAAAGAATATAGCTAATAATATTTTTATTGCCAGAAATCTTTGTAATTGTTTGGAAGAGTACTAAAACGAAAAAAATCTATGTAGGCGGCATTTACCATATTCTCTAGACAGTGCAGAGCTATTTTGAGAATCCCAGACTGTCGTAGATAAAGCTGTTTTTTTAAACGTCAGAGATTTTTCAAGCGTTTAGCGGAACTAAAAAGATCAATGCACGGATGCAAGCTGATGCAACCGTCTGACTAGAAATAACATTGGCGCTGATTTTAGCACCGGAGATAAGAAAAGCTTCAACGAAAGTTCGCTCGAAAGCGCTCAATGACGTCAGCAAAAATTTTCGACAAAATGAAGAAATTAGCCCCTAAGCATCCACGTCGTTTAGAAAAAGGTCAAATTCTGATACACTCTGAGGGAACTGCTTATCTCACTATTATTACTCACTAGCTGGCAAACTCGACACCGTCCGACTCTGTCGATAATCGTAATCAGCATGCTCGCTAACCTTTGTCAACTCCTAGCCGCGTAGCTTGAAATTTGCAAAAAATTAATAGAATCAATATCGATCGATACATTGAAAATCTGAAAGTCTTCTGATTCTTTGAATAGAAACATTGTTTAATGATTATATATAAACTATAGACAGTGTCCCAAAAAGATTACACACTGTTTGATCGTTAATAACTCTCTTTCTTTCACGTGTGTTACCGAGCTTGAGGTGCCATTTTGCAGAGCGGAGTTCAACTTAGACTTACAGTATGGAGTGGATCACCAATCCTTCATTACTGTAGGATTACGGTATGAACTTGCAGCCTACAGCGCCACTGTGTAATAGGCCTTTTGATGAGATAATTTCAAAAAAATCTGAAAATTTGTGTGGCAAGGTTTTCAGGCATGCTGATTTCACTACATGACTTTTCATGAGTTTTCCGAGCTTTCTTGATGGCGTATTCACATTTCTGACGAACATGGGAAAAACAGTTGTTACTCTAAATCTGAAATAACTTATGAAAGAAGCACTACACTGAAGTGCAAATTTCATATTTAGAGACAGCGACTTCAATTAGCCCACTTCAAAGGTTTCTGGCCCGTTTGGCTTTCTTTCTGAGGCAAAATACCAGCAAAATACCGCTTTCGATGGCTTAGTCCTCCTCGAAGTTCCTACCGTAATTTTGCGGTGATGAAGAGCGATCGATCATTCGCTTCACACAGCAAATCTAAGTTGAACCTCGCTCTACAGAATGGCGCCTTAAGCTCGGCAAAAGACATGAAAGCAGGAGAGTCATTCACGATCAAACAGTGTGCACATCTTTTTGGGACACCCTGTATATGTATATACGAGCAGGCATCCCGGGTTTCACTCCGGTTTGGAGCCAGTCTATCAGTCTAAACTCCTCATCCTGCACACCCTGCACATCCTGCACACCCTGCACACTCTGCACACCCTGCACATCGTGAACACCCTATGCATCGTGCACACCCTGCACATCCTGCACATCCTGCACTACTGAGTATGTGCACAAACACACAAATCCACAGATTTTCTGCTTTATATATGTGAAGATTGTCGCAGGGAAGAATTATGCAAGAGTAAGAAGTATGGTCTGCCTAATGATGGATGTACGTTGACTGAGAAGAATCGACTTGCAACTACTTACTTAATCGACTTTCATTCGATAGTGCATATAAGGGAGCAGTTGAATTCCTAAATTTCAGAACTTTCCATTCACATGCAGAGCCTTGAAAAATACCTTTAAAAAATAAAGAGTAAAATAATTCACCAAATAAGTTGGTTTGTAATAGATACAATTTCTCATATCTAGATTCGCAAAACAACTAGCAAAAAAGAGACGGTCTGCGTTCATTCTTCGTGCTCTTAGCTATATAATGGTATATAATCTGTGGTGCATTAAGCTTTTCCACTCCAAAAAGTCCTGCTGCTGCGACCCATGAAAGCCACGCCACCAAGGAGGCAGGGTGGAGCAAGCTATCACCTCATTTTCAAAGATTCACAACCTTTTTTACCTAACATTCTGTATACCGTTGGAAAGCTCGCGGAAAGGAGATTCAATTTAGACCGTCTCGTTCTTCTTACAATTAGCTCCCTCTATTCGGAGATACATGGTATTCAATCTGAAAACGTGCATGTGCTTGTGAGGAATTCCTACGCAAAGAATTTGTGAAGACGTTTGATTGTCTAAGTGTTCTAGGCCTCGGGCATAGTTCACGCGATTTGATCGTCGCGATTCAATCGTGACAAGACTACTGTTACGAGTTCATTGTATGCCGACCAGCTTGCATTTCGGTTGTGATACTTTTACAGACGGAAATTTTTGAATGTAAAATGAAAATGAATGGAAACCGCGGCGATTGAATCGCGACGATTAAATCGCGTAAACTCTGTCCAAGGCCTTAGAGAACAGGACTTGGTCAGTAAACGTAAACTGTCTCTTTTTTCTAGCTTCCCTTTCCTTTTAGCAATGGAGCGCAAAGTGATTGCATAACATCAGCTAATGTTGCAGCTAGATAAAAAATTGTGAATTTACAGGAAAGCTGGAGGAAAAGAGACGGTCTACATATATTCTACATGCTCCAAGCTTTCGAATGGTCTGTCGATTAATAAGACAAGAAGTTTTCCTGAATCAAAAAAGTTTGTTAGTCTTTTGAAACCAAAGCATTGAGATATTCTTGAACAAATAGATATCAAACGTTTGTACAGGGCTTATCAAATGCAGTGTCGCTTGTATCAGCATCTCCACTCCCGCGCTACACTCTGCGTTTCTTTCGCGAACATGCTCTCTAATTACTTCCAATCGATTGAGGCTCCGCCTTTCCCACGATCGCCCTAGGAAAATGTTCAGAGAGCATGTTTGGGGAAGAGATGCAGAGTCCAGCGCTGGAGTGGAGATGCTGATGCAAGCGACACTGCGCTTAATAAGCCCTGTTCCACTTATTTTCCATCTTTGCAACCTCAGTCCACTCGGCATGTAAGCTTACTCAGCATTCACCTCAAGGCTCACCTACTCCCTTCACTTTTCTAGATCGGAAGTAGATGAACAACACCTGCAGGAGACCCTGCTCCC
Organism: Cylicocyclus nassatus; assembly: GCA_958299035.1. Classification (NCBI taxonomy): domain Eukaryota; kingdom Metazoa; phylum Nematoda; class Chromadorea; order Rhabditida; family Strongylidae; genus Cylicocyclus; species Cylicocyclus nassatus. The sequence continues at coordinate 21,705,573 of CATQJL010000001.1, forward strand.
CCTATCGCATCTATGTGCTGATTCCAAGTAATTACTTACTGTAAACCACTAGTAATATCACGTTGATCAAAAGCTTTCGCGGCCTTCTATTCTTCATACCGTTATCGTACTGCTCTGCTTGAACTGCAAGGCCACATCTTGCATAACTGTACAGTCGGTTTCATCCCGGATTAGGCGGAACATCCTAGGTGGAGCAGCGCATACGCATCGCTGGAGGCTTCGCGAGCGCACAGCGCTGGCACTTTGCCAAGCAAAGACTAAGGAGAATGAAAAGACGCAGACTTGGGTTCTCAGCACGATACGGTGTACTGTAGCTGCGAAACGGCGCGAACTGTTGCGAGGCGGACTCCCGCCAATTCAATTTCCGCCTAAAGCGGGTCGGAACTTACTGTATGTACCTTGTAATACCCGCAAAAACACGCTAAATCTCGTTAACTTGATTCTATCACTTTTCAAAGTACTTACTTATTACTAGGTTTTTTAATGGTTACTGTAGATGATTTATCGTGTCAAGAAGGTTGTGCTGCTTGTGTGACATCAATTTGCGCTGCTTGTGTGACATCAGAATACATCTTCATACGTACATCCTCAGTCATCAAAATCTGAGTATTTTTCATATAAAAGAATGGAAATATAATGCAAAGATCTGCTTATTGAGCTATTTTTCACAGAACGTTAAGAATAGCATCCTTCGCTGATGAATCAGATAAGACATTACACACAGTTACGATTGGTAGTTTTATCGGCGAATGCTTATGTAAGTCGGGGAAGCTCCGCTTTTGATAATGGCGGTCAAGCCTTGGTCTCCAATTTTGTACAAGCTTCAAAATTTTGTTTTTGTTGGATGATATTTTCGAGGAATATAACATTTTACATTTACTTCAAGATTGACCTGCAGTGTTGAAGAGATGCCGCAGCTCTTTGACGTATGTTTATCGTGCTGGCACTTTAAAACGTTGTATACATGTAAAAGAATCATTATTTAGTCTGCGTGGTTTAAAGGCGGCGTCCAGGCAAATCTGGACCTATGGGCTCTCACGTGTAAAGTAATCTTGGGGCCCTAAATAAGATTCTGCCCAAGCGGCAGTTCAGATAGTGCACTCACGGCTAAGATATTGGGCTCCAAACTATCCGTGACCGTATTCGCATGGATTCGTGGCTCGGCACATCAGTTTCGCGTGGATCCTCGCGCGAAAGCGCCACGAATCCATGCGAATACGGTCACGGGGCATAGTTTGTAGCCCAGTATCTTAGCCGTGAGTGCACCATCTGAGCTGCCGCTTAGGCAGAGTCTTATCTAGGGCCTCAAGATTACTTCCCACGTAAGAGCACCCATAGATCCAGATTTGCCTGGACGCTCTCTTTAAGTGAAATGACATTCTTCTTATTCTTCTAATATATGAAGTTGAATGTCTGTTTGCCTGTTTGATGTCGGTGTGTCTGTCTGTACCTATGTTCCGAATAAAAAATCCGTTTCTGAACCGATCCGGACCAAACTTGGTACCACTACACTTCGGGGCGGGTGTCGTAGGCTTCTTTTCATTATCGGTCGATGTCGATTCTATCGACTTTTATCAATTTTTTGCAAGGTTAGACCTACAGGGCTGGGTTGGCACAGGGGGGCGAGCATGCTGATTACGAATACGACGTTAGCTTTTGAAATTATCCGTTACTTTTACCGATCTCCGATATTTGCAAAGTTCGAGCTACGGGACTTGGGATCGGCACAGTAAGCATGCTGATTACTAATATAGCGGAAATAGGGAATTGGCATGTAGAAGTGGCACAGGGAAAGGTTGTACAAGGATAGGGATGGGATGTTTATCATAATGTTTGACAGGGCCGGGCGAAGCCGGGTAAGCCAGCCAGTTTTTAAAAAAATTTTGATTTTAGGTGATAGTAAAATTTCGCATGACCTATCTCAAACCCGCAATGTCAGAACGCTATCGTGTCATAAACAGCTCAAAAGCTTTTGCGGATCTTGTACATATGACGTGAACACAACTTTAAAATCTGTCCTATCACATCGACAAGCTTGACACACCCAACCTCAGGATCTATGAAGCGAGAGCATACCATGCTCGAAGTGTCCAAAAGGATGCTCCGAAGGTTTATGCGTTTACGCGAAGAGAAATGGTCGCACCGCCAAGAGATAAATTGTCAAAATGTTGTCTTTACTCGGTCTTCTAACTAGATGGGAATGTAGCAGCTGGAGATTGCGTACAGAATCAAAAACAAAAGGACTTCAAACCTAATGAGCATATGCAGCTTGTAGCAATATGCGAGCTTTGTAGTTTCATGCACTTAACATTTTCATGCCAATGTGGACGATATTGTCAATGTGGAGGAAAGAACTTTGTACTGACAAGGGGAGCTACCTTAGTTCGGCCTTTCAGCAAGGGACATATACAATCTGACAGCTTTAAACGCGAATTCCAAATATGCTATTCCTAGCTGCGGTGCACTATTCCGAAGAATTATGGGCTCTTCTGCGACGCATTAGCGCAATACTGAACTTGGGAAAACTGTTTACAGGTGAAAATCTGCCAGAAAAAAGTGCTGAGATTTCGAAATTAACATCAAAACCCATCTTTTCTCACTAAAAAGAAGTTTTGCGCAAGTGTATAGACATTTACTAGATGATGCCGCGACGTCAGTAACTCGATGAGTATGCAAATTTTGCACAAAAAGTCAACAACTGTCTAGATTGATGCGCTGCAGCTAGAAATAATACTTGGAATGACCATTTGAAGCGAGAATATATGTATGTGTCTTTACAAAAGGTCACGCTAAGTTGGGTACCTTCTTGTGACTTAGCATGAAGACCTGCGATAGCTGCTTTCATCTTATTGTCACACTTAAACCATTCTGTAGGGAGCCAGAGTTGCATGAAAAAACCTTCTGAAAAGCTAGGTAGTCTCAGCCTGACAAAGCCCAGTGATGCAAATGTCAAGATTTTGATGCCATGAATTATGATATTTCCTTTCCTACAAGTGTGAAGATGTCTCAGTATTTCAGTGAGAGTCGCGGATATTTTGTGAGTAATGAGTTTATAAAAAAAGTATGTTTTGAAATGCTGACATTGTTGTAAGGGAAAGGCAATCAGATTAAAACTACTCAAATTATTGTGGCGTGAGTCACGTCCTTATCTGCACTTTTCCGGAAAAATTGTCAATGAACACATTCAGCACGACTATTGACAGACATTTGTTCCAGAAATAGATTGATGACGCTTTGTTTATGCAGCTAATTCGAAATCGTACTCAGAATTACTCCGCCAGCGATTCTGGAAATGGGCCAAGGGAGCCTACCGGAAGATAATTTGGAAGCTTGTCTATTCGTCTTCGTGTCTTCCCTGAGCAGTGTAAATACCAGATCAGCAGTATACACAAAGCATACACAAGGATGCATAGCATCCTTTCAGTCCCCATTCTTCCGCGACAAAATGCATATGGCAACTGCAACTGTTTTACGTTATTTGTCCAACTGATCTGAATTTGGTCGCCGCAAAAAGTTCCTTTAACCTCCACACAAGCCTTCGGACGCTGTATGCGTCGGTGACATGCATAGTTGACCAATTCTACGCATTCGCATATCCTCGCATGCATCCTGACTGGCCAGACAGAAATGTTAAGGGGTTCAATTTTAAGGAATAAGGTGCCATTTCTTCGAGGTGACCATCGTTGAAAAATTGATTTTACACAACTCCCGAACGACTAGGAGAAAATGCAGAGCCCGCTGGAAAGTTCAAGATCGCCCACTAAAGTGCATTCGGCCCAAGGAAGGACTTTCTTTACAGAAATGTGTTTTGAATGCTAATAGGTCTACTTTCACTCCTGCCACAATAAGAGAGGCGTCTTCCCGGAAAAAGCTACGTATGCGCGAACCATCACCTGCTTTGGATGGCCTGATCTGGGAACGTGGGGATCGGAGGCTTCCTGCATTGACTTTTCTTGCGGATCGTTCTATCGTAAATATCTTCTCATTCATAAAAAGGATGCCTCTGCTGCTTGCTGTTGTGAATTGTCTTAAAAGAAGCACTTCTAAAATCGGATAGCCTTTATTTGCTCCATCAATGCATGGTTCCTCTGCATCATCAAGCTGTAAAGTTTGAAGCTTTTTCTCACAATACTCTGAACCGAAATTCGGCTGATGTTAAGGTCTCGAGTTTTCCCGATGTTTCTCTTGGGATTGCTTCGAATTTTTCCTCGGACCCGTTTGACCATTTATTGACGGCAGTCGCTGTCCCCCGCTTCTGGAACGGTCTTCAATCTTGCCAGTGTTTAGAAATCGGCGGAGAGTGAATTGGTTACTGTATCGCAAAATCCTAGTAATTTTTCAATCTGCTTCTGGGCCGATCCCTTTGGCCCAAGTTCACAGTCATGGCCCAGTCTGTTTCAGACACCATAGCTTGAGAATGAACTGAGCACACTTCATGTTTCGAGTGGGTGTCAGAAACAAGATTAAACAGACGTGGACAGAATTTGGCCCAAAAAGAGCAATAACCATGGAGTCAGAAGCATACAAAGTAAGACTTGAAAATTTGGAACACTCTGTAGGTCGTTTCAAAAGTTCGTAGAGTTTTCATTCTTGTCATCATTTCTTAGGGAAGCGGTCGATTTGCGGCAGGATACGTATATCTTTTAGAAGAGCTGAGCATGCTTTTACATTTTTTTGATTTCAGCAGCTCCGTAAAATTCCCTTGGAAAAATAGCTGCTGGAAAGAGAAATAAAAACTGCGTTCAATATACAGGGTGTCCGAAAAAGATGTGCACATTGTTTGCTCTTTATAACTCTCTTGTTTTCACGTCTTTTGCTAACAAAGGAAGGATACCAGATGTCCGTGGGCTTTCGAGACGAGATCTATAACCAACACAGGTTTCTCGGTACGCTGAACTCAAATCTATGTTTGGTTTCTGCTGTGCGGTCTTGGGTGGAAAGTTATGAGGGTATTTTCGCCCCGAGCTCGCTCGGATCGACGACAAGTGCGAGCCTCGCTGCCTGACCTGCCAGCAGCGTGTGACCTTATGGTTGGTGTGAACTGCGGAGCCGATGGGTTTTTGGGTTCGAGTCCCTTTGATGACACTCTTTTTGCTGATGTACATAAAGTCTCTTTTCGAACATAGAACCAGTCCAAACACCCAGTAGATGTTTATATCACAATAAAGAGAAGAAAATCGTCGTTAAAGCAGTGGGAGCTAACAAATAAGGTTTACTGGTGTACGATTGCACGCGATTGCAACGAACGTGATTTTGAGCAAGTGCGCAATGTATGCCTACGTGCATATAAGCTATGACCTGTCAATCGATGAGAGAGGGAGAATTTCACAACTCATTAACCTCTGAACCTAATTATGTTTTGTCCGGAACTGGTTGTTTCACGTCTAGCAGAAGAATTTGGTCCATGTAAGGAGACGCACGCTCCTACCAGGAAGGAGCAGAAGTTCATAGATCATATGATTGCGATTTTGCTTGAAGCCACTTGTGAATTCCTGAATGTGGAAAGTGATGAAAGTGAGGTTATGGACGATTCTGATACAGACTCATCGTGGTCTGCAGAGGATACGGATGAGGAAGACGTTAAGAATAAGAGACCTGTTCGATTTGGAGATGTGGATGTATCGGAGGAAGTGGTATGCCTCAATAAATTTGAAAGGAATTTTTTCCTAACTCTAACTTCTGCAGGTAAAAAGCGCAATAGAATTTTATCAATCGACAGAAAAAGGCTCTAGGCTCTCATCAAGGATGAAGAGCAGGTTTCGATTTATCACGAACGAATACCACCTGAAAAAGTTGAGAGAAATTGAGAAAAAGCGTGAGTAAATTAACTTGAAAATGAGCTACAATTCGATGGCTTGCCTTGAAATTTGGAATACCGACTTCCATATTCAATTTCAGTGCAATCTGTCAAATGTGAACAGTTTTGTAATCGAAACATATATGCAAAGGTCATCCGAGCCGATCGCATATTGAGCCTACGAGCTTTGGCATGAAAATTAAAGAAGGCTGTTGCGTCTAAATTTCAAATGGGCATCGGTCTCCAAGACAGCGACATTTGACAGATTGCACTGAAATTGAATATGGAAGTCGGTATTCCAAATTTCAAGGCAAGCCATCGATGGCTCCAAGAGTTCAAGAAAAGGAATGGCATAGTATCAAGACGAGCCACTACCTTTACGTCCAAAAGAAATTTCTTGAACCACGACCGTCTTTCATCCGATGCTGAATTATTCGTCAGTGCAGTGCGGAAAGGTGATTATATACGAAAAGGCGCTACAATTTTCAGTTTTTTTGTAGAAATGGAAAGCTGGCGTATGGTATGTAATGTAGACCAAAGCGGCTTTTTCAAAGAGCTGCATTCTACCCGGATTCTTGCAACAAAGGGGCTGAAGAAGGTAACGAGAGTGGTACAATCAGTCGCTGCAACCACACACTCCTTTACCATCATGCCCGTGTTACACATAGAGGGACATCTGGGAGAAAAATTATTTATAGTAATGCAGGTCTGTGATTCGCCGTACTCCTTTACAAGCAAAATTTCCTTTTGAAGGAGCCACAAGGAAAATTTCCGGATAGAGGCCATTTTCAAGCAAGAAATTTGGAGGTTCGGGCCCACACGTCCCACACAATGAACAACCGTTACCGCTGGAATGGGTCCAATCGTGCCTGGCTTCGGCGAACTCAACTTCCATACTTTTGTTGGTCGACTCTTGGAGTTCGTTCAAAGACCATAATGCCATGTTGTCGCTCGTGCCAGGCAACAAGAAGGTCAAAATCATGAACATTCCACCAGGAACCACCTTCTCCATCCAACCATTGGACGTGTATTTTTCCGTCCATTCAAGGCAACGTATAAAAAATTTACTTCCTACGTAATAGCCCACGACTCAGACTTCGTTGTGCACAGTCAAGATTCCATTTTACGCCTCCTTTCCCTGATATATTTTCAATTCTGTGCACCAAGGTTCCGAAATTTCCTTCTATCCTTGGTACGCCGCAGGGTATTTGGATATGCATCCTGATCAATCTGAAAATCTGCAATACTAATTTGCGCGTGATTTGTTAGGAGAGTGTGAGAAAGAAAATTGTAACGAAATGTTTTTTATACGCTGTGCTCATTGCCACCGTCTTCTCTGTTTCAGTCATTTTGTTATCGAGCATCACATTTGCGCATAGCACAGATTTGTTCCCCTTTTTTGATTGTATGACCTGATAAAGTGTTTGGATTTTGAAAAAGAAGTCTTTTTTGATCAGTTTTTGATAGAAAAAGGACATGATTTGATGACTGAAATGGTTCTGCGCACGAAAAGAGACTTTATGTACATCAGCAAAAAGGTTGCCCTCAAAAGGACTCGAACCCAAAAGACCATCGGCTCCTCACTCTAGCACACTATCCACTAGGCCACACGCTGCTGGCGGGTCAGGCAGCGAGGCTCGCTCTTGTCGTCGATCCGAGCGAGCTTGAGGCAAAAATACCCCCATAACTTTCCATCCAAGACCGCACAGCAGAAACCAAATATAGATTTGAGTTCAGCGTACCGAGAAACCTATGTTGGTATAGATCTCGTCTTGAAAGTCCACGGACATCTGGTATCCTTCCCTTGTAAGCTTGAGGTAGTACCATTCTTTAGGCGAGGTTCAACTGAGATTTACAGTATGGAGCGAATTATCAGCCGCTCTTCATTACTGTAGGATTACGGTAGGAACTTCGAGGAGGATTTTAAGCCACCGAAAGTGACTTTTGCCTCAAAAGGAAATTCAAACAAGCCAGAAACTTTTGTACTGGCCTAAGTAGAGTCGCAGATTTTAAAAATGAAGATTGCATTTCAAAATAGTGCTTCTTTCAAGAGTTATTTCAGATTTAGGGTAACAACTGTTTTTCCAGTGATAGTCAGAAATGTGAATACCCCATCAAGAAGGCTCAAAAAACTGGTGGAAAGTTATGTAATGAAATCAGTATGCCTGAAAACTTTGCTACACTAATTTTCAGATTTTATTCCACAAAAACGATGTGTGTTGAAAGTTCATATCGTAATCTTACAGTGAAAAGCGATTGGTGATTTGCTCTATACTATAAATCTAAGTTGAACCTCGCTCTACAGAATGTTACCTCAAATTCGGCAAAAGATATGAAAGCAAGAAAGTTATTAACGATTAAACAGGGTGCCCATCTTTTTGAGACACTCTTTATAGAGCGCCTATTTTTTAATATATCTGTTTTGAGGATATTTTGAAGAAGATTTTATCACTTTCGAATATTCTAGCAAATAAATCATGTTCTTATCCAGTTTTTTCTCATAGTTGAAGTGAACGCTAAAGCAGACATGAATGGGAGAAATTCGCCTGAAAAACCCTAGAGAAACTTTCCAGTACTTGGGATTCTGTAACTAGTTCTAAAGTAGCATTGAGCCCTGACTCTCTACTTGGTCAGTGATCCAAGAAACGGGTCGACCCCATTAGAAAGTCCGTGTGCTTGTAAATGGGTCAAGCTCGCTTAGCTATAAGTAGCGCTGACACCCTTATCTTACTGATATTCATCCATGATGCGAGTCTTAGTTCTTCTGACGATAGTCTTTTGTACAGTTGTAGCGCAATATTATCCCTATGGTGGTTATCGGGGTTATGGCGGATATGGAGGATATCGAGGATATCCTCGCTATGGAGGATATTACAGGTAAATAATGAGATTTACAACGAATGAATTTTTTATCGCTGTATCATGTTAATTTGGAAATCAAGGCAAAAGATCTAGCAAAAAATTTTGCATGTTGGAATAGAAAACCTGACCACTCAAATAACACTCATAAATTACTACTCGACTGGGAATTTGAAATTTCAATTATTTCGTATTTCTCTTCAATCTGACCAACTCCTGCTAGGCTAGCCTCGGTGAGCAAGATCAAAAAAATTATTTTGATCAGTCTTAATAGTAAGGTCGTTCGTAACCAAGTGTGAGTATACAGATCGCATTTAGCTTCTCACGGCTAGCTACCAAATGACAGGGGGAAAACCTAATAATGTTCAAAAATAATTATCCTCACCTTCTTTGTAACTGTTTCGCTTCAAAAGAAAAGGAACAAAGCAAAATTTGGCATTGTGCTTGTGAGCACATTAGTCGTGGAATACAGCGCCTTTTGTGCAATGCGCATATCATTGCACAAATAATTCGACTTCTTTACTTAAGCTGAAATTATCGCACTGATTGGATCTAGCCTCACTTGAAGAATGTAATTGTTTTGAAGATGAGTAACCTTTTACAGGCGTCCATGGGGCTATGGAGGCTATGGTCGACCATACGGTTATGGAGGATACGGTGGATACCCTGGATATGGATATGGTGGATATGGAAGTAAGTTTACAGATTAGATTGACAAAACAATTGACAGTTGACAGTGATTGACATTGCGTCGTAAAATTAGAGTTAAAGATTGTTTGAAAGCATTTGAATTCTTTAGTATTAAGAACTTCCTAAGATTTTCTTAAATCAAGAAAATGCCAAATCTGAAAAAGTATGAAAACAAAGCACGTATAGAAAATTGAAGATGGAATATCTTTCTGCGGAACATCAAAATTCAACCAGACTAAATTTAATCATTATCCTTTTTCTTGCAGGAGGAGGATTCCTACCTGGTCTATTCACTGGATTGCTCTTGGGATAAATCGTTCGATGGCGGCTCTACATAGAATGTTTTGAATTTCTATAGTAATTTATTAAAATGAAGATATTTTCAATCACCGCTTAAGCAAATGTTTTGAAAATGTTTTTCTTGCTTAAAATAGTCCCAAGTGAACCATTATCGAAATGACAGTATACAGTCTCCGAGCTAAAGTCCAGTAGATTCAATATCAATATAAAATTGTGAAAAATGTGAAAAATAGGGCGGAGAGAATAAAGCTGTCAATTTGTGAAGTACATAGCTAGTAAAAAGTAAAATGAAGTGAAGGTTATGCACCGTTATGAGGTTTAAAAAATAGATGAAGCGGCGTGGTCCTGTGCGCTACGGAAGGACCCTCAAGCTTTTTGGATTGAAAATGATTACATGAAAAACAAAATTAGCACTTTCTTTTAAGGCGCATCTCATTGCATACCAAATGCAGAAAATATATAGCAATTCAAAGCAGCACTCTACGCCTCCACTGAGTCCATTAGGACCACATTATTGAGTCACGTTCGAGCTAACAATAAGGTATTTATATGAAAATGACTCTTGACAAAGAATGCGGAATAACAACTCCTCAGCAAAGTTTCCAAAAGGTATCATATGTTGGAGTAAGCTCAAAAAAAAAACACATTGAGAACCGAGAGTGTCAAAATTTGAAAACATCTTCTTTGCTTCTGTACACGAAATCACTCCAAGAAAAAAGGCAACCAAAGTTACACCAAATTTTGGTTAGTCCTCGATAATACTTAGAAATTGTTATAATCACTGATTCAAGTAATCGTCAGCTATGAAGGATGAAGCACCAGATTGATTTAAATAAGTACTGGGCTCAAACAATACTGTAGCGGTTTTCTGAAAAGTTGTTGTAAAATGGAGGTGGGCAGTAACCTTTGATTCAACTGGATATGCGGCTGGAAGGCGGAGCTTTGTGACCTAATAAGGCTACTCGCGCCCGCGACGCAGTCTGCCTCTCTCGCGCGCGTGCTCTCTGACCATTCTCTAGCCTAAGTTCACGAAGCCCCACCTTCCAGCCTCCGGTCTGATTGAATCAAAGAGTGTCTATGAAGGTTTTTGCTACTCTTACTGTAGCTCTCAAATTGATGATATCACTAAAAGGTATTTTTGAACACAGGGTAATGTTGAATAATGAGTGGGTGGCTATTGGAATCGTCCAAATCAAAACCACCAATCCAATGGACTGCCTATACGGCTTAATTGCTAAAAAGAGGAGGTTGAAATGTAAGAAAAAACATGGAGTTAAAGTGACTAGGGCAGCTGCTTATAGCTTGTAGGAAAAAAAGAAAATTCTTTGTGGGTGCCAAAAATCATCAATTACTTGTTCATTTCACTTTACTCAAAAATGTGTATTCATTTGGCAGTGATGAATTTTGCATCTGTTTCAAGCCTTGAGCTCATTCCAAGAATGATGAGATCTATGGAGTTGCGTCGCAGAGACCAGTTCTTGAAACATGGGTAAAACGCGCTTTTGAAATATTGCCAAAAATTATTTTCGACGGTGTAAATCAGCTATAAGGTTACAAATCAACAAGATAAGCTGCTCCAATCCACTCGTTAAATCACAACTCACCAAAAATTGCCCCCGACATGACCCCAGCTGGTTTGTTGCGAAGAATGTTTACTTGCGTGAACTTACCCACGCCACGTGTGTGTGTTCGCAAAAAAGAGGTGAAAGCTAAAAACCGGATGGGAAGTTGACTCGGCTCCACCCTTTGACTTGATTCATTCAACGACAAGATGATCGGCACAGATGTTGTGTTTTTTGCAGGTAAAGTTCAAGATCCTGGAAGTAAGATAATTTGTGCCGAATTTCAATGTTACTATTAATATTTTTTATGCCTAACCTTCAGTAAAAGTCTATCAATAAACGTCCTGTAGCTTATTATTGTTCCAAAATTTTTGAAAATTTAAATTAATCAATGTTAATTCTATTCAACCGGTTTTTATTAACTATGTGGATACCGATATGCCTTGAATCAATCCTTTTCAGATCGGGTTTTTCTAATGATTTCACTGTCATGTTTCTCTATTATTATATCTCTGATTTTCTTTGTTTGACTCACCCCTCAACCAAGTAATTTCCGTCAATGTAAACACGTCCATTGAAATCGAAACAAACTTTTGAGAAAACGAAATATTTTGAGAACAGCCCATGCATTTTTGGGGTAACTTGTTAGGAATACTAATTTACAAGCTAATAGTCAGTAACAAGAGAATCTACACTAAAAGAAGTAAGATCTTAGATCTTTACAGCTGCGAAAAAGCTAGTGTTTGTTGCCCTTGCCATTATTTCATTAACATTTTTAGCCCATGCCTTCGATGAATTATATTTCCGTTTTACTACCATCAACCACTAAAGCTAAGCCACTAAAGGGCAAGTAGGCCCTTGTTAATTGTTTGGGCCACTTAACTCTTCGAAATCCTTGTTTGTGGTTCGAAAGTATCACTTACAAAAATAAGCTGTAAACTGCGCACCTCAGTCGTTGGAAAACGTTTAAGAAATTGAGACCCTACAGTATTTTACTGTATTTTGAAGATGACTTGACGGTGACTACCTCATTAACTATGTGAAGCAAATTATCATTCTGAATTTGTAGAGTATAGTATTAGGTTGTAACAGAATTAATGCAGGTTTTTCACACCTCTTCTTCAAAGTGTTGGTTCAAAATAAAATGCCAACGTCTTAAGAAACTATGCATGCCTTCTGAAGCACTCTTCTTCTTGTTTCTTATGCATGCTTTAGTTTCAGAAGAACCGGGTTCGTTTCGAAATTACGTGCTTTTGAAATCAAGAGGTTAAACCATGAAATTTTTTTCTTTTACACTATTTGCTCTGAATGCACCGTGAAAAATTGCAAGCTGGCATAATGTTTGTATGTGATCTGTGCTGTAGAATGCACATTGAAGCAAATTTCTTGAAAATTCCCAGAATGAGGAATTATATTTTAAACCCAAACAACCGCTGCTATCATTCTGCGGCGTATAAAAATCCTAAATGCGAAGTAGTTGCGGAGCTTTTGCCGTGCGCAGAAAGAATGAGCACAGGACACATGACAGCAAAAAAACCGGAAGCTGTTATGTTCTTCGACGGCGAGAAAATTTAAAAAACAGCAAGAAAGCACCTTTTCGTCTTTTGAGAGAACTTGTAAAGAATGAGTGATTATTTTCTGCAATATTTTCTAGCAAAATTTTTTCCGTCAGAATCAACTTTAACGCTGCTGCACAACCGACTAGTTCTGCACAGTGAATGAAGTTTGTACCATTCTACTACAGTGTATAGTGAGTTATGGTCTCTCAAACTGAAGGTTTTTCAAAAAAAAACTTTTGACAGTCTTCGAAATATGAAATTTTTCTCAGTAAAGCTACAACGATACAGTGCGTGTTAAATTGCCAATGGTTCGCTAATTGCAGTAATTTTTTGACCATTTCTGAAAAAAGTTATAGTAATCCAAACTCAAAATTTGGAAAACCTGCATTAATTCTGTTACAACCTAATATTACAATAATGAATATAAAATACTTTAGCCTTACTCACGACAGCACTCGCACAGTTCTGCCCTTCTGGGTATACGGATCTCAACCAAGGAACACCGTGCAATAGTGATTCATTCTGCGCCAGATTTGATCCTACGTATAGATGTATGAGAGGATTCTGTTGTAAACCTTATGGAGGTGAGCTTTTATTTCATTTGTAATTTTCTTCGACAGGCAGATTTAAGACAAACTTCATGTATATTGATTTTTTAGATAATAAAAATTACCATTTTTCATAAATGACAGGTCCTTTATCCTCTCAATAAAATTGTCATTTCATTCATAAAATGCTCGCAGTTACGCAAAAGATTCTATAAATTGCCATGCAAATATTTTGTTTTACCATCTTCTTCTTTTTCCATAAGAATATCGTAACTCAGTTACTGTTCACTTAAGGATGAATAGGTAAGTAGAGATACATTTCCTGCCCTGAATCATGAAGGTTCGTACATATGACTTACTTTTACTCTTTTCAATAACAGTTGAATAGGATGATTCAGAAGCTTCGGCAAGCTATGAATAGGGAAACTTAACCCCCTCAAGTGCGTTGGCTAAGTTGCATTGTTCTATTGAGAGGCTATTCAATTCTATGACGAATCTTGACCTCACTTCCTGAGTCAGAGGTTAACCAAAGCTTTGGAGAAAGTTTTTTTTCAGTTACAACAATTCTTTTCAAACTCAGCATTCGATTTTAGTTTATGTTGCTCTCCTTTTGTGAGCCACATATTTACAAGAGCTCCAGAGCACGGTTTTCAAGCTACAGTACCCCTTTATTCTAATCACTTGATTTCAGTCTGTGGTGCAAATGAAGTTTCAATCGCAAATATGTGCTTTACGAAATCCTACATTGGCGGATCATGCTTTCATTCGGCTCAGTGCCAACCTTCTGGAGGAGAATGTCGAAACAACGTTTGTGTGGCGAACATTCAGTCTGACACCGCTTGTAAGCTTTCATTTCAGTTTTTTTGCTCATTTGTAAAATAGGACGATTGCGAGGTATACAACTGAAGAAAAAATGAGATCGGGTAACATTTGAATCATGTATCAGTAAAAGATAAACAACAGCCTATAGTGCAGGCAAGGGATCGCTCAGAGCAAATAGTGCTATTGTTAGGGAGGGGATTGGGATTGACTGGGTTAGTCAAACAAAATCTTGAGAAACACGGAATGATGTAATTTTTTGTTTGTTTTTCGTTTGTTATCTGGAATTTTCAGTATATATTGGCTGCATTCGGTGCCATCATGTCTATATTTAAGGAAAATGAATTTCATAATAACATGACGAAACGCTAAAAAATGGGAGCAGAAAGATTTTTGGAAGGGAGAGACAATGTGGCAAAGTTTAATCGCTTAACTTTCCATTTCTAGCAGCTCTCATTTCATAGAAATAAATTACGTGTGTGAAGGAAAGTGGGGGGGGGGGGAGGGGGGAGAAGACACGAGAGGCGGTATAGTGACGTGATAGCGGTTATAAACAGCGGGTTGAGAAGGTTTCATTTCATAAGCCAACCAAACCTCTACATTTTTGGGGTAGACCTTTTAGCGTCTGGGCAAAACGGCTATAGAGGAATTGTTTCTGGTGCTCTTATCCTCCCCCTATTTTATAAATGCGGCTCGAAGAGCACGAAGATGTAGAGAAAAAGGCCTCTTGCGATTTTGATTCGGACGTATTCGATTTTGATTCGGACGCCTAAGTTTGAACACAGTCTCGCTGCGGGACCTTGTTGTTATGGTAGGCGGGCAAGGAAGCTCCGCCCACAAAGTATTCATGGCGAACAAGTCAGAGCTTTTAAAGAGGTTTTCCGGCTTAGGTAAAATGGCGCGTTGCCGAGGCAAGAACTTTATTTCAATGAACGCTATTGCTATCTATGTTTTTCTCTTAACCGTCACTTCTGCCCAGATGGTGCCTCTCATATCTTTTGGAGGTACGCAGTTTATTCCTTCACACAGCAGAGAAATCACTTCTCTAGGACCCCTTCCACCTTAAAACAGTGTACAAATTCACTGCTCCTCACTGAGTTCTTTTGTATTCATTACATACAAAAAAACAAAACAAACGAGCAAAATAAGCAGAATACAAGAACATTTTGCGAAAACACAATACTCTTTTTTGCAATAATTCGGCAATCATAACGATATTTATCTTTCCTTCTTTCTCAGCCAATTTCTGGTCGATTTTCCAGAAGTTGGTATTTGTAAAAAGAATCTATCCAAAAAACTTGATTTGTATTTTCTCTTTATAAGTGCCTGTTGTGACGAGTAGTTCAACTGCTTTATCCTCGCATGACTATCCTTTGATTTAACTGGACTGGCGGCTGGGATGGCGGGGTTTCGTGACCTAAAGGCTAGAAAAAGATCAGAGAGCGCATTCGCGGGGGAGACGCAGATGCGTCGAGGGCCTTCCGGGTGCCAATCCCGTTGAATCAAAGAATACACCACAAAATGTCAAACGTAGATTTCAAAGTTTGAAGGTTTTTACACTGTGGTCCTCACTTTGGTTTAATGTTGGCTCACACGCTTCAAATTTTTGTGTGAAATTTCCTACACCAGTGAACACAATAGAGGTGTTACTGGTAACCTGAAAGTTAGTTGAGAAAATGCTACGAAGTTGCAAAGGAGGTAAGGTACTTAGAGGTGCAACAGTGCGAGGACCCAGGATTCTCTTAAAGAAAAAGCCCTGACGCTATAAAGGTTCAGAAGAACTTCAGGAGGCAGAGTAGTTCAGTTTAGTACAGAACCCAGAAGATCAAAGCACTGACATGGTAAGAGGTGGCCCCCTGACTTAATGTTGAGGGTTTGTCTGCATAAAGTACTTTCGCGTACTTGAATTGAAATGCATTCAATCCGCAGGTTAAAAAGAACGCTAAAATTCAAAAATTCTTTGTTGATATTCCAAGTGACAGCGGCGGAAATACCTGTTGTTTTTTTGCTTTTGTTAAAGTATGATTTTCAGCTTTCTGTCTCAATCCTTCTCAGCAACCAGAACGGATCAACGGAATCGTGAAGAATTGCGCGTACACACCATGTTCCCCGGGTTACAAATGTTTATTCAATCAAGCCTATGGACAATACTTTTGTTGCGGCCAAAGCGATTCAGGCTACGACTATAACTACGGTAATCGTAACACCTATGCATTACTCTACTTATTATTGCTTCTCTATATATAGCGTAGTTCGAATAACCCAAATCTAGGCAAGATCCGAATGTACCCAGGAACACTGCAGCCGTTGCAGTGTTTTGCCAAGGATCAGTGCCTATGGGTCGATACACCGAATTGTGTGTATTCGTACAGATATAGACAATATGTGTGTTGCTCGACATTCAATTGTTAGAAGCATTTTCGAATAAATATATTGACACTTAAAATTTGGTTTATTTGGATGCATCAGGAATACAGGGATCAGCAATGGGGTTAAGGGCACCGCTACACAAATTGAGGATTCTGAGGTTTTGACGCGGTATAGTAGCGGGACCTTTGACTAGATATCGCCCAACTCCAGCTACAAAAGATGAATTCCGAAGCGAGAAAATGGCAACAGAATGTAGAGCCTGCCTAGGTAGCTCCGCCCACTAATGCGGGTGATTTGGAGATAATGGGCTCTAAAGAGAGCTTTAGGGTAGGTAGAAATTTCGAAAACCTGATTATCATAATCAAGGGCGATTTATGACAACTCTAGATGTATCAGTACCCAGTTTTGGACTTCTTTCTTTTGGCCACCCACTGTGGGCGGAGCCACCTAGGCCGCTACTAGTTTCTGGAACTTTTTCTCGCTTTGGAATTCATCTTTTGCAACGGGAGCTGGGCGGCTACTTAGTCAGGTGCCCCTCTTTTACACAAAGTCAGAATTTCACCGGCTTCAACTAGGGTGAAGAGGTTGCGCGCCAATTTTCTACGTTCATGCCAACATCAGACACTATTCATGCATCTCGACATATTGCAGCATGTATCAGTTGCCCGAGCCTCTTTAGTCCTGAAGGTGAAGTGATGCGTGTGGTTTGAACATGGTTCAAAGATCGTTATATCAGTTTTACATACAATAGTCTTATCAGTTTATACAGCACAGTACGACCTTCGCAGTTGAGATCCTATTCGCTAAATTAGCGTCGCTCTCGAATAGCAATAAATAATATTCTACTGGTTAAAGCTGTAGAATTATAAACTAGGAAGCATCTATCTCACTCAAATAGCAGTAGAAAAAGTACAGCTTGTTTTGTAGTTTCGCCCTCTATGACTAGTAAGATAATGCATAAGTGCACCAAAATCTAGAAGATTCATAATTCCCAATTTGAATAAAACTTTTTGATTCTGTAATCATTAGATAGAAAAAATTCTGCACTTTCCAAGCGTACTTGAAGGAAAATATGTTATTCCCTTATCACAAGGATACAAGCTGATGAAAAAGTGCGCAATAGTTTTTGATTTTCCTTCGCTAAGATCACTAAAACGTCCTCTAGATTCTCAATTTGATCTTGCTTTTGGTTTCACGTGCTTTTCCATCTGAAAAAGAAATCCTATCGGACGTTTCTGCGAGTTCACAATTCAAATTCTTTTCCAACTTTTTTGCTTTTGAGTCTACACAAACTCTATTATTTTTGTTAAAATACAACTTTTGATAAATGTTACGAAAAATAGATAATGTGCTTTGAAGAGATCTTAAAACATTTTTGAAACTAGTCTTTCAGAAAAAAATTTCGAGGCAAGTCATGTATGACATGACTTGCCTCGAAAGTCATAAACCCTAATTTACTCAAATATTAAAAGCTTAAACTTGTTTCCATCAAATCCCACAAATGACGACTTTGGTTTTTAGGTTTCTTTCTTTTAGAGAAATTTTCCATTTTCTAAATATCTGCATCGCTATATCACTTCACTAAATTTTTTCAGTGCTTGAAAACCGGAACATTTCTATTTTTGTGCAACACACCTTTTTGATACTAAGTTTGCAGCAATAAAAGCCAGCAATAAAAACTATTCTTGTCAGCGCAATTTAATCCAAATAACGATATAATAATTTACGGATATGAATTGTTTATTACAGGCATTGAAACAAATAACAAAGAACATCTGTGGTACATAATTACACGAAGTACATGGATAACAGTTATTCTTTATTTACCCCATCCTAAAAGATTCAATACTGGTCAAATTTCACAAATTAGGAACTGTCTTATCGTTTACCCCATCCATACGGCTGATAGAAACCCGGATATCCACCACCACCCCATCCGCCCCACATCGGTCTGTAGCCACCGCCCCAACCTCCGTAACCGAGGCCATGGCGCCAGGCTCTTCGGTAAAACTTTTCATACGAAGACGAGTCGAAGCGTTTGACTGAAGAAATTTTTTGAGAATGAATTAAAACGCCAACTACGAAACACTGCAAAGAAAATTTTTTATAATCGAGAAAATAAAGCTATTCCACAGCGTTCAAAAGAGCTTTCATTCTTATGCTATGGGTGGAGGAACGAACACCTCAATTAGGCATTGCCTCCGCGGACCGCTGGTCCCCAGACGATGCACAATAGTAGGACGAAAGGACCAGCAGCCCGCGGAGGCGATGCCTAATTGAGGGTCTAGCCTCTCCTAGGGCCAGTAAAAGGTTAGAATACCTCTTCGAGATCGGCCTGCAGATCCCAAACCGAATATTGCAGCTATTAAAATTACAGCAAAAAGTAGTCGCATTTCTGCAATAATAAATGTTCGTCGGGCATTACACAACCAAAGCAAGGTCATTAGAACATGTGATACGAAGTTTATATGGATAATGGGAACAATGGAGCGTTTGAAATCATGTTCAGTCCGTTGTTGATTCTCCGATTGCTTTTATAGCAATGCGCAGATGATGTCATCAAAAATCGCTGACAATCAGCCAAAGAACTTGTTTAGGAAGCATGAGGCTACTCGTTCAAGGAGCATGGCTTTCTTCTTCTATCTTTAAAATCAAATCTGAAAGTACAGCAAGCAGAAAAAAAAAGCCGTTATTCCACATAATATTAGGTTGGACATAAGTAATGCAACTTTTTATATAACTTTTGTCTATTTGCACGTAGCGCATTCATTTTTTGGCAATATAAGGAATATGATGTAAGCTTCTAATGCACACATTTTTGCCGAATTTTACCATCTTATGTGAGGATTACGGTAGGCTCACGGTACTATGGAAAATTTTTTAGAATGCATCAGATTTTGCTGAAACTTGTCCTATAGGGCTTATTTAACATGCTGATCACAAAAATGAGATCCGTTCCGCATGAAAAGGCCTCGTTCGTGAAATCAAAAGATGAATTTCATTTTAGCGACAAATAAATGTGATATTCGTGTTTACCTCATAGGATTACCCTATAGTGCAAAGTTATAGCGAATTCTGACTTTTCGCAGCTCAGTTATCGACAAATTGCCTTCAAAACTTGACTCATTTGACTTGTTCAAATTCTCAAAGGCGTCCCACCTTAATTTGTGTTTAAATTTCATTTCTTTTTCACTGATTCCAATGTGCCAATTTCCAGCTACATGCTGCCTATAATTGCTTTTTCATATGTTTGAATCAGGTTTCGTAGGGCTTCATGTTTGCCAAAAAATCGTGAAACCTCGATTTTCAGCAGTTTTCAAAAAATGCTTAGATTTTTTGTACTATGTTATCAAAAATCAAACGGTTTGCGCAGACTTGTAGATTACATCACGATCTACATGATGCCACAAAATGAGATTGCTACATAGAATAGGAAAAAAGTTACGGGAAAAGTTGCAAAACTTATGTGCCAACCTAATACAATTCCAAAAATTGACAATCATGGATTTCACTGAAAACTCGCCTAAAAGGGTTATTCGAACTGCTGATTACGGAAATGATATTCATTTGCATGGTGGAGCCTTTTTGAGGGGTTACGGTAGGTATACGGTATGAGGTCAAAATCTTAGTTTCTGCTAAAACTTTGCGTAGGAAAATTATTCGACATGCTGATCACGAATATTATTTTTTTCGCACGAAAATATCTCCTTGTATGGTTACGATAGGTGTACGGTAGGGGGTCGAAATCTAGGTTTGGCTGAAATCCGGTCTAGAGGGATTATTTAGCACGCTGAACTTAGGTATCATATTGACTTTGTTCGGTAAAACCCCATTTCCTCGAGTTACGGTAGGTATACGGTAGATAGGTGAAAATTCCAAACTTGCAACGTTGCCTAGAGGGGTTTTCAAGCGTGCTGATAGCAAATATCAGGCTTTCTCGCTACAACAACGCTCTATTGTAGAGTTATGGCAACTTGCAGCGTTTGAGTAAGCATTTTTCCTGCTTTTCAGACCAATTAAGATCCCAAAAATCTACGAGAAGGCTTTATAAAGGAAATGAGCGCTGTATTCGCGATAAGCATATCAGATAACACCCCCTGTACAAAGTTCGAGGCAGACTACGGTTTTGACCCCTTACCATATATCCACCGTAAATTCCAGGAGAGGCTTTCGTGAGGAAAAAGTGCAGTATTTGTGATCAGCATGACGAATACCCCCCCCCCCCCTACGTAAAGTTTTAGCGAATTCTGAGATTTTGACCTCATTCTGTATGCCTATCGTAGCTCGTCAAAGAAGGCCCTACCATGCAAAATAAACATCTTTTTTATGATTAGCATTCGATTAATCCCCTTGAGCAAATTTTCAGCGAACTCCATGAGGAACAGTACCGAAACCCAAAATATAATTTCAAAATTGGAAAAAACCTAATATCTAATGACGGCTTGGGCTCACTGCTACATTGTTGCTTTTTCCCTAAGAGGAGTTTCAGCTGAATTAAACATGATGTGATTGCGTAACCATAACGGATTAGATACCAAATGGAATCACTGCTCAAACGCGAAACCACGCTGTAACCCCTCAACGCGAAAAATCCTGCTGGAATGTAACCTCGATCACGCTAAATTTTTGTTAGGAGAAAACACAACGAAGTAGGAGCTGCACCAACGTTCGAAAGATGGACCTTTAATGCACAAAAAGCAAGCTGCTAGTGGATTCATACGGCGCCGAGAAAAGCGCTGCTTGCTTCTTCGCTATTCACAAACACCGTACTATGTGAAAAGCCCAGTGACCTTTTCTATAACTGAAACACTCATTAACATGAAAATAGGCTTCTAATTCCCTTGTACTGCCGAATGTCTTACATTTCCATACTGCAGAAGCACATAATAATGAAATTCTATTCAAACTCAATCAGCAAAAGGTCTACTTCACCTATAAAAGGAGGTAAGCACACAAGGCCACAGACACAGTATGGCAGCACTTAAAAAATTCTTCATCGTCACAGCGGTATGTTGCATTTAGCCTTCTGTTCAGTAGCTTCGGTTTCACTTCGAGCGATCAAACAGTAAAGCTGCATTACTTTCTTTCATGCTATTCTTGGTCGTCTAGCTATCCATCCAGCATGTCTCAAAACGAAAATACGGGAGGATGAAAGTGTCAGATAGAATCATCTCATAAAATTTGCGTTTTAAGATGCAGTGACACTTTAAAGTCTACCATCAAGCATGATAGTGGAAGCTCATTAACTTTGCAACTGAACAATTTCGTTTACAAACAAATCAGAAATACTCTTTTATCAAGTGTAAGTTCGTTGTGTCTCCAAGTTGTATAAAGCGCTTTCATATCGCCGAGATAACAATATCTGCGAGCGCAGAACAGCAGTAATGAAAAACTAGAAAATGATTGGTAGTATGAGAAGGCAATGAAAGAATAAATTATATTGAAGATTTTTCGTTTAGTTATGGTTGTGCTCGATGTTTGCGATTTCTTCACAAACACGTTCGTGCAGTAGCGGAGAGAAGAGATTTGATAAACTCTCTGCCATGTTTGATTTCTGCGTAAATCACTTACACTTTCAGAGTGTGACAATTACCCTGACCACACAATTGATTCCACCGGTAGAGACTTAATTCTAGAGATTCACAATCAAAAAAGGTAAGTTTGCTTTCAAATATCAAAGATAACCGCTACAAAGCTTGAACCCCGAGTTATGGGCGTTTTCGGGTCAAAGGCAGTGTCCGGGAAAAAACTCGATTCTGAGATATTGTGCTTATATGGGCCTATTCGCCATGCTGAATCCGAAAATCCACATTGGAAAGCGCGAAAACGGCAAAAAAGGGCTCTAAAACAGGAGGGAAATCAGCAAATGGGCGGGACTTTCCCCGGTGCGGATTCACGTTACCGGCTTCCGGAGCGATCTTCTCGGTCCCGATTTCAAGTCATGCGTTTGCACCTGGCCTGTGGAGATCTCGGAGGGCTAGCGGAGTTAAGAATATCGCTTTCAGAAGCCGAGACCTCGAAATTCACAGTGGGGAAGACTCCGCCCACTTCTGATTTCCCTCCTGCGTTAGAGCCCTTTTTCGCCGTTTTCGCGCTCTCCAATGCGCATTTTCGGATTCGGCGTAGCGAATAGGCCCGGGTAAGCACAAAATCTCAAAATCGAGTTTTTGCCCGGACACTGCCTTTAAAAAGCAAAATCACCCAAATTTGCTCAGATGGTCGAATGTTGAGTATCAGAGCAGTTCATGCAATGGATACATTTTGTCTGATATGCTAATACTTAACTTTGCTTCATCTGAGCGCTGGAGAGATTGTAGCAATTGTTTTTACCTAGATTTTGCATTCATTTTTTGCTCCAAAGAGCGGTCATGACTCGGTGTCCAAAGGCGAGGATTTTATTCCATAAAACTGTGGACATTTCCCATTCCCATTATGGTTTAGGGCAAGCTAAATAACCAAACTGGTCGAAATCAAGCGCATATAAATTGAGATTAAGGGTAAAGCTTCCATTAATCCCAATTAATCGTGAATAGAGTTACGATAATGGTGTTTAGTGACTTTTGAGCATTTGGACAATTCAACACTTGATTGAACAAATACTCACTCATGACCCTATCAAAACAAATGCCAACATTGAGCTTTTAGGGAGGCGACAGCTAAAGGTCAATACAGAAACGGTATCAACGATTTCAACATAAGACGCGCGAAGAACATGATGGAAATGGTTTTTTTCCGAGCGTTTATTTTCTCAACATTATTTTATTTTCATTACAAATTTTTAGATGTACGACTGCAATTTGGAGAAGGATGCACATGATATTGCAGTAAAGTGCAATGACGCAGAAACTCCGCAAACGTCACTTACTACCCAGGGCGAAAATTTCTTGAAAATTGACAAAGTGTACTCAGAAATAGGAACGGCATCAAGCGCTATGTACATAGTAAGTTTGCAGTGATAGACCTATAATTCGGAAATTTTTGAAGAAGAAAGCGTGACGTCAGCCACGCTTTAATACTTTTTTCACAAGGCCCATTTAAATTTCTTGATTAAAAATTGTTCTTATTAATTAAGGTATTAGATCGTTGCGAAAGTAGCTTCGCTTTTTTTTATAAACGAGCTTTTGCTTACGACTGTAACTGAAAGGGAAATTGGACTATCAAATAAAATTTTATTGAAAAGAATTATGGCAAGCTATGAAAAAAGAAAAAATGTTGTGTTGATTGGTTAAAGGTTTGCTCTATCCATCCGTTACTTGGACTCTTTCGGAAAGTTGACATGAAAATTTCGAAAGATTATGAAACTAGAACATCCTAGAAAGCATGGAGATTTTGTTGATTTTCCGAGAACTCATTGACAGTGCTGCAAAGTTTGTAGCGATTAGAAAGAGAATGGAATGCTGCATCGAGTGCTATTAATATTCGGTTCATCAAAGCTTTAGCTCTCCACAAGCAAACACCACGGAAACCGTTCTTCACTCACGGCTTCATTATGTAAGCTAAGCGTATGATGTTATAGGCAGGAACCAAGTGGTTCGAAGAAATTACGAAAAATGGAATCAACCAAAATATAGACTTCACTCAATTTTTCGCTAATAAGAAGCCTACTGTATACCATTGGTCACAAGTACGTGAAGAAAATTTTGCACTAGAACTTCTTCCGCTTTTTACGCTTCTACTAAACGATTTCTTCTTTCTCAGATGGTTTGGGCGAAGACGTATAAAATTGGCTGCGAGATAGCGGACTGTGAAGATTTGATGAATAAGGAGTACACCATCGTAGTGTGTCGTTATAGCCCCAAGTATGGACAGCATTCAGCAAATACTTATGCAGTTCACATGTAGCAATGTTCCAATTCAGAGGAAATGTCGTGGGAAACAAAGTATACCAACCCGGCAAGATACCGGATTGCGAATATGGAACATCCGCAGGATATTCTTCTCTTTGTGCATATCCTCCTTTCTCATAAATCATACGAATAAAACTTGTGCATTATGTTCTTGTTCAAGTCTGTCACCTTAGAAGGATTGCGACGGGTCTGTTTTAGATCTGCAGGACATGCTCCGAAAATCTTTTGTGCTTCTGGGGTCGCACCTGTCATGTCAGTCGCTGTGCATGCTTTCGCGACATTCAAAATCTCCAACCACAGAATCTTTCTGCTGCTAGAGTTTGTGACGTCAGCGAGAGGAGCTGAAACAGATAAGTCGAGTCGTCTTGTATCGCAGTAGGTGCATTGCACAAACCAATGGGAATTAGGCAGAAAAACAAAAACAAGTAAGCGTGAAGGGAAAAATAATGTTTAAAAACAGTCGGTTTCGGTTTTAATAACGTATAAGAGATAAAATACAAAATACTACAAAAAGGATTTTTTTCTAGAAGATCATTTTTTCAGAAACCACGTAATAAGCGGTTTGTAACCTCCTTCCTACTTAAAGCAATCCACGTTTGATGAGTGCTCCTCATTTTATGATTATGGTGGCGGATGAGGTGGTGGTTTTCAGGATGGGGAATGATGCAAGTCAGCGCCTCAGCAATTCAAAATGCACATAGATCCAACAAATTTCAAAGAAAATGGTAAAACATTGATTTGATGAAGATTTACCAAGCATAAGAGAACGAAATTTGTTTTCAACTGTGAGAGTGCAGCGTACAAGCGCTTATTGTCGTTGAACAAACGTTTATAGTGCGGTGTTCTTCTGTTCTAATTTGTGCGTATAAACGGCAGTAGCTCGAATAAAACGGATGATATGTTATCGTTGTGATCCCTTTTAATTTTGTAGGGAGCAGGTCGCAGGTCCTGTGGTGTGACATAGGAAAAAAATTACAAGAAAATTTACAAGGAAAGCCACCTAACTTAGTTCGGCCTTTTGGCAAGGGCCATAAATGGCCTGAATCAGCTTCAAACGGTGATTCCAAATACGCTATTCCTAGCTGCCACGCACCATTCTGAATCGAGTTATGGGCTTTTTCCTGCTCAAAATTGGCATGCTCATCGGCTCACGGGCATCACGTCATCAACATTTAGGTGCTGATACACCTCGTTAAGTTTTTTTAGTGAGAAAAGGTTGAATTTGTACTACTTCGATCACAGCACCTTTTTGTTGCAGAATTTTATCTACAGGCAGTCTTCTCATGTTCAGTAATATGCCAAATTTGCGTAGAAAAAGTCCATAACTCGCTTCGGAATGGTGCATGGCAGCTAAAAATAGCATATTTGGAATCAGCGTTTGAAGCTGATTTAGAAAATATATGCCTTTTACCAAACCGAGCTAAGTTAGGTAGCTTTCCTTATTAGAAAAAAACCAAGTTTGCATTTTGTCGAACAATAAATCTTCAGTCTGATTGCTTTGCTACAAGTTTTGCGCCGCTTATTTGACTCTAAACTATAGGTTGGCTCAAAGTTTACGTACATTCACGACTGAACTTGCTACTTCTCAAAACCTAATGCATGTACATTCTATAAGATATGCACTTCTTTTGCCTGCAGCTGATATCTAAGCAAATGGGTGGATCCTAAGACCAATGAGACTAGACTAATTAGAATCTTCAAAAATCAAAAATTATTTTGATTATTTCGGTACGCCACTGGTATGTGAGTATGTTTGCACTATAAATTAGAGCATATGGGGGTTTCGTAACGTTTGCAGAAGTTGAAGATCTAGGTTAGGTCAAAATCCTGCAAAAATTTTTGAATGGATTTTTACAGAAAACCCTGATAATGCTTGTGCTTGCCATAATTTTGTGAAGATTGCTTTCTTCTGTCCAACGGTATGCAGCATGCCCAGATCAGTGCTTACATGGAAACAAAACTTCTTCTCAATGCAATGTCCGAGAACTTTCGAGTTAACCCAATAATACCACGAAGCATTCTACGGGGACAGTAGATACTTGAAGCCGATTGCACAACTTGAGGTGACATTCTTCATGTAAAGGTTGAGTTTTGAAGATGCATTCTTTGTTTATACAGTGCTGGCGAAAAGTTTGCAGCCCGCTCTAAAACTTTGCTATGTCTTATCTTTTTCGCATGAAACGAAGCTAGATTTTAATAATACAAGCAAAACGCACTGCTCAACGCTATGACAAAAGATATTGTAGTTTTCTGCACATGAAAGGATGCTTTGTTGAAAATGGCGAAAACGGCAGAATTGAAGTTGGTCAAAACCTGCACAATCTCTGCTAAGCTTCCTTGAATCACCTGTTACATTCTAGTATCTGGGCTACAGATGCCACTTAAACTTTAAGATATGCATTGCAACCGACGTTCATCACACATTTCAAAAAAGGAGACATACGGAGCAAACTCGTTTGAGCTTGTATAACCGCAAAATTTGGATAAGTCATAAGGTTGCCAAGAAGTAATTGGCAGATTCATGCTCATATGAAAATGTTGTACCATCTGGAGCTTTAGTGGCTGCGAATGTGACAGAGAAAGCATTTTTCGGCATACTTTAAAATCTACCCCCTTCTCAACTTGAATCCGGAGCAATTTTCGGCTCGAAAACCGGGCTCAGTGGCTCACAGAGTATCCAAAATTGATATTATCAGGTTGGCACATTAGCTTTGCAACTTATTTCGTAACTTTCTCTTTTTAGCTATGGCACATTCATTCCTGGCTATAATACAGATAAAGTAGTAGGCTACAAATATGCGCAAAGAGTTTGATTTTTAGTAGCGATGTAGAGAAAATTTTCGCATTTGTGAAACTTGCTCAAGTTTGGAATAAGGGTCGAAAAACCGACGATACAGCCGTTCGCACAAAGAAAGGGTACTGGTGAACGTGGCCATTTGAAATGCTATGTAAACCATAAGATACACCTCAAAACGCTGATTCTAAATCTGTGCTCGATATCTGCAAAACGATCTTTTAAAGGAAGTTATGAACTTTTTTTCGTAAAAAATTTGCGTGCTTTCGGGATCACCAAATTTGTTTCTAGGTTACCGTTTGAAGCCATTGAAGAAATCTTAAGAGGAATACTGTTGTATCATATCTGTCTAAACATATTTAGCATTTGAAAAGGGAAGAAATTGAAATTTTTTATTGATGATTAGCTAGCTTACCCGGCTCTGCCCGGCGTCAAACTATAAAGGTCCTATCTCTATCCCTGTACAACCTTCCCCTGTGCCCACCAACATGCCAATTTCCGCTGTGTTAGTGATCAGCATGCTCATTTTGTCTGTGCAATTCTCAGCCCCGTAGCTCAAACAATGCAAAAATCGATAAAATCGATATCGATCGATGACGAAAAAAAGCCCGCGACACCTGCCCCGCCCCGAAGTGCATGCGTGCCAAGTTCGGTCCGGATCGGTTCAGAGATAAAAATTTTTATTCGGAACATACGAACAGATACACAGACACACAGACACACAGACACATAGACATACAAACAGACATTCAGCTTTATATATAAGATTGTCACCCTCCACATAGCGCAAATTACTTATGAAAAAATAATCATAACTCTATAGGTTATCGTTTCGCAGATATGAAAAACAGTATTCGAAACAGCTTTGAAAGCGCCTTTTTTACAGACCATTACGAATTGCCACGGTCATCAAGTGTTGATGATTTCTGTATCATCAACCATTGAACTCCATATTCTATATCGCCTACGGAATACCCGTAGGCCAAATAGTGAGCTACTTACTCTCGAGTATCTACTTACTAGAGTGAGTGGTACCTGTGCGCCAGGAGTGTAGCCAATCGGCGGCATCTTCTTTCAAGCACCAACACGTATACGTGTACATTGTACCCGTGCAAGCCCCGCCTTATATCAATGTACAGGGTGTCCGTAAAGTATGTATGCACTGTTTGATCGTTAATATCTCCGTTCCCAGGGGGTCTTTTGCCGAGCTTTAAGCACCATACTGTAGAGCTGGCTTCAATTTAGATTTACAATATAAAGCGAATCAGCGATTACTCACTGTTACTGTAGGATTACGGTAGAAACTTGAAACATATGGTGTCAATGTGGAAAAAGCTGTCGTTTCAAAAATTTTCAAAAAAAATGTGAAAACTTGTGTGATAGGGTTTTTATAGACGCTGAGTTCAATACTCAACTATTCACAAGATTGCGAAGCTTTTTAAACGTGTCAACGCACTTTTTAGGAACATTGAAAAAATGGCCGCTACCTCTTACCTGGCATAACTCTTCAATGAAGCATCATAATAAGTTGGGAACTTCACAATTAGAATCAGCAACTCTAATTAGCCTAGTGTAAAAGTTTTCAGGCTGTTTTGTTTCCTTTCTGAGGCAAAATATGGCCTTTCATGGCTCAAAACCCTCTTTGAAGTTCCTACCGTAATCCTACAGTAATGAGAGGAGACCGGCGATTCGCTCCATACTGTAGATCTAAGTTGAAGCCAGCTCTACAGTATGGTGGTTAAAGCTCGGCAAAAGACCCTCTGGAAATGGAGATATTAACGATCAAACAGTGCATACATACTTTACGGACACCCTATATACAGGGTGTCCCAAAAAAATGTGAACACTGTTTGATCGTTAATAACTCCCTTGCTTATATGTCTTTCGCCGAGCTTGAGGCATCATTCTATAGAGCGAGGTCTAACTTAGATCTGTAGTATAGAGCGAATCACCAATCTCTCTTCATTACTGTAGGATTACGGTAAGAATTTTGACAAAGATTTTAAACCGTTGAAACATATTCTGCCTCGGAACAAAACTAAACAAGCCAAAAACTTTTATACATGGGTAATGGAAGCCGCTGAGTTCAAATATGAAATTTCCACTTCACTGTGATGCTTCTTTCCAAGGTTATCCCAGGTAAACCTAAATGACCGAATTTCCAGCATTTGTCAAAAATGTGATTACACCTTCAAAAAAGCTAAAAACACTCGTAAAAAGTTGTGTTATGGAATCAGCGTGCGCAAAAACCCTAGTACACGATTTTTCAGATTTTTTGGAAAAAATTTCGTCAAATGGCATATTTCATAATAGATCCACATGCCAGAAGTTCATACCGTAATCCTACAGTAATGAAGAGCGATCGGTGATTCACTCCACACCACAAATCTAAGTTGAACCTCGCTCTAGAGAATGGTGCCCCAAGCTCGGCGAAAGACATGAAAGCAACGGAGTTATTGAGGATCAAACAGTGTTCACATTTTTTTGGGACACCCTATATAAGAAGCCTTCGAATATATTAGAGTTATCTCCCCTGTTAACACCGGGACATCTCGACAGATCGCTCTCAACTAATTTACGTCAATGTGAATAAATATTCCACACAACTTCGTCCACTTTACTTCACTTGGTACACACCAAACCAAGTATCCTTCCCTTGTCAGCCAATCAAACACATCAAGGAGAAACTGTGCCAAGATATCAAGTAGAGGAGTCTCTAATGTATATAGTCTTAGCTTAATACGTTTGCTTCAGACTAAGAACGGCTCTATTTTTGGTTTTCCGACCCTTGAAGCCTCGAATTTGATCAGTCTTCAAAAAAGGCGTAAATTTTCTCTACTTCGCTACCAAAAATCAAACTATTTGCGAACAATTATAGCCCACAACCCTCCTCTACAAGAAATAAATGCGTTATGGTCAGAAAGAGAGAAGTTACGAAATAAGTTGCAAAACTTGTGTGCCAACCTGATAAAACCCTGCTTTGCAAGACCAGCACTGGTTTGAAGTTGGCAGACCTTCACTGGAGATATGGGCCGTTACTGCCAGGAAGAAGTTCGAGAGATTCTTACATCTAGGTGACGTTCAATTTGCTAAGGACTAAGGTATACCTCCCGCGACTCCGCGAAATCGCTACATTCACGCTACCTGGGGATTTGCCAAGTTTTTGGAGAAACCATGCTCGGAGCCTCAGATGCCCGGACGCTTCGATTACTTTGTAGTAGCAAACGCAGCAAGTCTGACCCAAGCAAATGCGTTTATGACCGTCATGAATAGTCGTTGCAGAGCCAGGGCCCGGCACAAGGTGGGCAAACGGGGTTTTCCAAAACGAATTCGTACTGGCCACACTTCGCCTGAAAGCGCTCAAAAGCGGCTCAAATTCCTCAAATTCCTCCTCAGCTGTATCAAGATAAAAAAACAGGAGGAAAAATAAGCAAGAAAAATGATGAAGGAATGAGAAAATATCAAAGTAACGCAGTCATAGGAATGACAGACGCCGTTCCAGCGCGTATCGATTGACTGGGGCGCGCTTTCCATCTTAGAAAACTAGGCTGATGCGATTTTTGGCTCTAACAAGGACAAAAGGGAGAGTTTTGGAACCAAAATTTTACCATGTAGTAAACTTTAGGTGTACAACAGATTTATGTAAAAATTTTGAAAAAATTATGTGAATTGAAAGTTTTGCCCACCTCAGGTGAGCCTTAGGTGGGCAATTGCCCATCTAATTTGGAAAAAAGTTGGGCACGCTTTTCATTCACATGTTTTCATTTTTCATACATTGTTACTTAGTCCTACTGCGCGTATACACACTAAGTCTCGCACGATTTCGTTTTTTTTTGCGCTGCAAACGAGCCATTTTTCCATTTTCTTAATAGGGGGGAAGTTTTCAGAAAAAAAAAGCTTGCCCCAAGCTTCAGTCACATAATTTTTCAATGAAACTTCTAAGTTGCAGGCCTGTGTTCATAAGTTGAGCTTGCAAGCCTGTGTTCATGTATCTACTAAGTTCCATACCGTACGGTCATCTGTGCGCTGCAAACGAGCCATTTGAATTTATATCTTCATTTACATGTTTTGCAAAATTTTTGGAAAAAATGCTTATTACTCCTCCCATTCACATAAGTTTTTCATAATATTCCATTCTTCGTTTCTACTAACCACTCTTCGTTTGCTTACATGATTTGGTGCTATATCGTCACGCCTGCATTGAGAACTGATCATGTAAGCATGCTGTGCAACGGCATCGCTTATGCGACGTCGCGCACGCGACAATTAGAGGGAGCGCGGCGTAGCGCGCGCTAACTCTGCTGTGCGTTGAGGCTTATGAGAACTACTTCTCAATAGTTGTATGAGGTAATAAGCATGATTAGACCTTCTTTTGCTTGCACTTGAAATCTTCTTCCGGGGCTCCGCCCCGGACCCTGCAAAAACGATTTTCCCTTGCTTTTTCCACCAAAAAGATTTCCAGCTTGTCATTTGCCCACCTCGTGCCGGGCCCTGTGCAGAGCCGGATAGCGCAATGATTGAAATCGCTTGACAAGGGAATGGTCAGAAGTTGAAGTGGTCAATCCAAACAAGCTGCATACTGTTTGATGCAGCATAGAACGCTGATTTCAAACCTATCCTCCATATCATTAGTCGCCATTTTTGCCCTTTTATCTCATTTCTAGATATGGGCCATATAAAGTGACTCAGTTGCATGTTTTGATTTAACACTGAGCCGAGATTGCCTCTGTACGGCCAAGTTTGTCCTTTATAAGCATGATTTCTTGGCAAAATAATGGCCTTTAACGGTTTATAGTTTCATCCACAAAAGTGTTAGGCAGATAAGAAAGAAAAATTTAAAATCAGCGTTTTATGCCATCTGATAATGTGCATCTTGCTTGAATTGGCCACTTCGATTTTCTAATCATTCCCTTGTGAGTAGAATCTGTGAAATATAGCCTACTCAAAGGTGGCAATTAAATGAGTCTGCCTATCCTATATGGGGAACATCACTTTTTAAAAGGCTCTTATATTATACGCTTTTCAAAATAATAATCTCTCGTATATTCTACGAGGACTGCTTCCTTGCCACGTGTCACGAAAAAAATTGATACGTTTTGGGTTCATTTTGATATATTTTTCTCGAAATCATTTCCGGTGAGATACAGGAGAATTTGTAATGATTCAAAGATGTTTAACTCTGTTTTAATAAGCGAAAAACAATTATGAATACTTTAGAGCATCTTGCTATTTTCAGCAGCGATTCGAAAATGTATTTCTCTTCAAACCCTTTTCGCCATGCAAATTTAGCCGAAAAGACTATATATAAATGATAGCTTGAAGTACTTTGCTGCTGCTTACTTCTCCTCTTAAATTACGGAATACTAGCGCACTTTTCTATCCTGAGCAAATCTAATGTGTTCATCGATGATAGTATGTCATTATAATTATGACAGTGCTCACTTCGAAACTGTTCCACTGAAATAAGGTCAAAATTAACTAAAAAAGCAGATTGGTCTTTCATCTCTAGCTCAGATAACCGCCGGGGGCAGGCGGCCATGCGAATTTTGTGCAAGCGCGCACCGGAAAAATAGTTCGTTGATTTTTTGCGGCCCGCTTGCACAAATTTGGAAGAAAGTTGGCAAAATTAAAGACAACAATCGCGGTTTCTTTATGGATTAGCTGCGGCGCAGTGGCCGCATTCTCGCGGACTTTCCGCGAGTATATGCAAAAATTTCGGGGGCCGCACGGTCCTTTGTGGAGGACCGCGCAATCCCCAGGTACTTTCCGCTGAGAGAAAGTACCTCAAACTTGAGTAATTAAACCAACGGTGACACCTCTGCCACACAGAGTCTTACCTGCGCTCGACGTACGCCCGAAAATACCTAAAAAGAGTCCGAGCGCTTGCTGAAAGTTTGGCCAGCGCTCGCTGGAAGATATTATTTGACGAGCGCTCGCAGAAAATTCTGTATTGCTGCCCCCTGGCAGAACGCGGAAGTACCGCCCGCTGAAGGTTTGGCCCCAAAATTCTGCTGACCGCCTGCAGAAAAGCGCGAGTTTGCGGACCGCCTGCCCCCGGCGATTATCTGAGAGGTAGGGTAACACAACTCTTGGTAAAACCTTTTAATCTTGTAGATGACATGTCAAATTTTTTTAAAACGTGGCAGAAGGTCGACACTTCTTCCTGTGAAGCTGGGACAAGGTATGGTACAAGAATAGAGACAATATCTTTCTTCGAAAAAAATGTGTTCGGATAACGGGAAAGGACCGAAAATTTTGTGAATTCTCCAAGTTTTGCTCTCGCCTTGTTCTCATGAATGTACTCTTTCTGAGATAAAAAAAAACTTCTCATCCCAGCAAATTGGAAGTTGCTCAGAGATGCAGATTTTAAAGAAAGTTATAGAACTTTAAAACAGAGAATTTACAATTTGACAGAACTTTTTGACCGTCTAGTGCTGTAAACGTCTACTGAACTTTATTCCACCATCAGAATGCAGGTTAAATGAACCTTAATTATTATATTAGGTCGTTCCGAAAGTAATGTCGTTTTTTTTCAAACGAAGACCACATTTCACGGAATCAAGGTTTTCAGAAGATCTTGAGAGCGTTCGATGCAGCATTTTACGCTCTTTCTAGTGATTGTAATTACGTTGCGAAATATTCAATGAGCTCTCCAGAAATTACAAAAATCTACGACTCATGCTTTTTGCCATGGTTAGGGTCGGCTATTTTTCTATATTTTTGTACCTCTCCTCCGAAGAAGTACAAGTGACTGATAGATAGAGCAAACCCTATAGGGCACAGAGTAATTTTTTCTTTTCCTTAGCTTGCTTCTTTGAGTTTCTGGAGTCAATTTTTAAATGCCGTCAAATTTCATATTTGGTCAACTCAAACCTCACAGAACAAGAACCGGCAATCAGCTAGGGTGTCATTCGACGCAGCTTTTTCTCCTCTTTCTATCAGTGCTTATATGTTTTCGATTTATCGAGTTTCGCGAAATAAAATTATCATAATTCAGGTTTTTCAAGGCGTCCCAGGCTGTACCCGAAATTTTCCAAAGTTGCTAATCTGAAGCGGTGAATGCTCATTTGGTTTGTAAAATTAGTGTCAAACCATAATCCACCTTTGCAGGATTCAAAATCCGAAGATTTATTGGTGTTTGATGCATTTGTGTCCACGAAGAGCCTGCTGAAACTCGGTGGTTCCATCAAAAAATCAATACAAAAATTATGACGAGCTCTGGAAAGTAGAAAAAAGTTGTGTTGTTTCCTGTAGGGTTTGCTCTATCCATCCATTACTTGGACTCTTTCCGGGGGCTGTCATGAAAATCTAGAAAAATTGTGATACATGGCCTTCTTAAAAAGCGGGTCGCAGATTTTGGTAATTTTCCAAAAGCTCAGTGACTATGATACAATGAATCTGGAACCATTCGAAAGAGAATGAAATGCTGCGTCGAAGGCTTCCAAGATCTCTTAGAAATCTTCGTTCCATCAAATGTGGCGACCGTTTGAAAAAAGCGACATTACTTTCGGAACGACCTAATATTTTACAGCAAAATGGTAAATATTAGGTTGTCCCGAAAGTTTTGTCCGTTTTTTTCATTGCTTACTAAAACCCATAGAACAACAATCCATGGACGACTTGGGTACCTCTTGACTCAGATTTTTATTCTCTTTCTTACAGCTATACTTATTGTCTAATCTACCCTGTTTTCGCAAAGTTATCGCCACGGATTTTTGAGCAGCTCATCAGTAACGTCAGATCTTTACTGAATTTTAAAAATCTTTATCGTGGTGTTTTCAAAGAGAGCTGGTAGCTGTTAGGTAGAGCAAATCTTTGGCTACATTATACCCAGTTTAGATTACATGAGCCACGTTTACCAAGTCCGTTTACCAATAACTATTTATCCAATGAAAACCGTGGCTTTTTGATTAGGTTCATCACGTAAAAATACCAAAAATTCCAAAACCTGCTTTTTGAAAGCAAATTAAACTTGGTTATGCTACATAAATAATGTTCAATAAAAATCATATTTCAATTCGCGGGAACTTCAAAAGCTTTCTTATATTTGCTGCAGTTGTGTGTTTCATGACTTAGCCAAAAATCGAGACCTCAAAGGAAATAATTTTTTAACACCAAAGACAGCAGATCAAAAAAATCTAAACAATTTACCTCGTAGTCCGCGAATTGCCCTATTTGACGCACACTTAAACCTTTCCCAAACTTTGGAATGAAAATTCTAAAAATTAGCCTAACTTGGAGCAGATAAAATTGACGGGTGGGGAATTTTGGTAACTATCAAAAGAAATATACAAGATTTTGGTTTGAAAATATATCCATAAAAAGAGAAGGAAAAGCTGCATCGAATGAATGCTGGAACTCATTCAGGTTTTTATTGCGCGTGGTTTTATAGTGGTTTGAAAAAACGGACAAAACTTTCGGGACAACCTAATATTAGGTTGAACCGAAAGTTCTGTCGTGTCATTTTCAAAAATTTGTAACTTTGCGCTTTTCCAACGGATTTGCTTGCATGTAATTTTATTGGAGAGGTTAGGTCTTCCGCTATCAAACGCTGTTTTGTGGAGCTTCTGTTTCGCACTGGGTGCAGAGATAAAAATGGAAAACTAAGACCATGTAAACTTTGACCATTTTTAGTTAAGTCACCAAAAATCTGGAATGCTGCAGAAAAATCTCAAATCGTCAGTACATATGTTTTTTGTCCTACTCTTTGCAATTGCGAAAAGTCTGTGCTGTTTGCACGTCTTTGTGAGAAGTTTACGAATATCGAGTTCACTATGGAAAAGGCCAAAATTATTAGGTTGTCCCATAAGTCTTTTCATTTTTGAATTTTCGCTATAATAAGTCACACACTTTTTACTCTAAATAGACATCAGGATACCATTCGATAGAGCAAAGCAAGCTCTATAAGATGGCGTTTACGCTTTCGCAGAAGCTTTAGTCTATCTCGGGTTTTAATTCAAAATCTAGAAAGTTTCAGATGGCCAAAAAACCGAAAAAATTTTATATTTTCCTTCAAAAAAATCCTACAAACCTCAAACTTGCTCACATATATACATTTCACATCAGACATTCATATGTGCTGTTGCTGCATTTTTTATCACCTAGAAATCAGAAAACCGAAAATTTTCATGTTCTTACCAAAGTGATGCTGTGCTGTTCTTACACAAGCAGTTGCATAGTAGAAGCCCTCAGAAGTATTGCAGTAGATTTTTGGCTCTCTATATGCTCTAGTTCACGACAAATATCAAATTTAGTTTTCTTCACTTGGGTTTTTCACGCTTAAATCAACATTTCTCGGAAACCAGAGCTTATATAGAGCTAAAAAATTATAGTTGTACTTCTAAGGGCTTGTAGTATACAACTGTCTGTGTAAGAACAGCACAGCATCACTTTGGTAAAAACAGGAAAATTTTCGGTTTCTTGATTTCTAGCCGATAAAAAAATGCAGCAACAGCACATATGAATGTCTTATGTGGAATGTATACACGTGAGAGAGTTTGAGCTTTGTAGGATTTTTTTTTTGAATGAAGATATAAAATTTTTTCGGTTTTCTGGCCATCCGAAACTTTTTAGATTTTGGTTTATAGCTCGAGATAGACCAAAGCTTGTGCGAAAGCGTAAACGCCACCTTATAGAGCTTGCTTTGCTCTATAGAATGGTATCCTGATGCCAATTTAGAGTAAGAAGTGTGTGACCATAGCGAAAATTCAAAAATGAAAAGACTTATGGGACAACCTAATAATTATTTTGCCAATTTTCACGAAAATCATAACTTCTTACAGAGACGTCCAAACAGCACAAACTCTTCGTTGCAAAGAGTAGGCCAAAAACATATGTACTGACGATTTCAGATTTTTCTGCAGCATTCCAGATTTTTGTGACCTAACTTGAAATGGTCAAAGTTTACATAGTCTTAGTTTTCCATTTTTATCTCTGCACTCAGTGTAAAACAGAACTCCGCAAGCAGGATTTGAAAGCAAAAGAATTATTCTTTCTTTTAAAATTACAGGCAAGTTGCAAATCCGTTGAAACAGCGCAAGGTTACAAATTTAAATGAAACGACAGAACTTTCGGTTCAACCTAATCTGAACTCCAAAAAAGAACGCGGTATAATTTTCCGCATTTTATTAGATCTAAGCAATCGAAAATCAAAAATATCGAATGAATGGATATCGACTGTATTGCTTCCGAATTGCGAGAGTCGAATTTCGAGTAAATATGTTAATGATTCATCGAAAATTCAGAGCAACCACATCTGAAACTTGCTGACATACGGGGCTAAAGCCGATTCATTCATAATCGGCCCCTCACTTATTCTCTGTACCAAGTTTCAGCCCGTGGCTCAAAGTTTTGGAAAGTTGATATAGCTGGTTAATCGGCAACTAATCCGCACATCAGCAAAACGTCATATTTCACTTTCCATTATTAGCGATTCAAAGAGAGAGCAGCCGATGCAAATTTTTATGTCCGCCTAGAAAACTCTTCTTCAGATCGTCAGAAAGTGATTGATGTACATAAGGACAGCATGATTTATCCCTTTACAAAACCAATGATATAAAAGCAAAAAATTGATCTTTTTTCTATATCACTGGGAAACTCCTCTCAAGTATTGTTGGAATGCTAGGAATGCGAATCCTAATACAGTTCAAAGCTGTCAACGGCTTCAGAAAAATGCATTATCGAGTTTTGCAGAAAAAAGACGCAGTCGAAGGCGAGCTTGATAGCTCAGCAGTTGGCTCTCCACCATACTCAAATATCATGACCTAAGATACAGCGCTACACTTTTGCATAATATACTGCACCAGCATGTAGGTCCACCATGCACAAGGAACCGGTTCGAAAAGCGGGTCGTTCAAAATTTGCGCGTCAAGCGGGTCCACGCGGCATTTGGCAAGCAAAACTAAATCGCTAATTCAACTTTTCCAAAGTCATTATTTGCCTAACAAGTAGATTTGCGCCCCATGGATTCTAGCCCAAAAGTGCTCAAAAAGTTTGTTTTTCTGCGAAAGCGCCAAAAAAGTGGTGGTCGCGGAGCGAGTCGATTTGGTAAGGCTCTACCTTAAAATTTTGAAAGGTTTTTTGCGAGGTCAAAGTGTAGCTCAAGTGAATATTATCCTTATGACGACTACCAAGCCAAAATATTCAATATCCATTCAAATTCGCAATTTTTTCACGGCTAGAAATTAAAAAAAGGAATGGATGAAATGGCAAACTCCGCCCTAGACGTCCTGATGAAAGATTCTGAGTTTCTCCCACGCGTGACCGTGTGCCTCGGACATACATAAGTACGATCACGTATTTGTACCCTTTGTAAGTGCCCAAGTTTTCGAAAAAATATCTGAATGGGGAAATGGGGAAAAATGTAGAAAATTATGGGACAGCCTAATAAATATTATTCGAATACGAATTTGAAAAAAAAGATTGAATGTCGAATAAATTTCGAATAATTCGAATAAATTAATCGCAACTCAGCTGTTTGATTATCAGTATTTCGAAAGTTAGTCGAAACCTCCTTTTCTGAGTATTCTATCCGAATTTTATTCGCAATCTCCTTTTTTGATTATTCAGTTTCGAACTTTATTCGATATCCCGTTCTTACCACATAGCCAAATTTAATGGTAAACATAATATTGCATAAAAAAACACATAGAAGTTATGAACAGTTGTATGCTGATTTTAGTAATTTTCTCGAAAAATAAATACTAGTGGCCCATAATCAAGACCAAGTGGGCTGAGATTTGCGTTAGCTACCAAGACTTGCTTTGAAACTGCAGAGTGACATAGAAAAGCTCTTACAGGAACCGCGGTCATCTTTTGAATTTCGAAGGGCTATTAGGATGGTAGAATAAAGTGTTTGAAATAAAGAATTGTATGTTTTCTTCATTGAATGTTGACTTTCACCTGTTCTCATTGCTGCTTCAAAGTGAGGAGTGAAATCAAATTAACAATGGCACAGATAGCGAGCTGCTAGTGGATACATACGGCGCCGAGAAAAGCGCTGCTTGCATCTTCGCTATTCACAAACACCGTACTATGTGAAAAGCCCAGCGACCTTTTCTATAACTGAAACACTCATTAACATGAAAATAGGCTTCTAATTCCCTAGTACTGCCGAATGTCTTACATTTCCATACTGCAGAAGCACATAATAATAAAATTCTATTCAAACTCAATCAGCAAAAGGTCTACTTCACCTATAAAAGGAGGTAAGCACACAAGGCCACAGACACAGTATGGCAGCACTTAAAAAATTCTTCATCGTCACAGCGGTATGTTGCATTTAGCCTTCTGTTCAGTAGCTTCGGTTTCACTTCGAGCGATCAAACAGTAAAGCTGCATTACCTTCTCATATGCTATTTGATCGAATCACCCATCCACCATGTCTCAAAATGAGAATACGGGAGGATGAAAGTGTCAAATAGAATCATCTCCTCAAATTTGCGTTTTGGGATGCAATGACGCTTTAGAGCCTACCATTAAACCTAGCGTGAAAGTTCATTAACTTTGCAACTGAACAATTTCGTTTACAAACGAATAAGAAATAATCTTTTATGAAGTGTAAAGTCGTTGTCTCCATGTTGTATAAAGCGCTTTCATAGCGCCGAGATAACAATATTTACGAGCGCAGAACAGCAGTAATGAAAAACTAGAAAATGAATGGTAGTATGAGAAGGCACTGAAAGAATGAATCTTATTGAAGATTTTTCGTTTAGCTATGGTTGTGCTCGATGTTTGCGATTTCTTCACAAACACGTTCGTGCAGTAGCGGAGAGAAGAGATTTGATAAACTCTTTGCCATGTTTGATTTCTGCGTAAACCACTTACACTTTCAGAGTGTGACAATTACCCTAATCACACAATTGATTCCACCGGTAGAGACCTGATTCTAGAAATTCACAATCAAAAAAGGTAAGTTTGCTTTTAAGTATCAAAGATAACCGCCACAAAGCGGAACATTTGGCAGTTGCGGCGCTTCTCAAGAGAAATAATTATCGCATATGAAAATTATTTTGTGCTAACTGGTTTTTTTTGCAAAAAAGCTTACAAGGGAAGGGTGCAGTCGAAGTGGCCTTTTCAGATAAGACCCACACTGGTTTGGAGAGTATTGCACAGTGATTCCAAATCTGCCTTCATTATCTGCCAATCGCCTTTGAACCCCGAGTTATGGGCGTTTTCGGGTCAAAAATTGAACGCCGAACTGAAGCAAAATCGCCCAAATTTGCTCAAATGGTGGGGTGTCGAGTATCAGAGCAGTTCATGCAATGGATACATTTTGTCTAATATGCTAATACTTAACTTTGCTTCATCTGAGCGCTGGAAAGATTGTAGCAATTGCTTTTAAATTTTGCATTCATTTTTCGCTCCAAAAAACGGTCATAATTCGGTGTCCAAAGGCGAGGATTTTATTCCATAAAGCTGCGGACATTTCCCATTCTTATCATGGTTTAGCGCAAGCTAAATAACCCAAACTTGTCGAAATCAAGCGCATATAAATTGAGATTAAGGGTAAAGCTTCCATTAATCCCAATTATTCGTGAATAGAGTTACGATAATGGTGTTTAGTGACTTTTGAGCATTTGAACAATTCAACACTTGATTGAACAAATACTCACTCATGACCCAATCAAAACAAATGCCAACATTGAGCTTTTAGGGAGGCGACAGCTAAAGGTCAATACAGAAACGGTGTCAACGATTTCAAAATAAGAAACGCGAAGAACATGATGGAAATGGTTTTTCTTTCCGAGCGTTCATTTTCTCAACAGCATTATTTTCATTACGAATTTTTAGAAGTACGACTGCGAATTGGAGAAGGCTGCACATGATATTGCAGTACAGTGCAATAACGCAGAAACCCCCCAAACGTCACTTACCACCGAAGGCGAAAATTTCTTGAAAATTGACAAAGTGTACTCAGAAATAGGAACGGCATCAAACGTTATGTACACAGTAAGTTTGCAGTGATGGACCTATAATCCGGAAATTTTAGAAGAAGAAAGCGTAACGTCAGCCACGCTCAAATACTTTTTTTACAAGGCCCATTTGAATTTCTTGATTAAAAATTGTTCTCGTTAATTAAGGTATTAGATCGTTGCGAAAGTAGCTTCGCTTCTTTAAAAACGAGCTTTTGTTCACGACGGAGTTGACCGAAAGGGAATTTGGACTATCAAATAAAATTTCATTGAAAAGAATTATGGCTAGCTATGAAAAAAGAAAAAATGTTGTGTTGATTCTTTTAGTGTTTGCTCTATCCATCCGTTACTTGGACTCTTTCGGAAAGTTGACATGAAAATTTCGAAAGATTATGAAACTAGAACATCCTAGAAAGCATGGAGATTTTGTTGATTTTCCGAGAACTCGTTGACAGTGCTGCAAAGTTTGTAGCGATTAGAAAGAGAATGGAATGCTGCATCGAGTGCTATTGATATTCGGTTCATCAAAGCTTTAGCTCTCCACTGGCAAACACCACGGAGACCGCTCTCCAATCACGGCTTCATTATGTAAGCTAAGCCTATGGTGTTTTAGGCAGGAACCAAGTGGTTCGAAGAAATTACGAATAATGGGATCAATCAAAATATAGACTTCACTCAATTTTTCGCTAATAAGAAGCCTACTGTATACCATTGGTCACAAGTACGTAAAGAAAATTCTGCACTAGAACTTCTTCCGCTTTTTACGCTTCTACTAAACGATTTCTTCTTTCTCAGATGGTTTGGGCGAAGACGTATAAAATTGGCTGCGAGATAGCGGACTGTGAAGATTTGATGAATAGGGTGTACACCATCGTAGTGTGTCGTTATAGCCCCAAGTATGGACAGCATTTAGCAAATGCTTATGCAGTTTACATGTAGCAATGTTCCAATTCAGAGGAAATGTCGTGGGAAACAAAGTATACCAACCCGGCAAGATACTGGATTGCGAATATGGAACATCCGCAGGATATCCTTTCCTTTGTGCATATCCTCCTTTCTCATAAAATTAAGCGAATAAAACTTGTGCATTATGTTCTTGTCACATCGGAAGGAGTACGAGGAGTTCTTTGAGTAAACCTGCAGGACATGCTCCGAAGATCTCTGCTTCAGGAGTCACACCTGTAATGTCAGTCGCTACGCACGCCTCGCGCGATACAAATTCGGCTTTCTATATGAATTGGATACCAATTTGGAGAGCATCAGACGATGATTTCAAAGCTGTCTTTTTTATTTGGCGAGCGCCTCTAGGCGCTGAGTTTCCAGACATAAAAACACTTCGTCTAATATACTCCTACTCAACACTTCTACTTAGCGAGTGAAAGACCATAACCCTCGAATTTACGGATTTTTCTTTTGTTATTCGTTCCAAAAAAAACTCATAGCTCAGTGTCTGAAAGAGCTTGGCAAAAAACACAGTTTTGGAATTAGCCTCTGTCTTTAGATTGATATTATCTCATTTCGAAAGCCGATTTTGACTTTAGGTACTTTCCTAGTAAGACACTGTATGCTTCATTGATTTGATTGAAAGAGTCGCTCCAGATTGAATGTTGTTTTTCGTTACTGATTTGGTGAGCTCTAAGCCTTAACCGTGATATTGATCAGATCAAATTTTTCGATTTGTTTCCAAACCTTTCCAAGAAGATTAGTCACCACATGAAAAACATTGAAACTGTGCCGGTCACGGCCTGCTGTGATTTGCAATGATTTCGCAATTCACCATCTGCTCGTCTTCAAACGTGATCAAACAGTCCGGCAAAATCATTGACAAAGAAATGCAGGACACGTTCCGCAAACCGCTTAAAATGCTTCTAGAATTAGGGGCTAAACGAACGAAGGATAAGGTGAGTCTAGTCTGAGCTGTGGTACATTTCTGAAATCATTTCTTATTCATAACCAGTATGCTGATAACTTTTTGGCACAGATCGAAGTTAATTGGATAACTTTTCCATAGTCACAATTGCCGCATCACTGATTGTCACTGTTGCTGGAGGTCTCAGTTGATGTGCAGTTGCCATGACTTCCTGAAGCATAATTTATTTGAAGTAAAGCTGTTGACTTCAACATTTAGGAGGAGAAAAAGCGTTACTATTGCTCATAACATTTTGCAGTGCTTCATAATCATACTCTGGTAAAGCTTTTGTAGTCTCCTTGCGTTTTGTAGTCCTTCACAAGATGGCTGGGAAATGTGAATTCATCCATTCCCATTCACGTATTGGATCGGTCCGAAAGTTCGTTCCGTTTTAAGACCCATGCTCAAACCACTTAAAATAAAGATAAACAAACTTCAAGCAATGTTCTACGCAGAATTTGTTTCTCTCTTTAACAGTCAGGTAGTTCGTTTGAATAATTCAGGATCTCCAACCCATGGTTTTTACATCCTGAGTTTGGCTATTTTTTTAAATTTCCATCTTCAACTTTTGGACTAGCACTGATAACGTTTAGATAGAATAAGGAAAATGCGGTATAGTAAACTTTGACCTTTTCAACTAGCTTTTCAGTATTTCTTGAAAAGAAATTTTTTTGCAAAAGCCTTCACCTTTGCGAAATCTCGAAATACACAACCGCTTCAAACACTGATAAATCTTCAGAATTTGAAGCTTCTAAAGACAGCTTATAACTGTGTTTATACAAGCAAGCAACTGAACGTTTATTGATTTGAAATAATGGATTCCCAGTTTTCTGAGCGCAGCCTGGGACG
Source organism: Cylicocyclus nassatus (assembly GCA_958299035.1). Classification (NCBI taxonomy): domain Eukaryota; kingdom Metazoa; phylum Nematoda; class Chromadorea; order Rhabditida; family Strongylidae; genus Cylicocyclus; species Cylicocyclus nassatus. The sequence goes on from CATQJL010000001.1 coordinate 21,749,389, forward strand.
AGCCTGGAAACAACAATTGGAACAATTTCATCCTCAATCATGCAAATCAGTGGCCGTATTCATCAACGAACAACCCAGTGGGTTCCGAAACCCATTTAGTGGTTTTGATGAATATCGATTCTACATCGATATTCATCAAAAGCACTAAACTGGGTTCCGGAACCCACTGGGTTTTCGTTAATGAATAGGGCCACAGGAAGGAGAGGTCTGTTAGAAAGAGGAGAAAAAGCTAATCGAATGACACCCGGTTGTTCGCAGTTTATTGTTTTGTGAGCATTGGGATGTCAAAATATCCAAATCGATAACAGCAGAAGAAATTCTTTAAAATTTTGAGAAGCCAGCCAAAAAATGCATTTTGTTCATTTTATCCAACTGCTATCCAACTATCGAAGCTTGTCCAAAAATTGAAATGAGTTTAAAATAGCCAAACTCAGGACGGGTAAAATCCAAGCGTTGAAGATTCTGACGATTATTCGAGCGGGCATCAAAGGAATGTGAACAAAAGCAAAACTGTTACAAAGGGGAAGAAATTCTGCATCGAACGTTCTATAAACTTTCGTCTACCTTTATCCTAAGTGGTTTGAGCATGGGTCTGAGAAACTGCGCGAACTTTCGGGCACTTATTATATTATCAAGACTGAGGCAAGAAAGGTAAAGGGGCAAAGTTTACAAAAGCGATCTTAACTCGAGCGATTGGTTCGAGTCAAAAGTTTATCAAAATTAGCAAATGCTTGCCATTCTTCATTCCTCCCAGAACTGGTAGTCGATATCAAGATATTCTAACCCTATACTGATCAAAGCATTACTTTCTTTTGTCACTATCTATAAAGTGCGCAATTTACATTGGGTTTTGATATTTCATGGTTCAAATAGCACGAGATATTTCTTCGTAAATTATAACTCTTTTATTGCATTTTATCAACACTTTTATAATGACTTTCGCACAATGAGTCGAAACTCACACAAAAACTTCTTAGAACGTTTTACTCGCACTTTTGGCCGCGTATGATTCAGATAGCATGCCGCATTTTGATCCTTTGAAAGCAAAAAGAATGCAAGAAAGTAGGTCTGTTTCAAACGGGGAAAGATCTTCTCCAAATAAACCAGGTGTTTGTTGACGCACGAGAACAACGGGAAGGATATATTACAATTTTAATGTATCCTTCCCATTGTTCTCGCTATTCCATAACCACTGATTAGGCAAACCAGCTAAAATTTTCGCTCTTACATACGCTTTCACTCATATGTACAGCTTGTGAGCACGATATTTTTAGGAGGGAAACACTTTCAATGGCCGTGGCCATTTAATACGAGATGCAATCGGCTAAAGCATTTTTGAATTCGAATTCCAAATCTGTAGATTCTTATATGTGACAAGCTCTTTTAAAAAGGTTATGAGGGCCTAAAAATTCTGTTTCTGAGCTCCTTGAGTTCGAGGCTGGCGGGGTGCAGTGGAGTTGTAATGATTAGCTTGCTCGAATTAGAGGCAAGAGATCAGTGGTTCAAATAGTGAAGAGCAAAAATTTTTGCATTCTAAGTGTAAGTTAGATACGCACGAAATTGTCTGCAGACTTTCACATCAATGTTTTGGCATATCTGACCAAAAATGATAACTTTATAGCACAGCTGCATCTTAAAAGCCTCTCCATCGGGTTTAAACCACTTCACCTCTAATGCCAGCGCGCTAAACACTACATCACTGTACCAGAGTGCGCGAAAACGGAATTTCCAGGCTTTCATAACTCCTCTTAGAAAAGCGATCCGCAGAAATCGATTGCAGATTTGACAGCGCTAAAAAGCTGTAGCCACCATGCATCTCATATCAAAAAGGTCACGGCCATCAAAAGTATTGGGTTGTTGAAGATAATGTCCGTTTTGCATTCCACTTTCGAAGGCTTTAACTTCGTTCAGTCTTCATAATTTCAAATGCAGTCAAGACCATCAGAAATAGTAAATCTTTTGCAATTTAGAGCGTATCTGCACATACTGATATCATAAACGGGAAAAAAACTATGCGTCAAAAAAAACTGAAAGTTTTCCTTTTGAGAACCTCGTCTTTGAGAACTTACAACTACCTTCAAGTTTTGCTCTTATGGCTGGCAATCAGCTTATTTTGTAGCTGCAGGCCAATAGTTTACGGGTGTATAGAAAAGACTCCAACGAGGAAGTTCTGCGAAAAAAAAAAGATAAAAATTCAGAAATGTCCACTTTTTTGGGCCTATTTGTTGTAGGCTTGTAAGTGCCAAATTTGGAATTCTTCGCGCACTGAATGGCCAAGTTTCTCCGCAAATGTTGTAGTCATGGTGTGCTAACCTCAAGCTTACCGAAGTGGGCAAAGCTTTGGCGTTTCCCATAATTATGAGAAGTTTTTGAGTCATAGAATGCCAGCAGCAAGTACTGGAGGCGTCAATTTCTCAGTCCAGATATTTACAAAAATCTAAGTAAGCATGCAGTAGATAAACAATCTTTATCCAATAGAATTGCTATGTTTTCAAAAAAAAATTCGTTTATTTGCTCCTGAATTGTGGCCAAGAAAGTGACAGCTATGAGATTTCGATTTTGAGTGCGGATGTGCAAAATGCTGGTGAAGTTCTTATAGACGGGGTAAAAAATTAATTTCACCACCATTAGAAAGTACATGAAGAGAGCTTTCCGATGATATGAAGAATCTATATCGAATAAGAAGTTTGAAGGAAAAAGTTGTTTACATTACAGGCCTGGATAAACGGACATTATTTTTGCAATAGCCTAATACTTTCCTCGTTGGAAAACCCATAAATCCGTGCTCACTCACTCCATGCAGGAAGAAACTTCTCATTTTTTCAGAGCGCGTCAAGAGATCAATGGCGCTTGCTTATTTGCCTTGCGCAATTAGGCGAACCCCAAAAATGTTTGAGGGGTACTGAGAGAGCGAAGCAATCTACAGAAGACCGTTTATGCTTTCGTGCCAGGTTTTATTCATGTTTACTCATACCTCACTCAAGTGAAATTCAAAATTTGACAAGATATTTGAAACCAGTATTGATTCTTCGTCTGAAATCTTGCTACAAATCTCGCACTCGCACAAAGTAAGTTTACTTATACAATTGCGGCATTTCCTTTGCTTCAAAAAAATCTTTCTGTTTTTCCAGAGCAAAGCTGTGCCGACTTTACATGTGAAAGTCTTTATGAAATCAAAATTAGCAGTCGTTTCTCAGTTTTTCTGCTACCGGTATCTCTTGAAAGACAGCTCTTATAAGAAGTTGGAGGCTCAGCATTGCTTTGGCAAGGCATGAAAATTTTCGTTGTTCAAGTTTCTAATCAAAAATAAATAAATACAGCAGCTGTATGTATGAATGTCACATCGATAGTATGGATATGTGCGAATAAAATTTCCGTTAGGCATTTTTTTACTTTTACGGATTTTCTTGTGCATTTGATAGAAATCTTTTTGATCTTAACCTGGCGCGAAAGCATAAACGCCAGATTCTTAGCTTGCTTTGCTTTACTGAACAGTATTCCGCATGCATTCTTGAGGGTGGCTTGGTAAAGGTGCCGTTGCAAGTAAAAGGCGAAATTTTTCACAATTTGCATGTGAAACTCTTTACAATACTGAATGTTGTTTGCGTAAATCTACAATGTATCGTAGATTCGTTGGCCGTACGGACTGTTCAACCGCTGCGGACCACGCGCGGCGCGGTTAAAATGTTGCGAGAGCATGATTTTAACAATGGCGAGTTGGTACTGGAGCAAGCTTTCTACCTCGCGGCGCGTGCTCCGCGGTTATGTCCAGTCCGTACAGTCAACGAATCGACGATACAATGTTACGTTTTCACGTTAATAATTGCGATTCGAAGGCCTGCACTCCAGCAAGATGTGAGCCACACTTAATTTTTATACGGAGTGAACTCTCCACGTCATCTTTTCAGTGTAAGCAAGACTAAAAGTTAAATATATCAGGTTGACAGGAAATTAGTGCAGTTTTTAGAGTTGCACCGTCAAATCAACCATTCTTTTGGTGCCCCTCCTTTCGACCAGTCGCATAATAGCTAAAAGGGGTGCCTCATAGTTTTTAAAATGTTTTGCTTTACTTCAGCTTTTTCCGTTCACATCTTCAAAGCATCCATAATGGCAGCGTCCCACCAGACTGGGGGTACCCTTTAGTATTAATGTAATAGTAGACTCCCTAATTGAGCGACGACAGAAGTCTGCATCGCGAAAGGGGGTCTACGAAGTCTACAAATCGCCCTTTAAGTGGCCCGAATCTTACGGTAGGCTCGGACGAGTGCGGGATGCACGCAAGGCAGAGACGCAGAGTCGTTGCGGGACCCTGCGCTAATGAATGTGTGCGCTATACGCACTCTGGCCTTGCGAATCGATATTGCTGTGTGGGCGGCGTCCGGGCCTACCGTAAGTTCAGGCCATTTTCGGAGCAAATTTTAGGCTTGGTAGACTGCCTCTTTCGCTCCGAACTTCAGTCATCGCTTAGGTAGAGGGTCTACTTTAACATCTCCACAAAACCCGGCACCCATGTTTTTGCCCGGACACTGCCTATAAGGGAGACCTCAAATGTAAGCTAATTCTTCATCCACTACTCTAAGTTAGCTTAATTCGGCAGTAGAAGGTATACTCATGGCAGCAAATGGTACAGCAAACGTGAGGCGCTTGATAAACCTATTATGTAACACGCTCATTTCTTCTAACGACCTCTGAAGCAGAGATATTGAGATCTACGCATGTTCAGTTGGCGGTACCATTCAAAGGACGTTATTTTTAAATAAATGCGACTGTAAAATCTTTTCTCTGTGCATTGAGAATAAGGCCGAAGTTGTCAGTAACTATTATACATGTAGCGAATTTCCGACCTTTATTAATGATGATCAATTAAAATTTAGAACTTTTGAAAACCGTAGCCTCTCAGAAATAGGCTAAAAATTGGAGAATTTTTGTTTCCTACAATTTTTTGCTTGACAGAAAATTCCTGAAAAGTTTCAGGCGGCTTTTCATGTGTGGTACTGGCTTGTAGCAACAAGGAGTAGAAGTATCCCGCTGTTGGTTGATTTTTAGAAAAAAGTACGATTCGCCAAAAATGGCGTTGTTTTTTCAAAAATTTCCGCAGTCCTACTGAGAAGTTGCCTGATAAGTAGCGGCGATCACGGCCGCTCATCTTTACGATGTGACGACTTTGAAAATTGTGTGGAACCCTAATAGGGCTTCCTTGAATGCCCGAAACCAACAAAGACTGTTTCGGTTGAGTTGAGTTTTCTGGTCTAAGGCTCTGTGAATTTGATAAAAACTCTCTCGAAATCCCCAGTAATGCCATCATTTTTCTACTCGTTTTCACTCAACATCGTCTCTGCTTCATCCGGACTCATGATGTTCTTGGAAGTTAGAAGGTGAACATATTTCAAAATCCATGTGTAGCGTAGTTCTCCAAGAGCGTGGCTTTGTGATGCTTTATTAGATCAAATTGGATATGATGTTTACTATACACAATTTATTTTAACATCACAGAATTTTGCACTCAAAACTTGTAAGGCTGGAATTGCCAGTCATCACTGAGCACCAATATTGGCAGTCTTTCCAGATACCTGCTTTTTGCCGATAACCTCCTAATCAGCCATTTTTTTTGCTAGTTGCTTAAACAAAACTTACATTTTGAATAATTTAACGTCGTATTAAATGTCAGATCTAAATGCTGCTGCATAACGAAGGTATTATGTAGAGGTTTTATTAGCCGTAGAGCGCGTGAGACTAGGGTTTACAACAGTGAAGATACGCGCCCGTCGCTCCACTGCCGCTCAACTAACACTGCTTCTGCGCCTTTGTCCTGCAGTAGCCTTTGATTTTACGCAAAACATTTTTCGAAATGGGTTTTCAGCGACGGGCTTCTACCATTGGCTTACTTAATTTCCTCACTATTCAACAGAACATTAGTTACATGCTAAAAGTAATATAGTCGCAGTGACCAGCCTTTTAACTTTGAGGGCCAAACGGTTGCAAATCTACATAGTTTTCCGCTACTTCAGAACTTATTTTGGTTTTGAACGACGAACTTCTTGATCAAATCACTTTTTTTCATTCAATAAAATAAAATTTTCTTATTGAAATACATCACTTCTCAACTGGGTTTTACTTTCATAGGCCACAATTAATAAACACGTTGATTTGGAATGTTTCTACAGTTGCATTTACCACGTTTATAGCCCTCAAAAAGGGCCGTTGGGTCAAAGATGTTTGCTTTAAAGGCCATTGGGTCAGGGTTTGAAAAAGAAGCTTTTTTCCCTAAACCGTAAGGAGTGTTGACGGATTGAATGACGATGAAAAAGATGATGGCCTTCTGATGTCCATAGCAGGTGGCGGAGGGCGAGTGACATGTTTTTACTTGTAAAAATCCAATATTTCAAAACGTCCTGAAAATTCCAACTTTATGGAAATATTTTTCAGAGCAAGGCTGCCAACACGCCTCCTTTTTCCAAAATAATTCATGGTTTATAGGCAAGCTGTTATAAAGTGGAAAACATCCTGAAATTTTTCAAAATCGCTGAAACAGCCAATATTTGAGGATGTGACAAAGCTTGTTTAAGCGCAGCGACCACGACTTTTATGCTCAAAAATGCTTTTTATGACAACTATTAAAGACTAAGACGAGCAAAAGGCGTAGGCAAGATAAGACTATCACGAAGAAAATTCCAAAAACGCTTGATGAATTGCCTAAATTGTTTATCGAAGGCTAGATTTGCAAAGCTTACTTCGGAACCGCACCGCGGTTTCCTGCTAATTGATCATTTTCAAATTCAGCTAATCTTCATATATTAGATCAAATGGAGCAGTAGTAAATTTCGAAATAATAAACAAAACGAATGTATCGTATGAAATAATCTGACACTTGCGCTGCTGCATTTAGAGTCTGGGAAGGCTATAAAGTAATTTTTTATACCTCCAGTACATTTTTTTCATTCCAAAAATTGTTCACTTCTTCTCAGAAAAGCTTTGTAGATAGGGAAAATAAAATTTCAGAGGAAGACTGTGCAGGTAAAAGGTGTAATCTAGAGCAGCTAAGATTCAGATGTATTTTTCATCTATACATTCTTCAATCGGAGCATTTTACTCAAAATACGTATAAAGAAATTCCTCATTTTGGAAGTACTTTTGCTGCTTGTTATTGAAATCTTCTATATAAGATGTGATTTTTCAAAATTTTCTCTTAAAACGGCCTATCTTGGAATGGCGCTGTATGCTGAGAGTTCACATTGTAATCCTACAGTTGTGAGGAGAGAGTGGAGATTCACTTTGTGCTGCAAAACTAAGTGGAAGCAAACACCTTAGATTGGTACTCAAAGAACTGCGAAAGACTTTAATAGCTGGCTTTCCAAAATTTTTAAAATTATACTCCTAATGCTATCTTCACTTTTGGTCTTCAAAAACTCGCAGAACATCAAACGAAGCACAATTAAGATGTCATTCGATGCAGCTTTTATTTCACTTCCTGAGAGGCCCTTTTCCTTCCCAACTCGTGGAGCATTTGGCGATAAAATTATCGTAATGCCTAAATTTGAATCCGCCTCATGCCGTACCCTTGAATGCGAAATTTGGTATTTTAAAGCGGGAAACACTTTAATGCTTTGTAAAGTTAGCGTATTATCATAATTAATCTTTGCAAGTTTCAAATTCCAAATTTGTTAGTGTTTGGACTTGTGTATTTTGCGACTTCGCAAAAGTGAAGACTTTTGGACAAGTTACTCTAAAAATACCAAGAACTTGATTGGAGATGCGAAAGAATTGCATTGCATTGCATTTTGTTCACGCTATCCAACTGCTATCAAAGCTTTTCCAAATACTCAAAATGAAGATTTTGAAAAAATGCCAAGTTTGGGCATGGTAAAAATCATGGGTTTGAAATTTCAGCAATTATCTTAGAAACCACCAAAGCAATGGTCCCAAAACATGACTGTTGGAAAGAGGAAGAAAAGCCGCGTTTGACGATGCTTGAAGCATTTGTCTGCCTTTACTCCAAGTGTTTTTATGACAGGATGAAGAAACGGAAATAGCTTTTGGACCGATCTAATACATATATGCATTTGCATGTAGGTATGGCTGTTCATCACCTTCTAGTGAGTAAAAGCAAAACAGGCCCACAACTACATTATCATTCTAATGTGTCTCCCTGGATGATACAAAGCTTTTAGTATAGAATTTCTTTCAGCATAAGTTCTTCTTGTTAGAATACATCTCAATCTACTATCTTATTATAGTACACTATTGATGCTTTTGTGAAAAATATCATGGCTTATAAAGGACGTAAAGAATCAGTTGTTCCCACTAGCCAACGTTTTTTCTTAAGTTTTTTTTGAACACATTGACTCAAAGACGTGTAACTGAGTATCTTACAGGAAAATATTGTAAACCAGAATGCTGGTCATTATGAGTTGAGCTACAATAAACCTGTTTACGTTGTAATACCAGTTTTGTAATAGTTATAACGCTATCTCAATTATCTATCTACATCAACCCAGATTGAGCGTAGATTTTTTGTGCAGTGATGTAAATCTTCACCAATGTGGGATTTGTTACGCAATAGAATTCAATTACATATTTGTTTTGCGTAGTGGTAGCGTTTTGGTTAGCACATAGCAATGCATTATACATAACTCACTCTTTTCAATTAGAATGCAATGACATGTCTCGCTCATTAATTCATTATTACCTCTTACCTTATATACAAAGCTGAACATCTGTCCGTATGTTTTTTCTGTATGTATCGTCGATTCGCTGGTCGCACGGATTGCTCAAACGCTGCGGACCACGAGCGGCGTGGCTGAATTGTTGCGGAGTACGACTTGTACAAATTTGTGCTGGGCAAACGTTTTATCTCGCGGCGCGTGTTCCACAGTGATATTCAGTCCGTGGGGTCAATGAATCAAGTATATGTACTGTTTCGAATAGAAATTTATATATCTAAACCGACGCGGACCAAAATTTGCACACATGCTTTTCGGGGCGGGACGGGTGCCATAGGCTGCTTTCGTCATCATCGATATCGATTTTATCGACTTTTGTTTCAAGCTACGGGACCGGTAGTTGGCTTAGGGGAGTGATCGAGCGTGCTGATTATGAATTATGTTTTTTGAACTGTATATTACTTCTATAGATTTTATCGATCTTCTTGCAAAGTTTGACCTACCGGGTGGGGATCGGCACAGGGGGCTAAGTATGCTGGTTAATCGAGTAGGGAATTGGCATGTAGAAATGTGCACAGGGAAAGGTTGTATAGGGATAGGGATGGGACCTTTATACAGTGTGCCGGGTGGAACCGAGTAAGTCAGCCAGTTCTCAATGATTTTATTTCAGGCTTAACACGTTGACGACAGTGCCGCGCAATGGTGCGCGGCAGGCAGTCTGTCCCTGTGGACGACGCCGCGCAATGGTGCGCGGCGGCCTTAATTTCAATATTACTGTCCAATCCTCTCAGTTTTTGTTCATATAATCAACATAGGCTCAGATATACTTCATGTGTTAGCTCCGCCCCTTTTGGCAAACTCCGCCCACTCCTATGCCCCCCACAGGAGCCATTTTTGTTCATAAAAAGCATGGATGAGGCCATAAATGAACGCAAAGACCTCAAACAACTTTCAGCCAGGCCCCGCACACCTTCAGGCAAGCTCCGCCCCCTGAGTGGCAAGCCTCGCCCACTTTTCAAAAGTGCCGGAATTTGCACGAACTCATTGATTTTGGGCAATTTCCAGCATTTTTGAAAAGTGGGCGGGGCTTGCCAAAAGTGGGCGGAGCCGCCCCGCCCACCTGCCTTTTTGTATCTCACGCATAGATGCATGCATACATACATGGAGCCAACTGTGAAAGTGCCGGGAAACGGTTCGTCCACAGGGACAGACCTTTGAAAAATGGCTCGTCGTCAACGTGTTAAACAAATATTCTTGCTTGTTTATAAAACTTGGTAATCGATCTAATCGAAGACCTAAATGATTGTGTATCACAAAGAAAAGAGATCTGAGGCCGTATTCATCATTGAAAGTTTTATCACCCATTATCAGCAGACATAAAAGTTCCTTGAGATGTTTCCCAAGATTAATTTTACCCTAAGAAATTACTTCAAGGTATTTGGTATTGAATGAAGAATACTCGTAATTTGCATTTACCATGAGGTAAATTTTTGATACAACTTCTGTTCACTAGCTGATGGCAAGGTAGAATGTTGCTTATAGAAATCTATGGACTTCCAGAAACTGATTTTTTGCATGGAATAGCAGTGGCACAGCTTGAGTCACTGTAGCAAATATGCGAATTAGGTTGAGATTACTGAGAGTTATAGGGGTGAAAAAATTTACAAGGGAATGGGCTGCAGTCGAAGTGGCCAAACTAAACAAGCTACAGGGCTTTACAACCTGAGTGTCACAGCCGCCCCGCTCGGCCGCCACGCTTAGGTCCGCGCAGCGTTTGTGGCGCTGGCTGCGCGTCGACTGAAGCTTGGCAAAAGCGCGGGCAATACGCCGCAAACGCCGCGCGCGGCCTAAGCGAGGCGGCCGCGTTGGAGGAGCCGCGCAAGCGGAGGCTGTGACTCTTATGTTGAAAAGCCCTGTACTTACCATTCGGTGCAGCGTACAACGCTAATTTCGAATCTGTATTCCATATATGCTTAACGCCTTTTTGGACGAAGTTATGAGCAGCCTTATTGCGAAAAAACCGCACATAAAATGTGATATCGAGCAGATTGTTGCAACTTTAACCCACCTTTGGGTATGATATAAAGTAACCTAGCTGCATGTTTTGGCCCAGCATTGAGCCGAACATGGCTATGTAAGACCAAATTTGAGCTTTGCACGCACGATTTTTTAGCAAATTACGGCTCATAATTCGCCCACACAGGCGTTAGGCAGATATAAAGTACAGATTTGAAGTCAAAGTTTTATGCTGCGTACAATGATATACAGCTTGTTTGGATTGGCCACATGATTGGCCAAATCCATTTCTGATCATACCCCTTGTTAGAACAAATCTTTTATTCATACGCTTACGAACTTTGTAGATGTTAATATAACGCCATTAGATTAAATTTCATTTTAAGTCGGAAATAGTCATGCGCAAGAGTAACCTCTTTCTCAGCATTTTGAGCATAGTAGCAATATTGTCATCGAAAGTCGAAATTGCTTGACAAAGCTACTTCCTTTTCAATTTTCAGATTCATGAAAAGTACCGGATGTGACGTTTACTGCCACTTTTATCCCTTAATCCCAAATTCTTACCTAATTGTTCCGAACTTCACTGGATGATTTCACCAAAATGTTTGTATCTTTTGAGTATACTTCTTCCGCCCTTCAACATAAAGGAATAGTTAGAAGTTGAATGCAGAATATGGATGGAAAGTGTTACTAGGCGAACAGAAAAATTTCATCATTTCAACTACTTGATTATGGTTTTTTCGCCACGCATGCATTAGGATTTAAAGGGCTTATAGCTTCACGTAAAAAGTATTTCTTAAACCCCAACTTTTTTATAGCAGTCTGTACATGCTTTGGCTCCACAAACTTTACCAGTCTTTAAAAAATTGTTCTGTGGAAAGAAATCAAAACGAGGCAAGAACGATTATACAAATTTCGCGTCCTCTAAGAGCAGCAAATTACTTAAAAAATTCCTATCGAAATTCTTTTAAAACAATATGCAAAAATCATGCAGATTTTACATGAGTTGGCTTCAAAACAAGATAATTTAAAAAACATGGAAATTCTCATTTGGACTACGCGTCATAATTGTACAAGAAGAATTCTTAAGCTTGATTGTTTGGAAGAATATCGCGCATTTGAAATCAAATTTAGCTAAAAACAATCAACTTCTTAGATAAAACCCTCCGAGTTTAACAGTTCAACTACATAGACAGCGCAGTCTCAAAATCATTGACTTCAACACTTTGGATTTTTGTTTTAACACTGTCTTTGTGCAAATATCATGCTTATACAAAAAAAATAATTTACTGAAAGTACATTATGTCATGCTTCTGATGTACGTCAGTCCTTATCACACTAACACAGGTATGTCACCTTAAGGGAAAAATTTGTTGATTAGGAAATAGTGCCTTAAGATAAATTGCACATCGAGGTACGACTTAAGTAACCATACTGCAGCAGGGTTTATTTTATTAGGGTGATTCAAAAGTAATGGGTCACCTGGAGAATAAATGAATTTTTTCAAAAGAAAACTTAATTGAAATCCAACTTTTGGCAGATGTTAGTACGTAGCAAAACGTTTCGATGGGGGTCTGTAGGTGGCACTGTCGCATGGCGTTACTTTTATAAGCGTTTAAAATCGAAGCCCATCACTTCACCTAAATTTTAACTTTGAACAGCACCGCCGCAGTAAAATAAGTGAGCCTATCAACGATTTCTGCGCAGCAAATTGTGAGAGAACTGTCCCCAAATTCAAGTTAGCCTGGCGGCCCGCTTTTCACGCTCTACACATACTAAGGCGAATTACATCGACTCCCATTTTCGGAAGACTGTGGGCCACAACATGTTTTTTTAGCCTGAAAATCTACGCCAAACATTACACATTTCGAAAAAAGGTCTTTTTTATGCAGAATTGTGGAGAATTATGTACCTCAAAGTAGTCATTGGAAAGAGCTTGAAAAGCTATGTATGTCATATGTATGTCATATGTCTAGGAAGTTTGGGGTACAGCAGCAAAAACTCTGATGGCGTTCATAAAAGTCTGTCTGACTTCTTCGAAACGCCGCTTAAACGATTGTGGGTGAAGGGCTGCAAAGTGCTGTCAAAATAACTTTTGCGAAGGTCACTTTATACAAACGTTAAAACTGCTGGTTGTTCATAGTCAATTAGAAAAAGTTTTTTCAAAAAAATGTTTAACAATTAAGGTGTCCCATTACTTTTGGATCACCCTAGCAATTGTCGTGTTGTGGTTAGAAACATGGGAGGATGTTACGAATCAAATTAGTTCTTCTAAGTGACCGGCCAGACTTTGCCGAAATGGGCTTCAAGTGCTCAAAAGCACTGAAGCACTGAAAAACGTGCAAAAAAGCCATTTCGCCAGCCACAAGCTCTTGAAGAAGCACTGAAGTTTTCAAACCTATGGTATTCGCAATAGTCAAGTTTTTCATTTGTTTTCTGTTTGAAATCTTAAAGTATTAGGTTGTCAAGAAAATGATATTTTTCGAAAAATAACGTGGGCTTGTAGTATAGAACTACATATGCAAAAACGGCTCAGCATTGCTTTGAGAAGATCAGGGAAATTTTCATTTTCTCAATTTCTAGTCAAGGAAAAAATACGGCAATTGCACATATGGATATCAGATATCGATAGTATTGATGTGAGCGAGTGGGAGGTCCGTAGAAATTATTTGAACGAAGATCTGATTTTTTCGATTTTTTGAGCATTTGGAAATCTTCAGATTTTGAGTTCGAACAATCCATAGATTGAGCTTGGCGCAAAGAAATGAGTGTCATCTTGTAGAGCTTGCTTTGCTCTATCGAGCAATACCCATCACCCTTTGCTGGGTTGAGTCTGGTTGCTTTGTTAAAGCAAGCAAATAAAAACGGACATTATTAACAAAACGGACATTTGTATGAGCACTGTAGAAGAGTTCCAAGTGATGGCAGCTGGCTTAGTGGTAAGTGACTTGCTTGATAAGAAGAGTGCCAAGGATTTAATTCCCTTCGTACACAACTTTATCGCAATTTTTGCAAAATTGAGCTTCTAAATGGCTCTAGAGCCCTAAAGCCTGAAATTTGATGATTTTGATGCTAATCGAAGCTAGAAGTGTTGAAAAAACCAAAGTAATTTCAGTGTTATAATTTCTATTGTAATCTTCACCATTAGGCCAGTTGCCACCAGTTGGTACTTCTCTACAGTGCTCATAGATAAGGGGAGACCTGCTGGTAGGCGCCTCAGCCCCAGAAGGAAACACCCTTCATAACTTCTTCTAAAAAGCCGCTCCGCTGCTAGAAAGTAAAGATTTGAAATCAGAGTTTCAAGCGCTTCAAGAGATATATGTCTCATCTCGATTGGTGGTTTCGACTAAGTATCCTCTTCTGTAAGCTCGCTGTCACAGGCATTGTTCAACAAGGTCGAACATGTTTTCTCATATACAGGGTGTTTGAAAAGTTCGTGGTCTAAAGTATTTCTAATTCGAATTTTGATGCGTTTTTTGTTTTATTGTGCTCATCGGACCTAAATACCATCACTTCTGTAAAAATTAGATTTTTTTGTGGTTTCTTTGATTTTTTATTAGATTGAAACACATCAGAATAGCTTTCCAAACCCCTTCCCTCAAAACGCTTGTTACAAAAAAGGAAACATAATTTTCAGAAAACTTAGTGTACCTTCTTAAAGCCCTTTCTTCAAGGTTTCTTAAGTGTGCTCTCACTTTCGTAGAAGTAAGTTTGTTTGAAAAATATTGTACCGCGAAAGCCAAGAGATCCACTTTCAGGATCTTTTTGTCAAAAAGTCCAGCACCGAAATTTTTATATCTTATCTTAAAAACCTTTGCAAGCGTGCAAATTTCTCGAAAACGAATACAACGAGGGCCAGAGAGTTGTGCTACAAATACATGTTGAAATAAGACTTCTAAATTTTTTCAAACTGAAAAAATTTCAGCGCAAACAGGGTGCCGCGCCTGTCTGCTGTGATTCAGCGCATAAAAAATCTTTGTTAGCATGCTAATGTAGAACTTTTGTTATATAAAGAAAGTGTAAATCTAGGACTATTTGTAGTAAAAAAAACCAAAAGCTGTTTGCCTTTTCCGGCGTTGGAAAAAAAGAACAAAACAGATGACGCACTCTCCAAGGAAGCTGAAAAAATTGTTTACTTCCAAATTTTTTAGGGTATTTTGAGGCAAAAAATATTTTTCTTTGTTGATTCAGTGGTTTCAAGGTTTGAAGAACACATATAGCAAAAAACGCGTCAAAATTCGAATTGGAAGTACTTTAGGCACGAACTTTTCAAACACCTTGTATTTCCGGCAGTACATCATCCAAAAGTGTTGATGCAGCAGCCTATAATCAAACGTACAAGGTGTAAGAATGCATTTTTCAAAGCAAAAGGTGAGAAGTAGGTATTAGAAAAGCATAATTCACTCCACGGCGTTAGCATATAGGGCGGAATGGAGGGTCGATTTGCGAATCTCCCAAGCCACAATTTTTGGTATACAGAAAAATTTCAGTAAGAAAATTAAGGAAACGATCAGAAATGAAGCTGGTTCCTGTTTATCCTACGACTCTACTTGAACACAAAGCGGCAACAAAAGCGACGGTATGGTGACTAATTTAAAACAAAAAGAGTGCTTCTACAACTCTCATCTTTCGTTTTCTTATGTCCCCCACTTAGAGATGGTATATGCCCATCTGGATTGGTGCTTTCTACTAAGTATCCTCTCCTTGTTAGATCAATGCGAAACAATGTCGGAACAAATCGACCAAATGCTTTCCATTTGGATGGAATAGCTTCCTAAAAGAAGTTGAAAGCGCCTTTGTGTCCAAACTTGCCATGCTCAAGTGGCATAAAATCAGCACGAACTGCAAAAACATTTGAAAGTCTATCATCAGTTCTGCAGTGAGTATAATGGCAAGAAAAACAGCCACAGGAACTCCGCTTAGGTGGTACAGCCTACTCTGAGTACTAGCAAACAGCGTTCAGAGGTGGACGCTATACTTCTCGGGTTCAGTCGGTTCATCCGGTTTATTCGTTCGCTATTGGTTACTTCAGTGAATTAACCAATAGGGAAAGGACGACATTTGAAACAAAAAAAAATCCATAAATCCCTTTGTATCTGCTAAGACATGAGATCTTCGCACTTTCTGGCTATAACATGTGGCCTCGGATGCGCAGGACACAAATTTACTATTGATTTTATGTAAAAAGAGTTCTAAAGGCATTAAAAGGTCTCACACACCGATAAGATGTCATGGCGTGCTCGGAATAAACGTCAGTTAATAACTCGCTAGCAAATTTAGAATTTACTTTGAAGTAGATTGATAATTACTGATGCAATGTACCCTGAGGTAGGATTCACCTCAAGATAAAATTTACCTTATGTTCAGCGAGAAATACGGCCTCTGATTCAGTCGCAACTTCTCTTATCACTCAGAATCTACGCTATTTTACTGTGGAAGGTTTGGTCTGGCATAAACATGCAAAAACAAAAAAATTATTTCGTATGAAGAAAACCGCTCCACTGCCGCGCTACGCACTTTGACACCAAAAAATTCATAGCGTTTTGGGTGGAAATGGTTAGGACGCCATTTCAACGCCGTAAAATAATGGTACAAAAATAACTGACTTTCAATTAAGTCACTGCATATCTTCATAAAAATACTCCACATTTCTCAATCATTGCCTTGTTACATCGCTTAGAGCATTCCATCTCTTTCATTCTGTTTCTGGTTGAATACAAAAAACTTGGTGTACATGGCAGTAAGTTGTGCCCTAAAAGTCCTGTCGCTTCATATCTATAAACTTGTAACTTTTCCCTATCTCGACAGACTCGCTTTTTTGTGTTTTCATTGAAAAAAGTCTTCTTCTATATAGATTTATCTTAATGAGCTTTCACTATAAACTCATTGTAAAGACAATGGACGAAGAAGAACACAGGTCTTGGACATCTTAAATTAGGTCGCCAAAGAAAAAAGTTGCGGAAAATTCTGAAGTAGTCAATATATAGGTTTTACGGCGCACTCTTTGCAACGAAAACAAGTTCGTGCTGTTTGGACGGTTTTGCCAGAAATTATGGCTTTAATTTCACAATAAAAACTACAAGATCGCTTAATTTGCCACCTTTTTCCAGAAATCATAACTTTTCTCAAAGACGACCAGAGCACAATTCTCTTTTTATAGCAAAAAGTAATTCTTAGGGCTTAAGTAATGACCACTACAGATTTTTAGCGACTTTTAGAATGATTAATGGTTAAACAGTCCTTTTTCTTTTTTTTTCTCTGAAATGAGTGTATTGCTCGTAGTAAACTCCTTTTCAGCGCAGTTTGGCGGGGGGGGGGGGGGCTCACGTTGGACGTAAGATGCCTCAATTGGGTATGAGCTATCGATTTGGATCTGGATCGATGGTCATGATAAGCATGTATTAGGTTGATGCAAAAATAATGTCCGTTTTTCTAGGCCTATTTTCCGAACAACTTTTTCGCTTCAAACTTTCTTTTTCAATATAGATTTTGCTATTCTAAAAGATTTCTTCATGTACTTTCTAACAGTAGCGAAAACAAGCTTCCATGTCATCTATGAGAATTTCACCAGCATTTCGCACCCGCACTCAAAATCGAAATTTCATTGCTTCAACCTTGGCCACAATTCAGGTGCAAACCAACAAGTTCTTTTCAAAACATAGCTACTGTATGGGATGAATATTGCTTGCCTAGTGCATGTTTGAAAAATTTTTTCGAGTATATCTGAACTAAGAAAATGATGCTCCGAAATAGATACTCGCTGCCTGACATTCTATGGATTGAAAATTTTTCCTTGATTAAGGCAATTGTCGAAGCTTCGCTTATTTCTGTACTAACTGGCATCGGCTCCGCCCGGTCCCTGTCAATTTACTATGTTGAGGATCACCATCTCTAATCCTGTACAACCTTTCCCTGTACCCACTTCTACATGACAACTCCCTATTCTCGTTTTGTCTTCGTAATCAGTATGCTCACTTACCCTCCTCACCCCCTAAAAGTAATCGATAATTTTGAAAACTAATATTGTATTCGTAATCAGCATGCTCGATTACCCCTCTGTGCCAACTCCCAGCCCCGTAGGTGAACTCTGCAAAAAAATCGATAAAAATCGATAAAATCGATATTGATCGATGACGAAAAGTAGCCTATGACATCCGCCGGGGCCCGAAGTGTATGTGTGCCAAGTTTGGTCCGGATCGGTTCAGAAATGGAATTTTCTATTCGGAACATACGTACAGACAGACATACAGACAGACATACAGACATACATACAGACAGACATTCAGCTTTATATATAAGATAGTGATTTTGCCAAGAGTGCCATTTTCTCCCGATACAGTGGGTACATGGTGGGGAGCTTCTTTCTCACAAACCCTACCTCTACGGAGACACACCCTGGGGCTGCTCTTGCCTAAGCGAAACGGGGGGGGGGGGAGGAGGAAAGATTTACCGGATGCGTGACGTATATAGGATAGCTGGCTTACCCGGCTCCGCCCGGCTTTCTCAAAAACGAATGTAGTAGCTGTTTGTGAGAATATCCAATACTTCGTTTTTCAGAGCTTTGGATTAGAAAGACGTAAGTTGGTACATGGTTGTGCTTATTGAAGCAAGCTATTCTTTATTTATCATCCTCAATCCTGTATCAAAATATTTCTCCTGTCATCTGGGATTGGATTTCGGTAAGGAATAAGCAAGTGCGCTGATTACAAAACAGCCTCTCTAAAATAGTTCGAGTGCTAATGCCACGATCAAACGTAATGAAAGAGTACACTGATCATTTAAAATCACAACAATTTTGACTTTTTGGGGAAGTTCGGATTTGGAGATCTTTTGGCGTATTCTGGAAAATGTTTCATTTATGAAACACTCTTTTGGATTTCAGGTTCTAATAGATCTAGACAAACCATTGAATTTTTGCATGCACACATTGTATATGTGGGTAAACATCTTATATATATATATAGCTGAATGTCTGTTTGCATGTCTGTATGTCTGTATGTCCGTCAGTATGTACGTATGTTCCGAATAGAAAATTCCATTTCTGAACCGATCCGGACCAAACTTGGCACACATACACATCGGGCCCCGGCGGGTGTCATAGGCTACTATTCGTCATCGATCGATATCGATTTTATCGATTTTTATCGATTTCTTTTGCAGAGTTCACCTACGGGGTTGGGAGTTGGCACGGAGGGGTAATCGAGCATGCTGATTACGAATACAATATTAGTTTTCAAAATTATCGAATACTTTTATCTATTTTATCGATTTTTTGTAAAGGACCTGCGGGGCTGGGAGCACGGGGGGGGGGTAATCGAGCATGCTGATTACGAATACAATATTAGTTGAAATTGTCCATTAGTCTTATCGATTTCATCGATTTTTTTGAAAAGTTTGAACTACGGGGTTGGGAGTTGGCACAGGGGGGTAATCGAGCATGCTGATTACGATTACAACATTAGTTTAGCTCTATTCCGGCTATCTGGGCCCCAAAATTTTTTTGTAGTAGAGCTTGCTCAAACTTCGTAAGGGTTATCTTACATGCTGATTACAGATATCACACTTTCTCCGCTGAACGTCTCCCCGTGTGGTTACCAAAACAGAAAAAGGTGCGTCTTATATGCGTTAAATTAGAATACTCTAATTTCACGCATGTAACGTGCACATTTCTGGTTTTCAAGCGAGCCGCTCAGCCGCTTCACTGTATTTCGAAAAAGTTTTTTTCATACCGTACGATCCTCTTATGCAATTACAGCACGTTGTAGGGTCTTCTAGTTGGTAAAGTCTTTAGCGTGTCTAGGCTGGTCGATTTTGGAAAAGAATGATCCCCCGCTCCTTATGCGCGTGAACTTAGTGTAAATACCAAGCGTGCGAGTTAAAGAGCATCTGGCAAGCAAAAGATGAAAAAGCTTGTTAACACCAACAGGTAGGTGGTAGGAATGATTCATAATGAAAAAGACTTCAGAACGAATGCACAATTTTGACACACGAGACGAGTTCTCGGCTAGAAAAGCTTTAGATTCCTGGATTTTTGCAAAGAGCACAAACGTAAATAAAGTACGAGTGCTTGTTAATAGCTGCCGTCTTCCTGTCGGTCGTAACATTGCGAGCAATAGATAGTAGGTAGATATCTGCCTTTCGTAGATAAACTCTGTCTCCCCTCCAGAGTATAGTTCACTTGCCTTTTTTGTCACATATTTCTGGTCGCACTGTCATATCCTTCCGGGGAGGACATTTTATATAGCGGTGACATAAACAATGGTTCATTTTGTTTTTGAGAAATTTTGCGGATTGAGTTACAAAAAGATCGAAACTAGCTAAGCTAGCAGAAACTTTTGATGACATGGTATCTTGGAATGCTTTGCGCCGTTTTTACGCTTTTGAGAACGGCAAACGCGCCGAAACGTTAGGCCATTTGGATAAAGATTGCAATATAACTTAAGGGCACAAGCAAAACTAGAATTCACAGCATTTTGGCATGGTAAGGGTTTGAAAATTATGATTTTCAAAAGACAAATAGAAAGATAATTTCGAAACTTTTCCATACAAAGCTATTTTTCTTGAAAAAAAAAACATCATTTATGAGCTAAAAGAAACCCTTTTTTCTTAGTTTCTCGCCGCAGTCGGCTAATCATGGATCCTCTTCCGTTTGAACCCCGTTAATGTGCAGTTTTGAGAATTTTGCGCCGCAACAAAATGTTAATTAAATTGTCCAACTTACAAGCATCTTAAGGAAATTTCGCCTGATTCTTCTCTTTTTGCACACTCTCTCCCTCAGTTCGTCCTAAGTTCTGCCCTCGGCTAAGCGGCATTTTGTTAAAGTCACCTGACTCTTGACCGGACAGTCTTCCGGCTGTTCAACTAACTATCTTGAAGCTCGGGTAGATGGACGGTAATAGGTTCGCCTACTGGTTTTTCTGATTAGCTTATCTCAGGTCAACTGAGATGAAATGAGGGTTCTAGGGCCTATACTAAAAACTTATCAACTTCTGCCAACAAGGAGGAAAACTTCTTCCTGAAAAACCACAAATGAGCAAATTCATCAAGACAGCAAAAAATTGAAGTTTCAAAAATGAAACGAAAGAACCTTCGGAACGGCCTAATACTATATGTTTTTTGTAGCTAAGCATATCATAAGCTTTTTCACGCATTTGCAAGTCTTCCGTCAGTTCATAATCGTGGACTGAATTTTTGCTTGAAGTACTGGTTCTCCTATGCACTCGTTCAAAATTAACATCAAGTATTCATATTTACATTGTTGAAAGCTTTTATCTCGCACGCTATCTTCATCTAAATACTCAAACGGTTGGAAGAGGCAATTGCATTGTAAAGGGCGCCTAGACACGCATGATTGATTATATTGCCTAGGTACTACCGGCTACGGGTCAGGAAGTCACACCGTGCGCGGCGAACGCTCGCCACGCTCTTAATTTGTGCCTCAAAAAAAAACTCTCCAGCGCTAGAATGGCACGGCGCCAGGGTAGGGGGGTGGGGGTGACGCAGATACATGACTCGGATCCATAAACAGTGCGCCAAAAGCACTGACGGAAGCTGACTCTTGTAATGGTTGACGTCGCGTTGGGCATCGCACCATAAATCGTGACTCCTGGTCCGTACCGGTACTACCCCAAAGCATGCCATCTGATACTCAAATAAGAGTATTTCATTATGCTTCGTTGTTTTGGGCACAATATCATGCCATTTTCTATTATGCGTTCAGTCAAAGCTTTAAAAATGCATAGGAAGGTCTTTTTGCAATGATAGACTTCGCATACCAATATCGCCACCTAATCAAATTCACCTACCGTACGCAGAACCTTTCACCTTATTGACATGATTTTGACGCGAAAGATCGAGCGATGTGAAAAAAAAGATTTTATTTTATTACTGTATATCTTTACATTACACTTATGTGCTGCATTATCTCGCTATATGGCGATTCTACTACAGCACATTTTGTAGATATGCACTGAATAAGTAAAGGATAAATAGTAACTTGTCAATCACAACTTTATCGACACCATCTGTCTATAGCATGTTGATTCGAGAATTATTCAATATGACACTAAAAACTGATGAAATATGATTATTTTGTTCCTTGGTTTTAACAACCATCACTGATATTGTGTTATTGTCAGTTATTGTCAACATTGCTCTCAAAGATAAGACTTAAGTATGTATAGATATTTCAACATACAAACTATTTACTTCTAGGTTTTAATTTGAGGATATATTGCAGGTATTATACGCTGTTATATCCGTTTTTACCACGTAAAATAATATCTACTGATGTTATTTTCGGCAAGTTACCTTTCTTCGATGAACTCACATGTGACTTTATGCATTTAGCACAAATGGTTAATCGGCTTCATCAGTATTTGTGCTACCGGCGTTGTGCTCTTTATTGTTGATTATGATGCAACTAAGAAGGGATATATCATGAGCGCAGGTAAATCTGCTGTAGCCACGAGCAATGGCTTTCAATTAGAATTCAATGAAACAGCTTCAATGCAAAGACTCAAAGGGTTTTCAAAACTGCATTGTGTTTTTCAATGTATCTCCTGTTCACCAGCATCGCTCATATATGGCAATACCACTTCACTACTGACAAAGAGCACAAACAACGATTTACCGAACCACGCGAAAGAATGTGTTTCATTCTATGATGTTTTGCAAGAAGCCAAGGAGGCAAGATTAGGGAGTGCGTATTACCCAAAACCAAAAATGAATTTGACTCTTATTAGTGCGTACGCCTACTCAGATTACTCTGTAGTAACCTTGGAGGCAGATGGTTGGTATGGGTAAGCAATTTCTTCATTTTTGAGCACTTTTAACTCGTCACCTTTAGACAAAAAGCATATTGTCATTATTTTGACGCAGATTGGAATAAGCTCAATTATTCTGTAGAGTCAGAAGTCTTTCCCGAGTTTTCTGTTCATTGCTGTAGACATCCTGAAGCATTCTACATGGGAATAACCGAGAGTAAAAACGATAGAGTGGTTTATAAAGTACCTGTACTTGATAGAACAGTGGACAGTAAGTTTGCAAAACAACCTCAGTGATTTCTTTATCTTGAACTTATAGAACCAATATACAAGCTTTCGGTGTGCCTCGCACCTATTTATGGTAACGAGACCAAATGGATGATGTTGGCAGAGCTGATTGAGCATTACAAATTGCAAGGCGTGCAACATTTCTACGTTTACATCAAAGATATCGATGATTACTCTCGTATGGTAAGTCAAGTTTTCCCAAGGGTTTTGATGATGTAAGACATTAAGCTCATTGATGACTATGAGAAGAGTGGCGAAATAGAAGTGGTGTACTTCAAAAAAGAACAGGATAGAATTATGATGCATTGGCAGTTCGTCGGAGTGGTGGTATATGTGCTGTTCACTGAAGCTTTCATCACTGAACTTCGAGTTTGAGGACTGTCTTCAAAGAAGTAGACATCACTCCCGCTATGCTATATTCGCAGATTTGGACGAAAGAATTTTGGCCCTAGGAAAACAGACCCTCGCGGAGTATATAACGTAGGACTACGTATAAAATAATTTCAATGTAATTATTAAGTTTGCTTTTTTATAGAGAAGCAATGACAAGCAAACCAAATGTAGGTATGCTTCAGTTCCGAATGACATGGATATTACGCACTAGAAAGCTACCAGATAAATATGAGGCAAGCATACTTACAAATAAATGTGCTACAAGGCTGGTTGATACCTGTTTTGAGGGAGAACGTACGCTGAAAAATCATCTTCCCACTCTTGTTTTTCGCAACACATCAGCTGTAGCTCCCAAGGGTCATACAGCTAAATGTGTGTTAGATCCTCGACGTGTGAGTGTTTCGTTCATTAAGGCTTGCTCTAAAACCCTTATTCAGGTAATAATTATGGAAATTCACGATGTGGTTTTGTATTTTCCTGGTTATGAACGTATCCGTGCACCACCAAATAAAGCTCTCATAAAGTTGAAATTTGTGGTCTCAGGGTTGCAAGGTCAAAATGGTTTTTTTCTTTGCAGACATTATCGCGATCTTTATGACAACTTTGGAAGAAATTGGGGTCATACTATACAGTCAAGAATACGCGTAATTGAAAACCTCGGGAATTATACGATGACAGATTATCCAAAAGAGTTAATGGTGAAGCTTTACAAGAACATCCAGGATCGACTTTCTTTAGTTTACAAAAGGCTCGATTGAGTCCTCAACTCCTTTAAATCAAATTGTTTCCATACGCTACAGAAGTAAGAAAATCCAACCATTTGAATGTTTCAATTTTCATACAAGTTTTGATAAAAATTTTCAACCACTGTACCATTGATGTTTTCTTCCAATATAAAAAGCAGATGTTTTGAAAGATGGTTGCTTTATATGGGGATTTGACAAAGTGTGCACACTGTACGATCGTTGATATCCTCTTTCCTTAGTTTTCGCCAATTCATTACCTGGAGCGTGCTCAAACTTAGATTTGCGAACGACTTACGGTCAATCTTCGTTGCTGCAGCGTAAGGTAGGAAATTTCAGCGCAGCGCCGTTGTAAGGTATGCCGTCAAGAAAAATTTTGGAAAATAAAATTGAAAAATATTGTAGTAGAATTACCTATGCTCTTGCACAACTTTTTACAATTTTCTGATCTTTTCTAATGGTGTAACTGCACACTTTGGAAAAACAAAAGCAGTTGTTATAGTCCATTTGAAGTAAGTCATGGAGGAAGCATGCCTGTAATCTGCAAAGTTCATGCACAACATCAGGATATTCACTAGCCTAGCAGAAGGGCTTTTCAACTTGTCTGGTTTCTTTCTAGGACAACAGCGGCTTTTGGTGGCTCAGAGCCCACTCCAAAATTACTACCGCTATCCTACGTTATCGAAGAGATTCTTAGTGTAATTTCGAATTCAATCCAGCTTCAAAGAAAGCTGAATTGTCGGATGAGAGAAAAAAATCAATAATCAAGTGTGGACATTTTTTTGGGAACATAGCATTAAACCGTTTTTTCCAAAAATCTTGCTTTGCAATTCAAAATATTCTAAGTATATATATAACTATAGTATATATAGTTATGAACAGGGTCAAGCATGGGCACGCCACACTTGGAAGCTGTTTTGTAAGGGTCAGGAAAGAGGGGGGGGGGGGTCGTTGACAAGGTGATACTGATGTTAGCGATAGCATGGTGTTTGTTAAAAATGTCAGAAAGGCCCATTACGCAAAATACTAGCACAATGATGGCCTACATTGGCCTACCATCGTGTACGTACAGAGGTAAGCATAAGAGCTTTTCATTTTCGTGATTAGCATGACTAATAACCAGGGTCAAGCGTGGGGTGCGGCACGCCACACCTGGGGGGTCGTATTGAGGAGTCAAAAGGGAAAGAGGTCGTAGTTGGGTAATCTGATAATAGTGATAACATAATATTCGTATCATATCCATAATTAGCATGTCAATTAACCCCTGTAGACAAAGTGTGAGCGAATTCTGAAGATTCAAGATATTAGGCTACCTAAATGAAATGGTCAAATTCCATCATGGTTAACTTTGAGCTATCCGTTTTGCACAAAAGACAAAGCACTACTCCTTCTTTGTTCACCTCAGGAATCCCGCTTTAGAAGACCTGCAAACTGTGGAATTAGAAGTCAACCAAAATCTCGCTTTTCCCATTTTTCGCTTTTGATCGCTGTGCTTTCAACAAATATTACTTAGAGCTAAGAAGACAAATTAGGCTCCAAACAGTCCTATGGAATCTACAAGGTTTAGGCTATCGACTCACATAAATACTGTCCGCTAAAAATGTTTTTTTTTGATATATTTAATGGGGTGCGGCACACCCCCTTAAATGCTGCGGCTGCCGCAGCTTTTAAGGGGGTGTGCCGCACCCCCTTAAAGGCAGTGTCCGGGCAAAAACTCGATTTTGAGATTTTGTGCTTATACGGGCCTATTCGCCATGCTGAATCCGAAAATCCACATTGGAAAGCGCGAAAACGGCGAAAAAGGGCTCTAACACAGGAGGGAAATCCGCAGGTGGGCGGGGCTTTCCCCAGTGCGATTTCACGCTCCCAGCTCTCGGAGCGACCTTCTCGCTTCCGGTTTCAAGTCGATCACTCGCACTTGGCCGGTAGCGATGTTAGGACGGCTAGCGGAATCAAGAAAATCCTCCGGGAGCTGGGAGCGTGAAATCGCACTGGGGAAAGCCCCGCCCACCTGCGGATTTCCTTCCTGTGTTAGAGTCCTTTTTCGCCGTTTTCGCGCTTTCCAATGTGGATTTTCGGATTCAGCATGGCGAATAGGCCCGTATAAGCACAAAATCTCAAAATCGAGTTTTTGCCCGGACACTGCCTTTAACTTGCCTTCAAAATCCAGAAAGCGCTCCATTGCTGATATGAGTATTGAGCACAAAGCTTCTTCTTGCTACATTGGAAATTTGGAGCCGAACGCCCCACCCCTAAGAAAATTATGGCCCTTTCAATATGCCCATTCAGATCAAAATCAGCCGTCAAATTACGTGTGATTGTAAAGTGCAGCACAGAGAATCGGGCCTACAGCTCTCAGGAATCTGAAACTCTCTAGAAAAAGATGGTGTCCTCCAGAATGTCACACTTTGAGGTCCAGAGGTGAAGAAGAGGAAGAAGGGGTCGTTTGAGGGCTTTCATGGAAGGGGGGGGGGGGTTCGAAAAACTTGTCTGACCTCTTTCTCAACTCTGGTAATGCTATCTTAGGTATATAGTTTAGGGGGGGGGTCTTATCAAGACAGCAATCAGGGGGGGGGGGGGTCGTAACCAGCGATCGTGTGCCACAACCCTTGCTTGACCCTGCTAATAACCCCTGTGGGACATGTCAGGGATTTCAGGGAGTTTCCAAATATTGAAGTGTTAACTTCATTTTGAAGGTGAGTTGACTACTCCTTTTTGCACTTAATACAAAGAACTACTACTTCACACATTAGGAGTCCTACTTCAAATAGACTCCAAAACATAGAATTAGAGGCACCGTCCACCCTAAGTTATGGAATTAGATGTTGGCGCCTTACGATAGTAGGACCTCCTATTCAGCCAATGCCCAAGTCGCGGCGCAAAACGTTGATTTGTTGGAAAGAGAAAATCGCTCTGGGATAGCGAAGAGCATGAGGAACCCAAATCGGCACCGCTCCGCTTCAGTGCCCATCCGTGCGCACCCATTCAATGGCCGTTCCGAAACGAGGATTGTCGGGGTCTTCGCGGATATTCGACTTCATATTCGAAATCAGGAACCTAAGAAGGTCCCGGAAAAGCCGAACATGGAAGTCCGAAAGATAGACGGTGCCTTTGAGAGCAAGCCAAAAATTCGTCCCATTTTTCGCTTTCAATATCTCACGAGGGAAGGATACTTGGTGACCATGGCATTTTGCAATGAGATGTGTACCAGTAGGTGCGTCATGGAGCGCTGATTCTAAATCTGTGTTCAGTATCTGCTATGCGACTCCCTGGACGAATGGACTTTTTTCCATTTTGATTTTGCGAGATTTAGGCAGTCAAAATCGTCATTATACAGGCTTTTTAGACTCTGGTGTATCGGGGACAGTTTTCCTGAGCTTTACGTGAAACTTTACTTCATCTGTACGCTCTTTTGTAGTGCGTAAGCGAACATTGGTGAATCCTGCAGTGCAAAAACAGTGCAAATTTCTATGAAAAGAAATGTTCATAATTTCTTTTGGGCGAGCGCACAGCAGATAATGAAAACAGATTTGTAATCAGCGCTCAAAGATGCATCAAATGGTGTACGTCTCATTTCAAAAGGCCACGCTCATCAAACATCTTTTCTTTGCCAGACTAGAAAAGATCAATCAGGCTCAAATCACTTTTATGAGAACTACGAGGTTTAAACTTTTGTAGCGCAGACTTAGAATGTTACCGTAAACCAATATTCAACCAATAAGTAACCATTATAACCAATGTGTTTCCATTTCCATAGGTGCGAAAAAACGGCTCTCTAGCACGAACGATTTCGAGTGGAATTGGATGTGGAGTTGAAAATTCCTACTGTATAGAGAAAAAGGTTTGGCATTGACAACAATTTATATTTGCGTGCTTTGAAGGTAAATTAATGGGGTGTGGCACAACCCCTAAAAAGGTGTCGCAACCACAACTGTTTTAGGGTTGTGCCACCTCCATTAACTAACCTTCAAAAAAAATTTAGCTAACATACATATTTATTTATTAGGTCGTTCCATAAGTTCGTAGCATTTTATAAACCAACAAAATTATTAATTTACAGTAAAAATCAATCAAAATTATATTCCTCGTTGTAGCGCACGACCTTTTGGCACATTCTTGTCAGCTTCTCAACCTCAATTTTCCAACGGCAATGAGCCGGGTCCCAAGAAAGTCATCCCAGCGCTCAAACTACTTACTGAAATCAAGACAGGCACCATTTATGAAGTTTTCCAAAGAGCAAAGCAAGTAACTTTTGATAGAGCGAGATTTGGAGAGTACTCTGGGTACTAAAGTACCTTCCAGTCAAATCGTGCAGGACAGTTTTGACGACGCTTGCCGTATGAGGCAATGTTTCGTCTTGCAGAAAAGCTCACTAAATCTGCCTGCTAAGCTTTTTCTGCGGTAGGACCTGGTTTAGACGGTGCAGTTGGATTGCTTATGGTATGATTGACCATCGTCTATCTGTACAGCAATTTTTAGTGCAGGGCGTCCTGCCCGCCCCCGAAAGTCTTGTTCAGGGGCACTGCAGCCCCGATCTTTTGCAGCAATTCAATTTTTTTGTCTCATGTTGATGTGCGAGCGCCATGTTCCATATTGGACAGAAAAACCTATGCAAAGCGTTTCTTTTCATAAGGAAAGTGCGCAAATGTTGAAATTGCTCCTTTTTTGACCTTCAAGATTCCCATCTTTGGAAGCTACGAAATCGGGTGAATCAACTTTTCACCGGAATCAATAGACGTGTTTTAAAAAGCACAGTCAGCCCTTTCAAATGATATACGCATCTTGCCGCAATTCAACCGCTCCTTAAAGATATGAGGACGAAAATGAAAACGCTACAAACTTATGGAACGACTCAATAATAGCCAGTTTCATAGTTTTTGGAGAAGTGATTAGAGATTACTTCGTTTTTTTTTGCTTCGAGCAAAAATGGTGGAAGCACAATTACTGTAAGCGAAAACTGAGACAATGAGATTTGGGCTGGCTCCTAATTCCATAGTTGGATGGTTATTTAAAGCAACACTCACGGTATGGGCAAATGAAGTAGTGCTCTGTGTTGAGTGCAAAAAAAGCACCTAGTTTACCTTTAAAATGATTAACCATATAAAGTAAACGTCATCCGTTTAGTCACTTCGGTGCGATATATGTTACTGCACACAGTTTCAAAATCCCGGATGATGTGCTGGGCTTTCGCCGTGCCGTACTTGCACCAAGTGCGCATACGGTCAAAATTGCGCTGCGGGAGCTCAGCAACTCATCCGGGATTCCAAAACTGTGTGCAGTAACACACACCGCAGCGAGGTGACTAGACGGATGACGTCTACTATATGTGATCAATTAATTCACTGTATGGCCCATCAATGGGAACCTCAGGAGATCTTGACTCAGAGGGGTTACTTGATATTATTACCGCGAATATGTAGTTAATATGCTTGGTAAAGCCTTACTTTCATGCCTACGGGAGACCAACGATAATACTGCGGGGGGGGGGGGGATTGAAACAGAATGTAGGGGGTGAGGGGGGTATTTGGTGGTTCTAAGCCACATCTCGACCCTGGTCATAAACTGAAATATTTCAAATAATCCTTTAATTTTTGTTCGCTAACACAGAGTCTTCCTCAGTAATGATGAAATATCATGTTTTTCAGCCAAAAAAACAAGCAGAATCACAGACCACGTGGAAACGGCCCTTCTGCACCTCTAACCTTAGCAGCCTAATTACTGCGCGTTTTTGGTTGGTCGGCGCTGCCGCGGCGAGGGGGTACGCGAGAGAGGTGGGCTGTCATTAGAGACGCAGTCCCACTGAATTGGACGAGTTAGCAAAAGCAGTCTTCTAAGAATAATCACAGGAGATTTCGCGTTTTAATAGAACTCAAAAAATTTCGGGTGGCATAGATAGGTTTTCAGGACGTACAGAGTCTACGGTGTTCGAAGAAGTAGGAAGGGGAGGAAATTACGAAACGGCGAGTAAAAAATTTTAACCTTCTCAAATTGACGTCGTTGTAATGTGAACCTTGTCACTCTTATTGTTCGAAAATGTCGCTCGCTTACTTTGGGATATACGGAAATGAAAACTCTGCTAGGTTATAAGAAAGGCGGAGAAGTTTACGCTAGGACGAAGAGGTGCAGAGGGACAGCTACGTAACGTATGTGCAATGCTGAAACTGATGTAATTGGATTACTGAAGCTTCGTTAAAATTCAATATGACAAAACGCACTTACTGATCTTTTCTGCATACTCTTTGGTGCTTAACATTTCCAAGAAAAAACTTTGTCAAACCTCTTACGCAAAAAATTAATCGAAAGAAAAATCGAAAAACAGCAAACTGACAAGTTCAGCGATCTTATTTTACATATTCTAAATTGAAGTGTGATAAATTTCGTCAGTTACTCCTCAACCTTCTTACATCAGCGATCTCACATGTTCTGAGTTGTTTAATAAACTTCGTCAATTACTCCTCAACACTTCTTATATGAGCTGTAGCGTTTCAAAACTTATTTCGCCTTTGAAATATTGTCAGCTTAGGCGCATGAATAATGCAACTTTCATATATCCTTGGCCTTTTCTAAAATGGCGCATTCACTCCCTACATTATGAAGACTAGGATGTGAGCTACAATGCAGCCACTGGCGAATTTTGTCATCGCCTGTAAAAGTTTAAATAGGGGAAATTTTTTAGATTACTAGGCTTACTTTTTAGATTACTTCAAATTTTGCTGAAGAATGTCATTCGATACGCTGTTTACAAAAAGGATGAATACTTGCATGAAAGAGCATCTTTTGCAAAGTGAAGTAAAATTTCTGTTTGCGCAGCGAATGAATATGATGTTTATTTTCAGCATGTTTGATTGGCACACCACGCGAAAAGGCAGGTTCTGAGGTGCGACAGCTTAGTTGCTCACTGATGAAAATTCATCAATCAGTGAAAGCGTCCAGTCCTTGGCCTCCCTTCACCTTTTGGGCCATAAATGCTAAATTCAAGTCATATACGATTCTGCAGCAAATATTTTTTTATTTTCTTCAATTTCTATAGTTCCTACCATTTCAAGTGAAGGAAACTGAATAAGTAATTAGTTGTGCCGTTTCGTTTCTTCCATGGTTTGCTGGAATAGATCCTAAGCTTTTCCAAAACTCATCAGAGAGGGGTAGCTCTATTGAAACTAATCATTTTTTGGTCGCGCGCAATTTCCTTAACCGTAGCTGGCTACCAGGTGATTTTTGGGCTTTTATGCTATATTTTGAATTTTGTACCCTTATTTCTTGGATATATCATTAGAACGGCATGCAACAATTGAATACAGGTTTATATGTACAATATGCAATCAATAGCGCCCTGGGTACTACATTGACTATGCTCCCTTCGGTAGCATGCTTGCACAGGTTCTCGGAACTTCCGACTTTCAAACGCCCCGTATACGGCTGACGTGTGAAAAACATGATTTATCACTGCTATTGTTCGCAGAGATTGCTCTTTACTGCTCAAAGATCCTCTTTGTCTTGCAGGCTTACGGGAAGCTGCAGTCGCTTAGAGAGAAGGGCATACCAGTGGGTATCAAAGTGGTTTGTGAAATGAAAACGATATCTATAATGTCGCCGGGGTTCTATAATACTTTCATTGCTGTCTATTGTGTTTGCCTAGTTCTCCTTAGTCGATTTGTATTTGTTAATACTGTTTTGATGATTTTACTAAATATTGGTTGCTTTGCGATAACCCCGCTCAATCAAAGCGCTTGCACATTTTCTCCGACCGCTATAAAAGGCGCTTGACGTAGCTCAGAACAGTTTGTTGTCGGTATGAGAAACCGAGGAGACGTGGCGCGTCGGTCGCCTAGAGGATAGCTTCTTCAATTACACGCCCCCGCAATAGCCCCAGGCCTACTACGTGACATAGGGACGGATGACATTGGTACTGGTCCAGCTAGAATGTCCAAAATATAAGCATTCATAGTATCCATTTGCTCATTTAGCTACCACGATCGCTTAGTCACATATCTACTTCCCATCGATGAGGCTGTTGACAATGTTTGGAGGCTTTGATCAGTTTCTCAACCGAGTAAACCATGTTGCAAAATTCTGGCGTGATTATGCCACACTTGTTGAGCCGAAATTTTGCCTTTGCCGGGCTGGGCAAGCATTGGCTGTTGCGCAAAGCTTCTGACAGTCTTATCACCAAGGAGGTAAACTCGCGTGTTCTTTGTGAAATTCCCTCGACATGTCCGAGAGACGGGAGGCTTTGAAGCAAGCATGTAGAGCTTCTGCTGGAGTCGACCGCATAATTACTGGCAGAGTTTTGAGAAACGAGCAGCCAATAGCAGCTCGATCCGTTAACCCGTAGCTCTCCCTTATGTCCTGTAGCGTAGATTGCGGGTCGAGGGGCTTCTTAAGCGCCATGGTGCATTCATACCGATCTATTCTTTGATTCAGAGAGATTGGCGGCTGGAAAGCGACAGCTAGCACCCGCAACGCATTCTGCGTCTCTTTCACGAACGTGCTCTGATTATTCCTAGCCTTGATTAGGCCTTAAAGCCCCGCCTTCCAGCAGACTATCCCGTTGAATCAGCGGGTATTAGTTCGGTTTCTTCGTCACACTTTGGCTTTTCCTGTGAGCTTGCTTATCCCACATACAGGAGGCTCTGATTGAGCAATATACAAGGGAAGCTCGTAAGCTGGAGCAGCTTTTCTAGCAGATGTTGAGGCAATTAGTGAGGATACTGGTGCTAATAAAATTCTTTGTGGTCTGCGATCTCAGCGTTGATGAGAAACGTTTTTTTGCTCTACTTGGAGCGTCAAAAAAGTACCTTACGCATGCCATTAGAGATCGTCTCCAAAAGCGCGGTATGTTAAACTACGAATCTCGTCAGTTGGTAAACATCGAAAACTCAGGAAGAAATCACTCTCAAGTATGTTCTCTTGATCATCTCACCGATCATCGCTGCCAATTAACATGCAAACGTCTCAAGCAATATCAACGCATCAAATTTTTCGGGAGAGTAGTTAAGATCTACGGAGAGGGCCACTCTATTTTTTTGAGAATGTCTTCACTCCTTGCACTTCTCCCAAGTTGCTTGAGAATTTGATGGAGTGCAGGTCGTTAAAATGATAACGAAGAAATTTACGCAGCGAACAGGGGTAGGTGTTTCCGCGAGAGTTCTGTTCCAATGCTAATCATCTTCAAGCAAACCTTAGGCACGCTTTTCTGGAGTCCCACACTTCTTCGTCGGTGGTTTTTGATGCTATGAATAACGACAATCTTTAAATTGTATGGAGCAGCACGAGATAGAAGCATGCGGAACGAAAGCAGAAAAGAGAGATTAACAATAAAGAAGTCTACACCACCGCTGAGAGTTATGCCATGCCCTGAATGAACGTCGCTATACATAATGCAAGCTGAGGTAGAATTAACCTTGAGGTATTTTGATGAATACGAAACAGCCTCAAGTAGAGTGTACCTTGAGGTATAATCTACCTCAAGGTTCATTTTACCTCAGGTAGCAATGATGAATACGGCTTCAGGTCTTATACATTGATGAAGAAGTCAATTGTTGCTAGTCTACTACGAATCGTTTTGTCCTCTCGGTATACTATCCGCAAATTCCTGAGTAATCTTTCTGTCCAAGATAATGCAATTCGTCGAACGTGCGAACGTTACTGAGCATTGCTTTGTTTTTGAACTTTCTGGCTAAAGCTAAGACCAAAGAATCCCGATTTTTTTTCTTGACCAGTCAAGACCTTGTATTTTACCTTACCTCCACCTCCTAGAATTAGTGAGAGTAAAGTTTTTGCGTATGCATGTGAGATGTATGAGCTGAGTAAGAGTTTTCTATATTAAAAAAAAACTCTTGACGAACGTTCGTTTCGTCGTTTCATCGGTAAATCTTTCTAAGCGATTCCAAAAGTTTGCTTGACGCGTATGGTCCGGAGGGCTGTAAGCGTTTTCTACTGCATTGACACTCGCTGCACCCTGTGGCGTGCGGCACATTAATATTGCTATTATTCCCTGCGCCTCTCTTGGATAGTGAGTATAGCTTTTTCTTTCGCTAATTTGACACTCAACAATTGTAATGAATCATCAAAAAACTGCTAGATTTCTACCCTTTCCCTAAAGATTTTGGCGCCTTTCAAACTTCGACTAATGATGAAGGGATGGGACTGCTTAGCTTCGTTCTACTGCTCAAAGGTTTGTCGCTGGGTTTCACTCCACTTGTTGAACGCTGATCGCTTGGCCCTAATTTACTTGTCCAAGCTTGCTCGCTGAGCGCCTCTCTACTTGATTTTTGTCGTTTCCTCTGAGGCTTTAGACTGCCATTGCTCTTCAAATTTGGCAAGCTCCTCAAAAAATGCGTCTTTCCAAGTGACAAAGATTCGATATTGTTCAAATTTATCAATAAGTCGCCTACAATGAGTTTATCGCGTGTCACCTTTTTGGAAGGAATTTTGGATAGCCTGACTCAATATCATCTCTAGTAGGATTGTCAAGCTGATCAAAATCTTCTATGGTGGAAAGAAATTCTTGGTTCAGCAAATCCCATAGAACATCAACCAACAACCAAATCGAGCATTGTTCGATGCAGATTTCTTCTCTCTCTGACATTTTCTCTCCGTTCATAGAACTTTCAAAAATCATAAAAATTATGAATGTTGAACACGCTTATGCTACCCGAAATTCCAAGATTAGATATTTTGTATAGAAGCACCCGCCCTGATAAAGCTCTTGCCCAAGTGGTATTGCACCACTTTGCTTCTGAAGCGAAGTACCGCTTAATTGGTGACCAAAACGCACCGACATGTCCGCCCCTTCAATCGATAGCCAGAGTACGTGTTGCACACAGTCACGTAGGGTCCCATTACGACTCCGCCTCTTAACCTCGGCGGAAAGCGTCTATATTCAAAATTAACAGCTTCTGAAGCTCGTTTTCGACATCTTCGTACTCTGCCAGCTGCATTTTCGAAATCAGCGGGAAAGAGCAAGCCCAGGTAAGCGAAAAAAGTTTTGTTCGAGATTTTGACCGTACGCTGCCTTTACAGTTAATCATATATAGTACATGTAGCCTCTATCATTTCGTAGCATACATTTAGTTAATCTTGTGTTCGTCGTAGTATGTAATCGTACGCATTGCATCGTAACTATCTATTCAGTACTTTTATGTCTGTTCTCACTTATTTGGTGAAGGTATGCTTTAGTCATAAACCGTGCCTGTGGAAGGAAAATTGGTAGAAAGTTTAAAATATTAGGTGGGCATTTACAACGTTTCTCCTAACTTTTTTCTGTATAAATGCAGCATTCTCATTCTCTGGCGACGTGTGAAATCTGTTTTTAGCTACAAGTCTTTGTTGTTCGATAACGTAGTAGAAGAAATTTGGGCATTTTTCGAAAACTATTATAAATCTAAGTTTTACGGGGTTTTTTTGTTAAACATAAAGCCCTACAAAACCTGAATAATCAAACATATCAAAAAGGAATTAGGGGGAGCATACGTTAGGCTGGAAACTAAGTTTTGCAACTGGTTTCATAACTTCACTCTCTTTGGATATGGCGCACTCAAACTTTGGCATTATGTAGAAGGCAATGTGTGCTACAAGTAAGCACAGATTGTCTAAATTTTGAACACGAAATAAAAAAGTTTCAGGCGTTTTTCGAAAACTAGTGAAATTTGAGAATTGAGGGTTTCAAGCTAAAACGAAGCCTTTGGCAGCCTCGACCATGCGCAGTAATCCAGATTCGTCTGAAAATTATTGCTGGAGGTTGGCTCCTTTGGCCTATTAAGAAAGAAACAAATTAGGGGCATGTCGAGATCTGGCGTCCTCATAAATTCGAACGAGTCGTTGTACACAAGAGCTGCTGGGGAGGACCGTCAATGACTAAAGAGCCCGAAGCTCAAATTCCGCCGAGACTTTACATATTAAGGTTATTTGGCCTGCCAAACGCGAATATCGCATTCAATTGTTAAATTAACGCCTTTTTCCTTGTTTAGGGTGAGACCCCATATCGTACACCTACAGTAATCCTACAAAAAAGCCCTTATCACGCAATTTCACTATCGTTTTCGTGATCAGCATGTCGGATAACAACCCTAAGCCAAGTTTCAGCCAAATCCGTCAAACTTTGAATTTTTTCCCTTCATACAATGCACCTACCGTAAACCTCACTGCAACGTCAGAATTTGGTAGGACAACAGCTGCGCTTGTAGCTTACGTAATAATCAAAGCAGTGGCTTTGAGTGCGCCATGTTGAGTGAGAGGGAAGTTATGAGACCAGTTGCAAAACTTACTTTCCAACCTATTAAGTTGGCTCGAAAGTTCTGGGACATTTTCTAAATTTGCTATTTCTCGAAACCCAATGCATGTACACCCTCGAAAATTTGCGGTTGTACTCTCCCTCGCCTGTAGCTGATATCTAAGCAACTGGGAGGAGCCTAAGACCAAAGGGGCGGAGTTTGCCACTTTTTAATCACCTCGATTTTTTTTTTGTTCAAGCTCAAATTTTGCACAAACTGTGATTGTAGGTATATAAGTATGTTTATACTATAAATTGGAGCATGCGGGGATTTCAAAACGTTTGTAGAGGCTGGAGATTTGGGTTAGGCCAAAATCCTATGCTTTCAAATTTTCGCCCGAATTTTCACAGAAAACATTGATGTTGCTTCTGCTTACCATAATCCTGTAGAGATTGCTTTCCTCTATTTGATGATATGCAGCATGCCCCAATTAATGCATACATCCAAACAAAAACTCTGTCTAAATGCAATGTCCCACAACTTTCGAGCCAACCTAATAATACCTAGAAGGGGCACATTAGAATTAGTAAAAAAGTGAAATTTAAAGACAAATCAAGATAAGCCGGTAGAACAAGTCAAATGCATCAGATTTTAAGGGCAATCTATAGACAACTAAGCCGTGAAAACTCAAAATTCGCTAAAGTTTGCACAATAGAATAATCCAATACGGTGAACACAAAAATCATATGCACTTGTCGCTAAGATCGTATTATTCCTCGACCTCACAAAGAGGCCTCTTCATGCGAGATGGGTCTTATAATTTGTAATCAGCATGTCGAAAATCTTCACAGGCTCACAATCTTCGTCAGCAAAATCTGACGCAATCTAAAATTTTTCTTGTTATAACTAAGCCTACCCCTACCCCACATAACATGGCAAAATCCTCCAAAAATGTCTGCATTTACAGTTTAGATCATAATCCTTATACTGCCAAAAAATGAATGCTGCGTTCAAAACGACAAAACTTATCAAAAAAGCCGCATTACTTATGAGCCAACCTAAAACTATTACTGACAAACTTCGTTATCATAACTTGGCAAAAAATTGATTTTTTTCCAATTTGCTCTCATTTTACACAATCTTTGGCTAAATTTTTTATTGCGCATGTCACATACAATACCGCTCACAGAATGTGCAAAATTTCCGTAAATGTCGCAGAATTCCGAGAATTCCGCGAAGGTTCGCGAAATTCCGGGAATTTTGCGACATTCCCGGAATTTCGCGACATTCCCGAAATTTCGCGAAATTCATGTAAATCACGCAAATTACGCAGGGCCATAACTTCGTTCCGAATGAGTATATTCAAAATCCGAAAACAGCATTGTATTCAGCTCGTCAAGGCGAATCTTTTGCTATACAGGTTGTCTCCAATATCCTCTTTTCAATAATCTTGAATCTGCATGCGGACGCCTTTTCGCGTGGGTGTAACGCAACAAGCATCACACATAGGAGATTGCGGCGGGCACCGTTCGATAGTACTTTTTCAGGGTAGAGGTATTCTGCGCTAAACAGCAGCCGAAGACTCTCTTTTAAAAGAGATAGAAGAGCTGATAAACTCTGGAAAAATCAAGCTGTTCTAAGTTCTACTAGCCGTAACTTCCTTCAGAATGAACATCTTCGAAATCCGAAAACAGTATTGTGTTCACTCGTTAAGGCGAATCTTTTGGTATACAGCATGTCCTTGAAATTCCATTTCCAATTTTTTCAAAATTTTCTGCGCGCGTATATTCGCAGGGTCGCAACGCAGCGCACATCAAACATAAAAGACTCCAATAAGCACTATTGGATTGTGCTGCTCCCGCACATTACCGAGCGCTAAAAACGAACTGGAGAATCTTTTTCGAAAAAGATAGAAGAGCTGGTGAATTCTGGAAAAATCGTGTTGTGTCAAATTTTGCCTACTGTAACCCTAAAATGGAAGCTCTCCTGCTAAGCAGTTGTGCTTTTCGTAATCAGCAGGTCAGATAACCTCTATGAGCAAGTTTTCAAAGAAATTCGGGTGATTTGATTTTTTCTCGTTCTACGCCCTGAAGCTCGCCGATGGGTTTTGGTCAAAATGTCGATGATCTTGGATTATAAGGAAACTTCGCTCAAAGAGGAGTACTCTGCGTTGATACCACTGCTT